>VZRO01008285.1:104520-244861 GCA_013397915.1 Daphoenositta chrysoptera | reverse complement strand
GTTCTATTGCCTGGCACCACCAAAAACCTGGCTCCATCCTCTGACACCTCCCTGCAGACACTGGCATTGATAAGGTCCCCTCTCAGTCTTCTCTTCTCGAGGCTGAACAGACCCAGCTCCCTCAGAGAGATGCTCCAGTCCCTCCATCACTTCCATCACCCTCGGCTGGACCCGCTCCAGGAGCTCTGTGTCTCTCGAGCCCAGCCCTGGACACAGCACTCCAGACGTGGCCCCAGCAGGGCAGGATCACCCCCATGGCCCTGGCAGTGCTCTTCCTGATGCCCCCAGGACATCATTGGCCTTCCAGGACACACTGCTGGCTCAGGGACAGCTTGTTGTCACCAGGACCCCCAGGGCCTTCTCCTCAGAGCTGTTTTCCAGCGGGTTGGCCCCATTCCTTATCCCTACTGAGCCCCCTGTCCTGTCCCACTTCACATCTAGTTCCAGCGCCTCTCCATGAGCCCTGCTGAGTCCTTAAAGATCCTTTTTCCCTTCTCTTACAGGTGGACCCTATTTGTTGCCAGCAAGCTCAGTGTTGTATAAACTGACCAAAACCCACAAAATGCTGCTGTTTACACCACTCTTGAAGCCAGGTGTTCATCTGCATGACTTTCCTGTTTCTTGCTCCACAATTCCCTGCAACTGGCAGCACGGAAGAGAACACAGCTTGTGCCCCAGATCCCTTGACCAGTTTTCCCAAGGCTCTGAGACCCCTCTTCATTGTCCTTATCCTTTTTGCAGGGACTCTGTTGATGCCCACGCAGAAAATCCCAAGTGGGTAACAATCAAGGGGCTATACCAGGCTGGGAAGTTTCTTGGTGATGTCCCTTACCCAGGCCTCAGGGGTGGGGTCTGGTCAGCAAACAGCTGGGCAGTGTCCCCCAGAGAGAATTCTGAAGTCAAACTGAAGAGGTTGTGTGCTTCTGTCACTTAAATTCAAGTAGAACAACCTACTATTATTACTTGGCAGCAGGTATTGAGAAGTGGCTGATGGAATTGGGCTGGTTTAGCCTGAAAAACAGGAGGCTTTTTAAAATTACTTGGTAGGAGGAAATAGAGGACATGAAGCCATGCTCTTCCTGGAGGGGATAGGACACGAGATGACAGATGTAAAATGGAACACAGAAAATTCTGATTAGAAATTAGGAAAATTCTTTTCATAACGAGGTGCATCAAATGCCAGAACAGGCTGCCAAGAGACTGAGGCCTCTCCATCCTCGAAGATACTGAAAATGCAGCTGGACAAGCCTTGAGCAAGCTCCTCTAATTAGTGATGCTCTCAGCAGGTGGCTGGACACAGAGGTCCACTCTAACCTGTGCTAAAATATGCTGCAATTCTCATTATTTGGAATTTTCATCAGATCATTTGAGAGCTTCAAAGCTAGGCTTTTCAGAAGAGGAGGGAGATAAGTTCCAAAATCCCTCCTACTTGCCGAATATGGTTCAGTCGCTTAGCTCCATTACAGCCCTCTGAACATTTAAACCCAGAACAATCTCTGCAGTGCCCTGATGATGACAAGCCTGTGGGACCCAGTTCACCTGGGAGGACATTTTCCATTTCCCCCTTTAGTTCAACCTGACCTCCCACTGCAGATGCTGTTAATTTAAGAATGCATGTCTGTGACAAGTCTTGGCAAGAAAATGCCAAAATCCATATCGTGATTCCATTACAGGAACTAACTTATGCCTGTATCATTGGAATTAGGCAAAAATCAAAAGATGGAAGAAAAGCAATTTACTTCCTAGTGGATACCACTAAGAATTATTTTCCAACATTTAAATTCCAAGCAGTGTTCCAAATAAAACTTGTAATATTTTTACAATTCTTTTTATATCAAATATAGAAATAAAAAGCTTCTGCTTAGGACTGGACTACTAACGACAAACTTTTACTTGGAAATTTTAAAAATAAGTGTAAGTACATGAACTGAGTTTCTCTCCTATTGCTCCTCTACAGAACAAAATATCTCCAAAAGGCTGGAAATTTCTAGAGCAAATGGCTGTTGTAATGATTTAAAAACAAACGGTTTACTTTTCTGTGGGGAACCACTCCAACATCCTGCAGTCCTGAGCTGGTTTGTCATGGTGCTATTATACAATCCTCTCCCACCTCATGAGGTTATGGCTCAGATCCTAGGGCAAACATTTCCACATCATTGTAAAAAATACGAACAACAAAGTGGTTTAACCACGGGGTCCTGGGAGAAAATAAATGAGCAGTGCAGACAAATCAGTTGTGTCAGGAGTGCTTTTGTCTGAAACTTCCAGAGCTGTAAGTAGAACCAGCAATGATAGGAACTGGATGGCAGATTAAAATTTTGCTTATAAAAGATACCATGTGCCCTTACAGGTACCTTCTTCATGCATGTGCAGAAAAAATCCTGGAATGAAAAGACTGGACAAAACTCCACAACCCAAGAAATTTCCCATTTTTTTTTTTCCAGAAGGTGCCTTCATTTCACTTTTTTTTTTTGGACAGATTTAAAAAAATTACTCCTGGCCCTCCAACTATACCTTCCCCAAAGCCCCCACAGCTTGTCAAACCCTGAACAATGCTCTTTTCTCCAACAGTCACCATGTGGAAGAACAGTCCCAAACCCTTCAGACTGCTGCCAGCTCTCAGAATTACTCAAGTGCCACCACACACTCTCCAGCCCCTCATTGAAAGCCAGCAGTGACTGTGGAGACCTTGCCACTGCAGACCAGAGTCTGTGAACTGCAGCTCTAAAGTGTAACATCTCCAAGGTACTGCATCTAAAAATCCCCAACCTCCCCTGCTCAGGTATTAGACTATACTCCAGAAATATCAGATCTTGCCCTCCCCTCCCTTTTTGCACCCCAGAATTTCTGCAATTATCTTTTTGCCTCTTTGATACACTTACTGTTAATGCCTTTTTTGCTTCTTGTCATTTTTAAACTCTTTCTTCTTCCCTATCCCTTGTTACAGCAGGCAGTTATATTAAAAGAAAAACGCACCAGGGGAAAACCTAAGATAAGCCTGTTTTAATCATGAATGTGCATGATCAGCATCAGAACTTCCTTTAAATGTGCTCTCTTTGGTTGTTTCATGGTCCTGCCATGATTTCACTATATCTTCATTTCTTTTTTTTCCTGGGTACCACATAGGTCACTACAGCCTGTATTTCTATAATCAGTAAATGTTTGGGTAAACAAGGAAATTACCGCAGTTAAACTGTTTCTAACATAACCAACACCTGAAAACTTTCATTGCAAACTGCACACATGCACTATTTTACCAGCCACAAATGTAGCCATAGTGGATTTTTAATGAATTACTAAGTTCCTCCTTCATGGGGGAACTGCTTCAAAGCACTGTCTCACCTGCAGGTTCCCAAAAGTAAATTATTTTATGTTTACTGATGTTCACTGCAGGCCACACTGGTAGCTGCCTTTTGCACCTCAACACTAAAGATTAAGTTAATAGACATTATCACAGTTTAATTATTACATGAGAAAAACCAGAACTGATGCTGATCCACCAAGTTCAAGGGAAAGTCAGAGACATATCCTGGAATATAACTGGTAAAGCCTAAAGGAGTGCTGCCCAGATCTGACAAACTCTTTATTGTGGAATCCCACATATAAATTTGAAACCCACAGATTTAACTACAGACGTTGTTTATAATATATTTTACAGAATGTTTTTATTTGAAAGCTGCACGAAGTTGTATGTTGCAATGAGAGAACATACCTTTTGTAAGCATTTCTGCAGGACAGCTAGTGTTCTGGTAACCATTACCCTGGCAAGTTCTTGAAACCAAGTTTTATTCATGGGGATCACACATTTCTGTATCTCTAGAGAAGCTCTCTCTCTAATAAACAGCAGATAGCAGCTCATAAGCTGTGCTTTCTCTCTGTTAATCTGGTCTGCTTCACGTGCTCATTGCAGGAACTTACTCAAAGAGTTTGCATCAGATCTGTTCCTCCACCACGAAACACAGCACAAACCATGACATCAGTGACTGCTTTCTCATTTTTTGTAGAATATTTGCGTGGGGTAATTTTGGTTTTGCTAACCAGTCTAAACAAGCTTTATTAATCCTCTAACATAGAGTTTAAAAAACCCCACATGAAGTAAATATTAATATAATGACTGTACTTGTGACAAACGAGTATGTGGTGGAGGCAGTGTGTCAGTGCATTAAAGGAGTTATCCCATTTTAATCTGAGTTGAATGTTTCACTGGAAGCACATGCAAAAGCAACAGTTTAGAAACATTTTTACCACTAATAACATAGAAGTATAATCTAAAAACTCAGGTGATTTTTCTTTCTAAGTGTGGGCTGAATTCAGTATCTCTGAAAATGATGCACTTGTGAAGAGTTTCAGACAGTTCTTTTCTACTTGTTAGAAACCTGCAGTGAGCCATAATCCCTGTTAATGCCCAGCCAGCTCCCTGCTGGAACCTGGCTGTGAGAAACACAGAAAGAATAACCCCTGTTATTGGAATATCATGCCCTGTGTAACTACCCTGAGTATATCTACACCTACCTTGAACAGACACCCACCCTGAGTCCATACCGACCTTGAGCACTGGGACTCTGAAAGATTGTGTAAGTATTTTACTCCATGCCCCCTTCCCACTCACGATATTTAATGAGATGGGAGACATTTTTCAAATTTTCAAAGACATGCTTGCCATCTTTGTTTGTAAGGTTTAAAAGACACATCATTACTCAGGTTTGGCTTTCCTTTTCTCTATGTTTAAGAGTAGCAACTGAGATTTCTCTCTTAGCAGCAAACCAGCACAAATGGGAACTGCACAGATATGAAACCCATTCCTGTTGCTGCGTTTCTGCACTTGCTGGAGCCTGTGTTTCTGTGAGCCCAACACAGAGTGTGCAGCTGCTGGGGTTTGCCAAAGCCTGCAGGACCTAACACAGCTCTACCTGAGATGCTGCATTCTGCACTGGCTGCTGCCAGGGTTCCAACAATGTTACATTATAAGTGAAAGACTTTATTAGTCCAGCTAATTTCTGTGTTTAAACATGTCATTTTTCTGTTCATCTCCCCACATGTGATAATTACTGAGAAGCTTCATCCTGAACAATTCCTACTCAAAAAGCCTTTGAACTAAACCAAAGGAGGCAGATCATCCAGATATGGCATGCTCTGTCAGACCTGACATATGAAGACATCTGTGGATGGATTTAAAAAATAAACTTGGAACTGAAATTTTCCCTGTACAGGAATGTGCCTCTTGGAACTTAGTTCCTTAGGAGATGAACAAACGATGGAATTGCCCAGTGACAAAGTTTATTGGAATCTATTGCTCTGATTCCTGCATAAAGAAAACCAGTGACACACAATAAAATCTAAATCAGATCTGTGTTTGGGATTCCTTTTTGTGTTTTACCATACAATCACTATAGTATATGCTCCTTTAGCTCTCTTTTACTCTCTTTAGAGATACCTCAAGATGTGTTTAAGATCAGTGATAAAAGAACTGCCTTTCTTAATTACTTGTTTCACAAGAGCTGGAACTTGCCCAGTCACAAGTTTGAAAGGAAACTAAAAATAAAAACTATCTCCTCTCACGGTTAACTACTCAGGAGCAAGCCAAGTATGTTATTTCTTAGGCATCTTTCCACTGCCTGTAAGGGTCTTAGGCAGAAACATCATTTAGGTGTGTCTTCCTGTATCTCAAAGATGTCTGAGCAAGTGCTTCAGTCTGAGGACATTTACCACCATACAGTAAAACTAATTTATAGAGAATGGGTGGCCTATGTATCAAGAAACTCCCTTCAGGCAGGATCAGCAGGACAAATGGTAACCCATAACAACATCCTCAAAGAATCCTGGATCCCTCACACAACAGAAAACCCAGGAAATTATTTATTGAAATTGATCTGCAGACAAAACAGCAAGCCAAATGAGCTGCTGTTTTAATTCTTGAGGTAAAGTAAGAGAACTGGTTATATTCATATTCCAGTTTTGAGCAGACAAAACCTCTATACTGTAGGTTTAAAATAAGCAGGTATTTTTTGGGTTGTGAGCCTGCCCTACGGTGCAGTTGGTTTGGGCAAGTCTGATCTTGATTCCATGCCATGGAAGAGAAGGGTCTTGCTGCAGAAGAGAATATAAGATCAGTATCTTTTTCTGCCACATGCCCTTAAAACGGAAAAGACTAATTTATTTAAATTAGATTAACAACTGCTTTTTTGCTAAATTATGCTGCTACATCCACTCTCAGACTATTGTCCTGTCTTCACTACCTCTTTAATCAGTAAAGAAGTGATTTCTTTTGCAGACAGCATGGCTACCCTTGAAGAGCATGTGAGTCCCATTTATTACCCCTTCTGCCCTGACTAATGAAATCTGCGTGCTTTGGATTTGTATTCTCCATCTTCTAAGCATGGCCTTCAACCCTATAACGATCTCTTTCTGCAGCCTGCCTCCCCCGTGGTGTCTCCAGGCAAGAGTCAGCTGGGACCAGTGTGAAAGTATGTATGTTCTGAATGGCCAGCCATATGTGTGTGCTACAGCCAAACAAAATACATCACAGCTCAGTTCTCCTGCCTTTCCCTGGGTGGGAGCTCTGCTCTGGGCTCTTTTCACCTCTACCCAGCTGTGGATGCTAATTAAGTTCCTATAAATTACAAAATCTTTGAGACTTCTTTTCCTCTGTCAAAATTGGTTGAAAATGGTCAATAAATTGAAAAATTACTGGGTAGGAACTACAGCTCAGCTAAGCAGATGGATAGCACTGTCATTTAAACTCTTCTTTGCAGTCCAAACTAACACGTTTTGTTGGAATTGTAAGAGTTTGGATGCAGACTCTCAATATTTCCTTGCACTAAATGCTGCACAGAAGTGGAATTTTCTGGTACATGTCTTTCTTTAAGATTCTGGGAGGCTGACCTGCTACCAATTCTCAAGTGATCAGCAGCAAGCAAACCTCTCATGATGAGTTCATGTATCTGCTGAATGTTTAATATATACAGTTTATTGTCTCTTTTAATCTACTTTGATACTCACCACCAAAGACAACTCATTTTAAGAACGAAGTGAAATGCTACTTCTATAACAATGCAAAAGGAAATCCCAGTCTTTGTCATGGTCCTCATTAATAAAACCATCGAAAACTTCTGATTGTACTTTGCCCCTTGCTCATTTTCCCCCTCACACTGTGTATTTGTGGGTCCAAACTAAAAATTTAACCTTATGTTTTATAGAACAATAGAAAAGCAAAGACAAAAGAGCAGTGAGAAAAACAAGCTGAAATGTACTTTGGAGCATAAACTCTTCCTAAAAACTTTGATAGGTTGGTGACATGTTTTACAAAGTGAAATGTAAAAGGTATCCCAGGTTATGCTAAGGTTGGAAATACATATCAACATTTTATTGATCTTGTGATTTAAACTTGTGCAATTTAAGCATGAACACTAAGCACTACAGATAAGGTTAGTCTTACAAAATCTACAAAAATTTTGAAGGCAAAGCCCATAAGTTACCCATGTTATATCCTATAGAACAGCAAATATTTGTATCAAATACAGAAGAAACTTTGCTTGACATCATTGGTGGGACTCCTGTTTTGTTATGACTATTTGCCTGAAATTTCTCCTTCCCTTTTCACTTCTGCTTCACTCCACACCCTGCTCATCTTACCCTCAACTACCTTACTCTGTCCCCCTTTCCTTTGTTATTCAATTTGCTTCTCCTTTCCAAAATAAATCCACTTGCATAACCTCAACTTCACAAAGCTGCCTGTCTAACACAACCACTTCAGTCACTCTGCTTTTGTCTCAGTCTTTCTCCTGGTCTGAAAAAAGAAAGTTTCTCCATCCAGTGGTATCTATGAACACCAACTGGGCAAGATCTCATATGGGAATTTACATACAAGATGCATCCCACAGCAAAATCTTAAAAGCTAGTCATGATCCCCTGGCTCAACAAAATCATTTGTAGGCCATCTGCTCACGTGTATCTACACACACCTTTCCTAGCTGAAGTGATTTGGAAGTCTTCCAATCTTTGTCTGTTGTGACTGTGTTGTTACAATAAATACAGTAAAAGCATTCTTTTATCCAGCAATTCTTAATATTGGAAAATATATGCCCGTGTTTTGACCACAGACCTTTTATTGTTACAGATTTTTATTGTTACATGACTCACCACTTCAACTGGATTTGCCTGCAGCTTCAAAGAGTTGCTAATAGCAAACCCCCCTCCCCTCTATACATGCTGTTCTTGGCGAAAAAAAGGAGTTATGTAGAGATACAAATTCCTAGATGCTAAAGTGATGTGAGCTGCTCAGTATCATCTCGGCACAGACTGTCTGTGACTGCCCAGAACCAGCTCTGGGTGTATACACCAATGGATCTGTGTCTACATGATATAAACAGTGTGATAGCAACTTTGAAAAAAACACACAAGGAAACCTCAAGACTATTTGCTCTTGTTCTGAAATTAATTTTAAAAGCTGTTGCATATAAAAGAAAAAGAAACCCAGTATTATTCTTTTTGTGCCTTGCTTTCATCTTTGAATCCAGGCAAAATCCTGCACAGTAACTGCTGGAGGAAAGAGTTGAAAGGGCATTTCCTTTGACAACCAACAGAGCTTTGCTATCCCAAACTAAACGAAAGTTAAGAATTTCTCCTGTATGGCCGATTATGAGGGCTGACACGCACCTGGCAGTGCCCTGCCCCGATGCCCACGCAGGCACACAGACACTGCACTCCTGTCTGTCCTCACCATCCGGGCGGGGGTCTGTCTGCAGACCCAGCACCCTGTCCCTCCCGTCCCTCCTGTCCCCCTGTCCCTCCTGTGGGGCCAGGGCAGGGCTCCTGCCCGAGCCACAGCAGCACAGGCGAGCACAGAGCTGCACGGGTGATCCCTGCCCGCTCCTCTGCTCCTGCACCCAGCACACAACAAGGAGAACCACAGTAAGCCAACCCTTTTCTTTTTTCTTTTCCTTGTTATTCCAGCAGAGTTTGATTTTTCCTATTAAATCTGCATCAAAGGTTAGATACTAAGCTGGAGAGGCTGAAAAAACATTCAGTTTTTCTACTGTATTTGTGCCAAAATTATTCTTACCAAGGAAAGAAATTCTCTTACTCTCTCTACAAAATTCATGGCACACAACGTGTAGAGATGTGCAAGTTTGGCCAGATGAATTTCTCTAAGGTGTCTGCATTCCAGTATTCCTGTCTTTGCCTGCTCTATTCCTAATCTGTTGTCTTTCTCTGATTTACATTATATGATGCCATTACATCTGAGCAGCAGCCCACCCAATGGGCACCATAAAGCACTCTGTAAAGCTTAGAAAAAACACCTTAGAGAATCCTCTCTGCTACAGGACCCCTAAAAGAAAAAGATCTGTGGAGCAAAATGAGAAAAAGCCAGTCATACCTCTGGTGAGCTTTTCTTAACAATCCTTTTACTGCTAAGTCATTAAACTTAAGACAGGTGATGCCACTTGTTAAAGAGCCCTGACAAAGCAGAGGAAGAAATAGAAAAGAATGAATAGAAGGACAAGAGAAACCTTGATTGACTGATTTGCAACTAGAAGACCTAGGAGGAGACAAGGAAGCCTTCATATTTTTAAGCCCTCTTTATATCACAAACCAGATTTCTGGCTGACAATGGAGAAGGACTAGCTGGTTTTGGTAATCAGGAAAGGGGGGAAGAGAGGCATCAAAAAATCTTTTTGTAATCTGATAGTGATGAAAAGGTCTAGGAAAATAAGGAACCAATGCAATTCCCAGTTTGTGGATCCTTCCCACCAAGTCTGTGAATTTTTCATTCTTTAGCGCAGAATAACATACATCTTGCATGCCTTCATATGAGATACAGAAGACACTTGAAAGATGCTTGAAGATCTGTATATAAAAGTAAATACATTTCCCCTTGAAAAAAAAAAAAAGAAAGGAGGGAAAAACTAAAATGAGAAGGTGCAGTCCTTAATACTTCCACAGAGCAAATAAACTCATGCAGGCTTCCAAGTTTTAAACAACCTGTGAGTGTGTGTGCCCTTAAGGATCACTGTATTGCTTTTATTATTTTTTCAACACCATTACTGTCAGCAGTTGGCAGAAGTGTTGCTAGCTGCAATAAAGGAGGCAAAGCCAAGGTTGCATCTCCTGGTGTTTGGGAGATGGAGGGCACACTGGCTTGGTGTCAGAAATTGTGGTAATGTTTCACGTTAAGATGAAAACAGTGACAAGAGTAACTTCTTCATTATTAAAAGGATTAAGAGTGGTACAATGGAGAAACAGAATGTTTAAAAATGTTAACTTTCCCACCCCAAACAAAAATCCACTGTAAAAACAAGAGATACCTAGGTTGTTTAAATTCTGAGGAAAAACTTGCCTGGAGTCAGCTGTGGGACCTCCACTTATTTTTTGTTTACTCGGCTACAGGAAATATTTGTATTCACACTAAGACAGACAGGCACTGGTGGTAAACAAATAGAAAGGGAACAAAGGACTGGGTTCTGTGACTGTAAAATTGTACTCAAATAAAGAGAACAAAAGCTCTAATAAAATGGCTACCCCTTAACCAGGGCTGCATTCACCATAAAAGAGCACTACTTCCTCCAGGCACCAGTACGGGGATGAGAGTTTAACACACATTTGGAGAGTAGAGCTTTACAAAAGTTGAGAGACTAAAATTCACCTATGCTATTGGTCATCTAAAATTCTACAACACATAATTGCAAAGGCAAATGACTCGTATTTGAAACAGAGGGCACATAATCAGCAAATTTATCTTATATCCACATGATAAATGTTTGATTATGCCAAGTAAAATCAGACAGCAATCTTTAGATAGCTGAGTTTGAGACTTACTTTGTCTTCATGCAAAATGTTGGACTAATCCCTAAAAGCACTTCTTGCTACTGCAAAAACTCAAAACCTTTGGTAATATATTCACAGAAATTGTGCCTTTATTTTGTGTTCAATACAGATCGGCTCAGGGACAGCTGAACACACCTGCCCTGAAGACGATCTGCCAAAATCCCTAACTCGTATGTGACAGCACTGTCTCCAGCTCCCATTGCAGGGAGGGACTGGAGGCAGAGTCTCTGCCAGGATCAGCTTTCTCACCCTGCATCTCTTGGAGCTGGCAGCTGTTCCAGACTCCTCACAGCTTCCACGTCAGGAGACAGCAGAAAAATCTCCATCCCCTCCCTACATTCACAAATGTCAAGTGGCAAACACATGACCCTTAGGGAATATCTGCACACCTTTTCTTTGGTCATGAGTATTTCTTTATCTTAGAAAAGGGCTGTAGAAAACAGCACGTACTTATTAAGGAGTAAATGCATCATTTGTTCTGCACCTAAACATGAATAACAATTTTTTAAGACGTGGATATTTCAGAACATAACACCTTGAATTTAACAGAACTCGGGGGAATCTGCAGCCACCAGCAGCCCTCCATTTGCAGAAGCAATCACAAGAAACTGGTGCCTAATTTCTTAAATCTGTGTCTCATTATAACAAACCTGCTACACTGTCCTATCAATTTCCACAAGTTGGTATGTAGATTAATGAAGGATTATTATCAAGAAATTAGTCCAAACTGACAGGATATATCTTAGATTTCCAACTGCAAGATGAAACTTCTATTTTCCCCTGCCTTTAGCTATTCATTTGCCTGAGATATGCTGTACTGGACTAGGCTCAGACAGTTTCAAAAAGGGAAATTATTTTCAGAATTTAAGGAGCTTAATACAGTAGATGAGGAAAAAAATCTGTAGACTCAGAGGTATTTCAGTGCATAAGCTCAAAATTACCTGAGATCACTGTTCATCAACAGTTCACTGTTTACTGAAGCTGAAGTTCATTCCATGCAGTTAAGACTTAATTTTTTCCATTATCAAACTTTAAGATGGTGGGGATTAAAATTCTCTTTTGCAGACTATGCATTTTTCTCTTCCCAAGCAAAAAAAACCCCAGTGATTTATTATGTTACTTCCAAAATAACACAGCAAAATCACAAATATGTAATATATTCTATCCTATAGATCATTAATTTTCATTACATATTCTAGGGTGTACAATTCTTTCCATCATTCATTCCTCCTTCAAATAAAAAACACATCACTAACACATTAAGTCATACAACTGTTAATCTGTAATCTACTTGAAACCTTCTACAATTTAGTTTATGAACCCAATCAGTCACCTCATATCTCTGACTTCACCTTCTCCTTACACTTTTTGGAATACACCTTGAATCATCTATCACCTCACCAGTTCCAGGTCTTACACAAATTAAAACCAATACTAAAGCTGGAAAAATGCCTTTCAGCTTTCTACCACTACTTTTTAACTGATTGTCAATATGTGAATTGTTTTTTAGATAAGATAGTTGGTAATGTCACAGGCTCGTTAGGCTTTTCATCCAAAGACAAGTAACCACAAATAAAGCTTTACTGTGTAGCTTTAGTATGGAACTGTTCAGTGAGTTATGTGCTCCCTGAGGAATAATACCACTAAACACAGGAAGAGCTGAGCATAATGTACCAGGTTAGCACGTTTTTAAAGGAGATTTGATAAAGGGACACAGGTGTCTCCTAGACAATTGTCACTGTCAGGTAAAACAGCCCAGATGAGCAGGAATAATTTAGTACCTGCATCCAATCAATGAAACACCTGTAAGGATCCTTTCACACCTATCCTCACCAAGTTCAAGCAAGTAATTCAAAATCTTCCTGAATCTGAAGTTTTGGTGTGAAATTTGTTTCTTCACAAAAAAAAAAAAAATCTATTTGTGGATTTATCTCATCAAGACTTTTTACACATTTAAGTAGAATTCTCCCTGTCGCCAACACTTCAGAGTTCCAGAGTTCCCTAAACAATGGGTCTAAGTGATACAATTTAAATGTAATCATAAACCCACTGTATTTTCTGGTCATCCTTCAGACATCATCAATTCAAATACCAAGGGTGATGCCAAACCAGCCCTGCCACAAGGACCAGTGGTTGGAAAGTCTCAAATATTTTACCCCTGAGGCACATCCTGCCACTGGACAACAATCAGGGAGCAGTCGTGCACGGGTCCTTCCCAGCTACCCCACAAACCATGAAGTTAAGCAAAAGAAGATGTACCCATAATTGTATACCTTGAATGAACAGCTATTGGCAATCCTGAGCTGCTCTAAACCACTCTGAGATTTTGCATCTATCTCGTGACTCATCAGCTAAGACAAGTATTGTCAGAAACTATTTTCAATATAATATTTGTAGTAAAGACATAGAATGAATTATATAAATACTCTGCTGTATGTATGTATCATAAAGACCTGTTCCAATATATTCTCTTTATTTAACTGAAAACCATTGTGCAGCAGGTCAGTGGTTTGGGCCACAGTAACTACAGGAAACCACTGTATGGTACAACTGTGATGTCAAATGACAGTGACTATTTTTATACTGCACCAGTGTCCAGAGATTCTATTCACAGACAAAGGAATGATTATTTTTCAGGCCCAAATTAGATCTCCTAGTGCAGTCTTCTGAGGAAACCCAAGCTCGGCGAGCATTCTCACCTCTTTAATAGTGCTGACAAGCCTGGTTCTGCCCGGGGAGGCGTGACAATGTTTCCTGATAGCCTTCTTCACCGAGTTGGTCACTTAGAGGAACAGGATACGGGGTCTCTCAACTGCTAACCTCGACTTGTCCAGCAACCCTGATTTTCTAGAGAGAGGCAACATTGCCTAAGTAACTTCCTATAGGAGTTCATAAGCCTTGAGTGAGAGCTGCTGTATATGTGGCACTAAATGCTGTTGGCAATTATCCAATTAATTTAAATTTATTGTGTGAATTTTTAGTCCATTAAAAAGCTGTAAAACTAGAACACGAAAATCCTAATATAGTCAATAAATGGAGGAATATTTCTAATAGAGTGAAACAGGTCTTTGAAATCTGACTTCAAACTTGGAAAATATTAGTCCTTACAGTATTTTTTAAAAATGTTACATGTGTCTAGAAAGAAAGGTACCAAGCATTGTATTGTCACCTGAGTTCCACAATACCTCTATAAATCTGAAAGCCATCTCTCTCAGTGAGGCAAAGCACCTTTCTCTTCCAGCAAACCTACAGAGCTGTACCCTAAAACCCCAGGCTGTGATACGGGAGAAGGCACGAGCAGAGAGCAGAGGTGGCTTTACAGCAGTTCCAGCAGGCACTAACACAGTTCCACCAGGCAGGTCCCCTCCCTGGCACGGTGCAGCCAGGGCTCCCTGGAATGTACATGATTATTTAGTCATGCAAGAGGCAAAGGGTGAAGGTAGAGGAGGAGGGAGAGGGGAAGGAGTGTCAGTACTGCAGGGAGATGCTGCCCCAGCAGCTGACGCTGCACTGAGCGCTGTTACTGTGCTAATCAGTGATTAAAAATGATGGGAAAAGGTCTGGAACACAGGGCAGGGAGAAGGTGCTTTCTGTTACTCTGTGAGGATCCTGGTGCTGCGCTGCAGGGAGCTGTGCTCAGGGGCACGACACAGCCCTGCTGTCTGTGCCTGCTCGCTGCTCGCAGGGTGCTGGGGGGCTCCTGGCAGAGACTCCCTTGACAGAAACAATTACTGGGGAGCAAAGGCTGGCAGAGCAAGCAGTGCTGTGATTGATAATCTGAGTGGATTACAGGCCTTCGACAAAAGCCATGATGCTTGAATTTGACAGCTGGAAATGCTTGATGAGAGCCAATTAGTGGATATATATTCACTTCAGCCAGAAGTTTCTCCTGTTTCTAGTCCAGCAGCTTCCTGAATAGGAAGTGTACAGAGTGATTGCCCCCACTTCTGCCTGCTCACATGTATGCCAGCTATACTGCCAGTACAGCTAAGAATATACTATAAAACCACATATTTTGGCACCTTAGTGTATTAAAGCCAGTAGTTGGAAAGCTGCAAGTGACCTTCCAGACACTGGTGGTACAAGAAGCTGAAAAAGGCCACTTTGCATTGACTCCACAGACCATGCAGTGGACAGGTGAGGCTGAGACTGCACTGCTTATGTAACAAGTCCACTGCGAGTGACAATAATTCTTGAAAATGTTCACTAATCCTTGAAAAATTTCTGGCAAAGTACATTGTTCCTGTTTCAAACTGGTTAACCTGGCACTCAGAGACCACCAGAATGCAGAGTACCTTCTCTTCTGCCCCATTCATGAAGAAACCTCTGACACAGCACCTTCAAACTCATCTGCCTGTTTTTAACTTTCTTATCACACAAGTTTTCTTTCCCCACTTTTACATCTATTTGCACTCTTGCCAGTGCAAGTACATGGGTACTGTGGTAAAGAGATCAATAAACAAAGATGGATCCAACTGCCCTGAATCTCATCACTCATTTTGAATATTAACTTTTCTTCCTCAGCTATAAAGAAGCCAACACCACCACGCTCAGACAACTTACATACATATTCCTAGGTGCCCTTCTGACACTGGTTTGAGAGATGCCTCCCCTCACTGAACTCCAGACTGCTGGAACCTTTCAGGGAACAACAGGGGTTCTGTCACAAAATAGCACCACATTTAGCAATTACCTGCACTGATTGCATCCATGCCACCTGAAGAAGAAATTGGCTTGCTAATAGGGCAATCACTCTCATCAGACATGGTATCAAAGCAGGGCAGCTAAGGTAAAGCAGAGACTGACTGCACACCTCCCACAGTCTGTGTTGTGTCATTGGGCAGGGTGGTAACTACAACTGCCAGAAGTGTGGTCATGCTGATACAGCTCCACAGCAGTCACAGGAAAACATCTGCCTGTCAGTCTCCTTTGACCTGTTTTACATTCTCTTGTTATAAACAGAAATGACTGCAGACAGGGGAACTTCGCTTTGGAAAAGTTCACAGCAAAGGAGTGTCAGGTGTCAGTGTGCAGGGTTTCCAGGGAAACAAGTAACAGTGGAAAAATATAATTTTGGGGGTGAGAAGCTACTCTGGAATCTACAATTCTTTCCTTTTTCTCATGATCCCATGAACCACATTTACTTGGGACACCAGTCTTTGCAGTAACTTGGCCTCATAAAGAAAGCCAGCCAAAATCTTACCAAAGAGGCACAAGGCAGCACAGAGAAAACAGCTTTGGTACTTGCTGGATTAGATGAAATGTATATTAAGTATTGCATTTATACTATTATTACCAGTTAATTATTAATTATTTGACCAGTTATGAGTTATTGCCAAATAATTCCTCTCCATTTGTGGGAATGTTAAGTAACAGCCCCTCAAATTCAAGCTGGCCCACAGAGGAAGGCACAATCTTGATGAGGATGTAGAAGCAGAAGGGAACAATAGGTATTAAAGATTCCTCTGAATGGAAAGCAGGCTGGCTACAAAACCCACACTTACAATAGCATGGGGCTTCTTATATCCCTTTATTAAAACAGAAAGGAGCTCTTTCCACTAAGTGAACAGCAAGAGTGTCTACAGCAAGGACATGAAAGGTAGTAAATTTTTTTTTTTCTATGCCCCTAATAGATAGAAAAAAATAGGAATGAGCTTAAATTGCAGTAAGGGACATTACAGATTCCACATAATGATAAAGACAGACAAGCCATAAAAAAGACTTCCCAGGATTGAGGGTCTCCTTCACTAAAAGCCTTTAGGAACAGATTACAGGTGTAACTGGGTGAACCAACCGGGCTGCAGAGGGCTCTCCTGAGGCCATACTATTCATTATTTTTCATTAACAGTTTGCATGACAAAAGAAAATATATGTTTATGAACTACATGGAGAAAACTTAAGAGGGGTCATTCTCTGAGTGTGCTGAAGTACAGAATGAAAACTCAACATGTTCTTAAAAGACTGAGGAACTGATCTGAAAATAATTTTTATTTAGGCATAGGCAGCATAATAAAACATACGTAGTATCAATCTAACCTGAAGTCACACGACTTCAAATGAAGATTTTGAGATCCTGTCATCAGTAACACTGAGTCAAGCTAGTTCGTGGTTACTTCTGCTATAATAATAATTATGAAACATTATATAATAATACAAGTGAATATGCTGATTTACAAATAATTAATTTGAATAATACTCCAAGCTGTTGGGAAAACACTAATACTGTTCAGAGCCTCCTAAAAACTTTAACACTATTACTTCACGTTTATGGCATGGCACTGACAGAGATGCTGGTCAAGTCAGGCCCCCACTGTGCTACACACTGTACAAACACAGAAAATGACAGTCTTTGCTACAAACAGCTCCTAGCAGAAAAACCCAGCTGTTTAAGACTGAAAGCCCACAGCCAGGAAAACCTCAGCCCATTCAGATATTCCTTCCCTTTACCACTCAAACTGTGGAGCAGTGCTTTGGACTGCTACAATAAATAGAACCCGGTATTACAGCTAAGCTGGACAAGGAGAGGGACGAATGGCAAAGAGGCTGTTATTTCCTGAGAGCTGAGCAGTGGCTGTGCTGGCACAGAGCAGCCAGAGCTCCCGGGGTCCCTGTCAGCTCTCGTGCCACATCTGGACCTGGTTACACAACCCCAGCTCGCTGCTCTGCCCCAGCCCGGCCCCTCCGGGGAGCAGCCCCCACCACTGCTGCTGCAGGAACTACCCACGGAGACAAAGTGCCCGGGGAGGAGGTAAATTGGGACCACATTAGCTGGTGACCCTCGCCCTGCCTGTCTGATGATCGAGGAAACCCCTCATGCAAAGTGACAACCAATATGAAACAGGCAGCTCCGTTTACTGCAGAGCCTGGTCAGTGCCTCATTAGGAAATGGGCTCTATATTGAGGTGCATTCCTGCCATTCAGAGCCTAGAAACTCTAAATTAAAACAGCATTGATGCCATATCCTCTTTCCAAAATGCTTCTCTTCGTCCAATCTTAAATGTACATACTTAGAGAAATTAAAGAACCAAAATGTCTTTGGCAGGACTCCTTCACTCTCTTGTGCAGCAGTGCCCTTCCCGTGAGAGCAACCAGGAACGTGACAGTGCTGGGAAAGCAGAGAGTTAGCACAAGGAATGACAGCAGGGCCCTCCAGACTCTGGATAACCTTCCCTTGATCAATCCGTGTGTCTTCACTGATGTTTTTAAATAAATAAAAACCACAGGAAGCTGTTGGAAGACGTTTCTGTTTTGTGAGAGCGTTGTATATTTCTACACCCCAAGAAAGGCCAGTTAACAGCCAGTCAGCCAATGGCAACCAGCACAAGCAATGAAAAGACTCAATCCAAACCCTGCTCTGCACACTTGGATCCATTCACACTCACTACTGCAGCACAGGCTGGAACTGCTTTCCTAAAGCACTGCCAGGAGCTCTTCCCAGCCTGCAGTGGGATCCAGCAGTGCTGGTACCACAGCATGCACAGCTCTTCCCACAAACCACCCTCTTCCCACATTGCTCAGCATTTCTGTGTGCACCCCACGTACGTGGAAACGGGAAACTTCTACTCAGCTCTGTCTGACCACCAGCTGAAAGAGCTGCTCTCCCACCACAAAGCCCAAGCATTTCCTAGCAATGGGATGGACTGAGACACCAAATACTTATCTGGGAGCTCTGAAACACGAATGACTGGTCAGGATCCCAGCTCTGAATCTGAAGGGTTGAATAAACTTTTTGGGTTCCAGAACTGCTTTTCAAAGTCTCCCAGAATATCTTGATTTGTGGCATTACTTGCTTTTCTTGAACAGCTGTGTTCAATACATGTGCAAGTCTGAAAGATTTCTCATTCACAATTTCTACTGTAAATTTAAGAATTACAGCTGAACTTTTAATAAGTTCCTGAAAGGCGACACAGTTCTGTGGAGCTGGCAAACACAGATGGACCCTTGTTCTCAAGATGCAGAAAAGGCTCCATGTAGAGAAGGTTTAAACTGAGGAAGCAGCATAGTTGTTTTGTTGGAAAATATAAAGCTGGTGACCTTCTAACAACTGAAGAGGAGTGCAAGGGCCAAGCACACAGAATATTTGCAAAGCATGTAGAAAAATGAGATTCCCCCTGACTCCATCAGTAATGAGGATCCTGTAAAATCTCACAACCATCTCTTCTGACCCATCTCCTATTTCTGGAGCTGTCAAAGTTGGTGTGATTTGAATTTATTCAGAAAAAGTACATACCAAAACTACTGGCACTGAAAAATATAAATGGAATTCTAGATTCCCTGCAACTTACAGAGGTGGTGAGTAATACTGTCCTATAATAAGCAATGAGGAGTTTTTCTATCAATGTGTTGAAAGCTGCACATAAAAAAATGGATAAAAGATGACACATCCTTAAAACATAGGATAGACTTTAGGGAGGATGTGTCAAATCTCTGTTGCTCACATAAATATTTCTCAAGTATGTTTTAAATATAGTTTAGATTGTTTATATGTAAACATTTATTCTGCCTTGGGGATTGTGGATGTACTGGAGAATACTTGTGATTTTATACTTACACTACACATGTAGCTTTTATTTATACTATTCATAGCACAGATGTGTTGAGGAGATTACTTTCTGCTTTCTTATTTTTTTTTTTAGAGATTAAAATCTTAAACAATCTTAAACAGTGACAAGTCTTTATAGCTGATGGCAGTTTTGGAACCAGAATCTTCAAAGGCTCCAAATCTTCAAAATTTAAAGAATGAATTATTTGAAAAAGGACTATTGCTCCAACCTCAGATAATAATTGGTCTCACTTCATACCAAGAACAATTTCAAATTCATCTCCTTTGCAATTTTTGTTTATTTGGGAAATAAAGTATCCCACACCTAGACAGAAAAGCACTTAGAACTCGCATCCTTAAGGGAAATGGCCATGTCTTTTTAGGAAGAGTTCATGATACTGTAAGACTTCCCAGCACTGAAAGATAAGGATAGGAACTACAACGTTTCAAAAAATTTCTTAACTGAAACCTACGTCACTACAAATAAGCACAATGTTAATATGTTAATTAAATACACACACACTTTCAGCAGAAAAAACTCACCACAAAACACTACAGATTGCTCCACCTACTCTCAAAAGACAATCAGAACGAAATTGGGAAGGGCAGGAGGCATGAAAGCACCAGAATTTAAGCTTAGGACAACAAGACCTAAGAATAAAATGTTAATTTCTCTTGGGATGAGTGGTACCTTATATTACAGCTGCTGCATCAACAATTACATGAAAAAAACAAGTACTTGACATCACTGTGACCACTTCTGCCTCCTGTTTCCGTAGAGCACCTGGCTGACCAGTAATTATGACTGTTGCTCAAAAGTAACTAATACAAGACTGTAAGCTATACTTCTTGCTCATTCTGAAGTTGGTACAAAAAATCCTGAAAGCACTATTCTTTATTAAACTGTAAATAATCGTTATCCTAAACAACATGGCAAAAAACCTACTCGTGTTTCCTAAGGAAGAAGCACAGAAATCCCTTATCACAACGCCAGCCTGGTTTTGTCTTATGTTCTTTGACAGCAATAGAAATCATCTGGTTGACAGATTAAATGTTGCACAGAAATCTTTATGAAGATGGAAATGGTGGCACTGAAGAAGTTGATACTGGATTGGCAGCAGCATATATGCTACTACAAGGAATGTGGCAAGGGAATAACTCAGGAAAACCCACCAGAAGTGCTGAAGTGAAAAATCTACGCAGATTTTTTCAGATCCTAAATCTCTTATTGCCAGGGATGCCTTTTGCTTCCTCTGTGTTTTACTGGCAAATGTACTTTTCACATTGCATTCAGTACTGAAACATAATATTAAATGCTTGAACAGTAACACACTTTTTCTGATTGTTATGCCAATGCAGAAAGATCTCAGAAATGGGAGAGGGCAGAAATAGGAGGGGACCAATCTCCTCACAAGCACAAGACTCCCAAAGCCTGCTCTAGGAGCTGGCATTCCCAGTGGTGCTCCTGCTGCAGTCAGGAGTCCAGGAGAGACTGGCTGGTGTAACACTCACATTGGAGCTCTGCAGCAAGGAGAAGTTCCTTCCAAATATGCTGCTTTCCCAGCAAGGCAAATACAAACCCCCAAGAGAAGTATCACTACTTTTCCCTGAACCTGTGACTATTTGTGCCTGTGGAGGACAATAACCAATCTCCTCTTTGCTCACAATCCCCTACACCTTCTACCACACATTTACTCCTCAGGCAGTGGCACAAAGACACTTCCCTCAATGCCCAGTCCAGTAGCTACTTTGAAATTGTTATTAATGCACTTTCTGTCCTAACATATGACAGGATTATACATTATTAGTTCCATAAATCAAGATAATAATCCCACACCAGATTTCTAACTGGATTTTTTCGTAGCCCTCCTGCACCCACCTGCTGCTTGAGCTGTTGCACGAGACGGTCTTTCTCTCGTTTCAGTGCAGCCACTTCATCCTGAGTCTTCTTCTTAGAGGATGAAAGCTCTAGCAGAGCAATATTGGCATCTTTTTCACTAATGGCAGCAAGAAGGGCTTCTTGTCTGAAAAAAACCCAAACAAATCACATTATTATCCTGTAAAACCTAGAGGGCTCCTCTACAAAGATTTGAACGTACCACAAATGCAACTCTAAAAAGCAGAAATAAATATTTTTGTCTGGGCTATATGTCTGTTGGTGGAACAGGAAGTCAAGACCCACACACCTACCCCTAAAAAACTGTGCTGATACCAAATTGCAGTTTACAGGATAAGAAAACCACATTATGTTCTTCTGCACTCACCTTCTCAGTTTTTAATAACCACCATTTATTACTACTCTGGCTGAACACTTTCATCCTCTATCATCCTCTAAACATTTCCAGAAGAGATTATGAGAACATAAGCACAGATACTGGACTAATCATAAGACCTGTGTTAAATTTCATTAGGTTAAATTGCCTATTCACAAAGTGTTTCAGAAAGATGGAACGAGACAATTTTACTGAAAGCACTCAAACAATACAGTCTATTCCCAGAGGGGAATGGTGACAGAGACACCTTTGTGCCACATGACAGATTTGAAATTGACTCCTTCAGAGATGCTTCAGCTCTTCTTTGACTTTCCTAGTGAGTAACCAACATATAACAACGTTCTGTAGCAAGATCTTGAGGCCCAAAGGCTGTAATAACCACCTACAGAAAACCAACCTTGCCATATTCTTTCCCAGTAGCAGAAAACCCTTACAAATAGAATTCAGAAACATTTTATACATATGGGGAAGAGAGGAGACAAAGGTAATCACCCAGACCATAAAACAGCAGTTCTCAAATGAAGTCAAAGTCTTAATTTGCTCTACGCTAGGGAAGACAACTATTTCTGTTCTTTTAGCTGGTGATGTGCAACAGAAATTAAAAGAAACCTTGGCCTTATTGCCCAATAGTGTTGGCTTGTCTCACCTCTCATCACCTTGCAAAGAAGGAATGAGACCGTAGACGTGTGGGGGTGTGAAAGGTGGCATCATGCAGGAGTGATGATGAAAGACAAACTGAATACTATGCATTTCTTATCTACATTTCATCTAAAAATAAAGTTGCAAATGCACTTTAAGTTTTGCTGCAGCAACCAATATCAAGAAGATTATTATCAGGATCCCAACTGCATCCACTGTATCAAAAAATGTTAAAGAATCATGTATTTCAAGAGGAAAAGGTGTGTTTCAACAGACAGAATTGTTCACCATCTGACAGGAGAGTGGACTTACACAACAGACTTTCTGTGGGTGGAATTTCCCTCTGGGTTTACACAGGTGTTTCTTGAACAGTCCAAGAGAGTTAGCTTGCTTTACATGAACTAGCAGCAATATCAAAAATCTCACAGTGCCAGAGTAGAGAGTACTTGAATTCTGCCTAGATCATATCTAGAAAAACATTATTCCCTCTCTTTCAAAATGTAATGCCACCAAGTAAAGCAAATTTTTTGAGATACTTTAGGATAATCATAAAATATTCTAAATACACTTGTGCTATGAAGAAATACAAATATTCTGGTGACTTAATGGAGGCAAAGAGTAGAAGAAAGGAAAAGATGCACATCAGATTCCCAGCTGTAGTGTCAAGATTGTAGCTGTGGGAACAATGGATAATGGGCGTGTTATTATTGCCATTCTGTTTCTGCTGCTTTTGCTTTATGGAAAAGTATCCAATTTTGGATGTCTGCCTAAAACATGAAAAATACCAATAGGGTGAAGTGACAGAACATGATCCATGACCTCTGCTTTTTTCCAGCTATCGGTATCCTGGGAAAGACAGGCTGGCTTGGAGCTCTGGTCATTTTCACTTTCTTTAGAGTAATCTGTTTTGATTCTAAAGAAACACTTATTCTTTTAATAGTAAGCCCACAATCCTCGCTGATGATTCAGGAGCAGAGCCAAGAATATCTCCGTAACTCTATCTATGGAGCCATTACTCTGGTATGGAAATTGGGGGTGCCTCAAACAGCGTGTAAGCCATCTACCTTCTGCAACCAAATCCTTTGTTGCCCATCTCTACTTCTTCAGTGAAAACCCCAAGGCCAGGAAAATGAGAGATGGATAGCAGTCCAGTACTTTTTTTTTTCTGAAAAATCTTTGCCACCATGCCTTTGAAAAGAACATCCTACTGGCCAAACCTTCAGTGCTGTGAGGTGAGAGTGCTGGTCAAGAAGTGGGGTGAAAGCCACTGTGGCTTTCTGCCTGTTCTCTGGAACTGAAACAAGGAGAAGTTTGAACAAAAGAAAGAAAAGCACCCTGTGATGTGATAAATACATTGTAGCTGCATTTTTTACTTCTGCAAGCTGAACGTACCCTGCTCCACGTGGGAGAAGAGCAGGTGCCACTGCCAGCTCTGCTGGAAGGAACGGGTCTGTAATGGCACGTTGCTGTTCTCAGCAGAGCTTGCAGCTGCCAAATGACTGTAAGACCATAAAAAGGACACACTACCACACAAAAGACAAGGTTTCCGGTTGAAGAGCAGTGCAAAAGCGACTCGTTTCCCTTCTTGAGAGGTTTATCCCCAGGGCGGCCAGAGGAGCAGGCTGGTGATGTGGCAGGAAGGGAGAAGGGGCTGCTGTGCGAATGGAGGTGGGGGCACCTGGACAAACCCACCCACCAGGAGGGCTGCACTCACTCCTGGAGGCTGGGGCACTGCCACAGGCTCAGCTCCTTCAGCGAACTGCTCCCCTCGGCTGCAGCCCCGCAGGTCCGGCGGTGCTCTCTCGGGCAGGCAGAACAGGCAGCACAGCCCGAGCTGGCGATGCTGCACACCGCTGCCTCGGGCCAGAGCCACCAACAGGCGCGGCTCACCCGGCTCACCCAGGCGGTTCAGAGGCTGGCACGGCTGGGGCTGTGCCAGCATCAGCGCAGCAGGGGAAAACCGCCTCTTCATCTCTCCGTTTCTGCAGCCTGAGCTGAGCTGTACCGCGGCTCACAAGAGGTAAGCAGACTCTGAAACAGACTGAATATTACCGAAGGAAACCTGAAATGGCAACACTGTAGAAAAATCGACTGAAAACAGGTTCAAGATTTACTCCAAATTGGACAAAAAAATGGAGATTTGTTTTTTCCTTCTGTTTATGCTCAAGCCTTTCACTGAATGTGGATCATGATCAATACAGACTGGAGCGGTATCAAGACCAGTAGGTTTAATTCTTAAGAAACAATGGTGGATATAATCTCAAGATCAGTATCAACATCATTTACTTTGTTTGCAGTCTTCAAAAAATATTGCAAGAAAGATGGGGCTGCCTTTTCAATATAGATGACTACAGAACAGTTACAGGTCAGTAGAGCATAGAGATTTGACAACACACAACAAAAAATAGAGTGCAAATTCATTCAGCTCTTGAATAGAAGTGTCTGATTTGGGGAAGATAACTGGGCAATAGTGTACTATTACACTACTACTACAAATTACTAATACTAATAGAATCAAGCTGTCTTCAAATGGGTTTCTAAGGCACTTGGTTTCAGAAGAGTGCATAATTCCTTCACAGCCCTTCCCTAGTAAAGGAGAAGAATCCTTTTGGTAAAACACAAGAGGAGGTGAACTTTAAAAAGCAGTTTTGCACTTAGCAGTACTGTTCCCAGGATCATAGCACTGGAATATTTATCAGCTTTATAATTAGAAAGAACAACAGGCTGTAAACTGTGCTGAATTAATAATGCTTCAAAACATGAAAACTATACATATTCATTAAAAGAGTATGTTTACATATGTCAGGGAGAACACTTATTCCATACAGAAAGGTTATAAATATATTGTTCTATAAAATTTTATTTAAAATTATGAAATTTCTTCCTATCTGGAGTATTTCTGAAAGTGTGTATGAGATAATATGAAAGCAATATTGACAGCAGCAGCAGCTTTGGTTTTAATGTCATGGAGGACCTGGGATAATTCCATCAGCCCTAGTTGCTTTAGAGAGATCAAATCTGTTTTCCTTCTGACTGGCATTAAACTAAAGCATTTAAGAGTCTGACACAAATTTGAAGAGCTCAGGTAGCTACAAGCTCACAGCAATCCAGTCAGCTCCTTCAACAGAGACTTGCACTTCCCTGAGGGATGATTAAGCTGGCAGCGTTTTCAACCTGGCATTTTAAGGTGAGCTGTAATTATGGCTGTCGTGCCTTGGGTACACAAGGAGAGATTCTCCTGTGTCATGAACTGTTTACTCATGGCAAGGGCATCGATCACCACGGAATGACAGAGGTGCCACTCGGACAGTCCTTGGTTCAGTTGTCCGATTTTTGCCCACTGCATTTACTCAAAGCCTACAGAAAATGCTGATAAAAGCTTTCATGCTTTCCTATCACAGACATTTGTCAGACTTACCCTGGTGAATCACCATTACAATAAGAACTCTATTATTTGCATATGAATCAAAACCCCTCCCTGTCGTGATGTGACAACAACAGAGAGAACTGCAGAGAGAGCAGGCAGAGAGATTCAGATACAGCACTGCAGTGTTCTGAGAGACAGGCAACAGCAGAGAACGTAACAGCATTGGGACATGGCATTCAGTAATTTCACGAGTTTAACAGCACTGGGACATGGCATTCAGTAATTTCACGAGTTTAACAGCATTGGGACATGGCATTCAGTAATTTCACGAGTTTAGCAGAATGACAGGGTTTGGGTGGGTCACACTCAGTAAACTCTTAAAAAGTAATTAGGAGTACAACACACCAAACTGATTCAATGGGCCAGATCCCCTTCTGGGGGAAAAACTTCTCCTTTTCATCATAAACTGTGTCTACCACTACAGCAGCAGTTCTGAACTCCACATTCTTTCCTACTTTATTTTGCTGAACATCTTCAGAAAATTAAGAAACTCTGACTTGCAGTACCTCACAGAGGAGACAGTCCTTGCAGAGCTCTGGGTATCAGGATTTGGTTCTTAAAAGTAACCTTGAAAAAGGCAATTATACCAGTGAATGATATTTCATGATGCTAACAGACGAGTAACTCACTTAAAATGCAAGCTGCCAAATTCTGCACTGGCTATAATTTCTGCAGCATTTAAGATGCAGCTCGAAGTATCCCCAAGTGAGCAAACTTTTATCCAAAAGAAACAGTAGCAACCTCTTACTGCAAGAGAGTAGGGAAAAAATTAACTTGGCAATAGGCACTACCTGCTTTTTTTAATTACAGCTGGGAATAATCAAACCTCAGGCTGCAAATTAATTTCCAAAGCACTGCCTTAAGCCTTCAGTCAAAAGGGATAATACCACACTCCCTCCATTCCAGCACTTGTTTCCTGAATCAGCACATCACCTTTGCCTGGCCTGGCTGGCACAGCAGCAGCCTTTCTCATCTCTGGTCTGTGCTCTTACAGCTACTAAAACAGAAATTGAAATTTCAAGCAAACCAAATGAGATGAAAAAGAGGTTTTTGTCATCAGCAAACTGAAGCTTTCTGAATGTACTCCTTTCCACTGGTCTCTTCCATGTCATTGCATACACGTGACCACAACTGGAAAACAAGATAAAAATATAAACTCTTTGTGAATACAGTTGTGTGGCCACAAAAGGGATGTCCCTTTCATTTTCCATTATAAGAATGGTGTGATAATAATCAATGTGAATTCCGTGAAACAGGAAGCATTACCACTTGTAATGTCCTTGTTTAAAAAAAAAGATACTGATAATGTACTTAGACTTTCCTGCACACATTTTCTCTAACGTCCCAATTGCCTAGAATCACAGAACTCCTTACTAGCATCAATAAGCAAAGCTTTTCAGTCCTTTCTCTCAACATATTTGATAAAGTCACAAATAGTCCTATAAATATTTTATATTACCTTTCCCAACAATGTTTTAGCCCTTCTTGTACTTAAGCTTTCCATCTTAATCACTTTGGCACCACAGGTAGAAATTTGCAGTTCCTAGTGCTGCTCATGTCTCAGCTCTGAGCACTCAGAACTGCAGTACAGCCCTAGACTGTGTCTGCCAGCATATATAGAAAAAAATCTAACACTTTCACAGAGAACTTTCAAACCCACTACTAATTTCCTGAACTATTTTTATTGATGAACAGCTCCAGTGACAAACTGGCTGCTGCATATCCCAGCTGCCAAGCTGATAGTCCATGAGCCTCACCGAGGTGCCTGTGAAGAGTGGAAGTGCCCCCAGATGGCACATTTTAGAAGGAACTTCAGTCCTGGCACCTGATGTTACGGGAGATCCGTCCCTATAAAGGGCAGAATTCTTTTAAAGATAACCTCGGTTGCTTTAGCAGCCTTCAGAGCAGAAGCTGGATGAGGACAGCAGTACTTACAAGGCTCCTGAGTTCCCCAGAGCTGGCTTTTCTGAGCAGGCAGTCCTGAGACGGGAGATCTTTCTTCATCTGCTGTTTAACAGCAGAGCAGGCAGAGCACAAACTCAAGGCACGTTTTCCACCCAGGCAACACAGGCCAGCAGAACACATCCACCAGATTTTGAAAACTGACCTTACAAGAAAGGCAGCTCTGATTTCTTTTCCTGGGACATGTTCAAGTACAGGTTGAGCTGTAGCTTAGCGTGTGGTTTCCCAATCTGCTCGAGCTGACACAAGACAGGCTCTTGTGGAAAGAGATGGTTCTGCCCTCCCATTCCCAGGTTCCTGCCCCTCCCTGGTGTCAGCAGCACCACTGGCTGTGTGTCCCTGCAGCCTGGAGAGCCAGCTACAGCCCAGCCCTCAATCAACACGAGGAGCCCAAGTGTGACCGCAGGTTCCTCATCCCTGGAGGAAGAGCAGAACTGCAGCTCCTCGTGACGCTGTGACAGTGTCAGACCCGTCGCTGCCACAGCCAGAACAGAATGGAACATGAATCACGGCACTCACACTGATTATAACATATCAAACAACCACAATTACTGGAGTGAAAACAATTGTCTTGATGTCGTTGTGAATCTGGCCCGGGTTGAAAGATGGTAGAAAGAAATGAAATTTCAGCTTTATCAGTCAAACTTTGACAGCAATACTGCAGTCTCACTGTGGCTTCTGATCATGTGAAAAACTCTAGTCATGATTTATAACTCAGTTGTTTTAAGAAACCTATCCAATCTTTATACTCAAATCAAACTAATAGAGCATCTACCTCCTTGCTAAATGACTACCATGTTGTTCATGGTTAGTATAATTTATGTCACTTCTGCATCTGTCTCATTTCCATGCTCATTCCGACAGGTGATCACACCTGCCTTCCTCTATATTCTATCAGCTCACTGGAAACCAAGGCAAAACCATAATTTAGTTTTGGGACCATATTCGTACTATCCTTATTCCCAGTGCATTGTGGTTCCACTTCTTTTCCTCATCTTCTTGTAGCACTGGCTACAGAATATTTATTATTTATTTTTATTTCTTTTGCAAGGTCTCATCCAGCATAAGTTTTCACAATTCTCACTTTATTCCTACAATTTCTGCTTCCCCTAAATGTCACTTTCTCTTGACCAATTTTTAAGGCTGCTGCACATTCCCTTTTGGATACAGATACACAGCTTTGTAACTTGAACTTTTCCCCTTTTGTTTGGGATGCAAAGATGTTGTAGTTTTGGGCTTTTGATTTAAATAAATGCCCTGCTTCCTCTACATGAATCTCCTGAGTTCTTCTGTCCAATTTACTTGCTACCTAGTAGTCTCCATTTTTCAGTTCATTACTTTGAAATTGAAAACCTCACTTTTCTAGCATAGTATTTTATTTAAATATAAGTTTTATCAATTTGTGATCACTACAGCTTAAGTCAGTTCTGATGATGATTTCTTCTCGAGTATCATCACCACTTACTACAGTCTTGAAGTCTCACACTATTACATCTTGGTGATCTAGTGATTATTAAGTTAACAAGCCTGACAGTTTCTCTGATTTTTATCCAGTAAACAGATATCTCCCACAAAACCACATTTCTCCATTATTACTTACATTTAACACAACACTATACCTAAAATCCATAGCAGGATACCATCCACTCTCTTTGTATGACTCCTTTTATGATACTTACATTATTTTGACTCAAAGTAATGCTATAATTTATACTATCCCTTTTTTATTTCCTCAGAACCTCCAGTATAATTAATATACAACACCATTACTTTCGTTTTTAGCTTTCCTGAACAACTGTACCCACATCCCAGCTCTGAATACTATTTTATTTTCCATTAATTGCTGTTATCCCTGTGACATCCAGTTTCATGTTACATACCAGATGTTTAGAGCTACTTCATTTTGTTGTTCTTTCACAAACAGCTCAATTTTCTTCCCCGTGTACCACATCAGCAGATTTTCTTGCCAGAGCTATGGATTGCTTTCATTATTTATTGTCTATCTGACTACCAGCCTGGATGTGTCTCACCTAACTTCCTACTTCTCTGAGGGTTCTTTTGTACATTTGTTCAAGCTTCTCTTCCAGAACCACATTGTCTGATTTCTTAACAAAAGTATTTTCTTCAAGGACAGACCTTTTTATATGAAATGTGCAAAGGATGTCTGAGGGCTCTGGTGGCAGTAACAACAGCAGCACTGATGTGACCTCTATTCCATCCTAACCCTGGCCACCTGTATTTCAGCCTTCTCTGGTTGCTGCTGCTGCCCAGGAGAGGGATTGAAAAAGGAGCATAAGAAATGCCAAGTGTCTGGATAAGGACAGGAATAGCAGCATCAGGGGGAAAAGGGTGGAAGCAGTTTCATTAAACATCGAGGCATCCCTTTGCCTCCTGCTCCTGGTAGCTCCAATGACTGCTGCTTAAGTAGTGCCAAAAAAAAAGTGTTTCTGAGCAAGCAGGAGCTGTTGAAAGGGCTGAGGACAGAAATGGAGCAGGTGTCAGGGGCTATGGATAAAATTTGGATATATTTAGTTCTGTAATTGCAGCAGAAGGGGCCTGAGAGGTTTCATTTAATTTCCTTTTTCAGATCCGGGTCTGAAAGCAGGTGTAGCTACTTGCAGTCTCTGAGTGCAGAGCATTTGTTTGGATGGGCACTACAGCATTTTCTGCTGAGTTCTGAAGATAACTTTCCAGGTGTTTGAAGCAACTGGCACTCTACAGTAAGCAGGGAGCATCCTACCACCCTCCTGTCTGTTTCACCTCCAGCCAGTGCCTGTTCTTCACGAGATGAAACCAGAGCTGCTGTAAAAAGGTGAAGAGACTGAGCATGTGTACTCTGCTCCAGAACAAGAACTGCTAAGCCTGACCTAAACCATGCAAACAGACCTTTGACAAGCCTCTATCAGATCCCTGCTAAACATAATGATACATTTCTATTCAAAGCCTTTTCTCATGCACAGATCTGAAGAGTTTTACTGAAATAAAGAGAAGCTCAACCATCTCAAAGTAAACTGTTATTGCCTGTTTTGTAATGAGACACAAAGTACATGAACCTTAAAAAACACACATAAAGTGAGAGAGCAAGTCATTCATATGTGAGGAAATTGGAAAAACCTCAATTTAGCACGTTCTAGCAACCAACACCTTTTCAAGTGAACAAATCTGAAGCTGTGTTTATGCTGCAGTTTAAACAAAAATCCCCCCAAAACTGCCGTATTGAAGAAACATCATCACAGATAAATTTACAGATAGAATTCTTAGCATGTTAGAAAATGTAAAAAACTCCAATTTCAATGCTATGAAGTAGAATGAACAGAATTAAACCAGCTTGTGTCACACGAGAAACTGGCTCTCATGAAAACCTGCCTCCACCATAGATAAATTAAAGTTCCCCTGCCTTCCTCATCTTGCTTATTTTGGTTGACCTTTAATTGGTTGTACAATTGTTAAGAATTATTATTTGGTATCTACTTAGTTATTAAGATATGTGGCAAGGTTAATTTCTGGCAAAAAGATATCTTGCTAAAGTTTAAGATGTTTAAATTTTATATACTTTAGGAAAAAAAAAGAAAGTAGATAAAAAATAAAGGGGCAGAAAATAACTGCAAGGCAGGATGAACATGTGTGACGTAGACAGCTTTTAATCCTGAAACTATCCTGAAGAAATAGGTATTTTGAACACCAATAACAATTCTGAGCATTTTCTGAAGAGACAGACTAATGACTTTACAGGAAAATATCAGGATGCTTCACACAGAAAAAATATTTCAAAAGCTGAAAGACCAGCACCAAAGGAAAGTGATAGATTTTTAACACTAACAACTGCTAAATGCAAAACATGTAAACAAACAGTGTCAATTGGAATAGAAACATGGCTTAGTGGGGCTGAGTCAGGAGCTACTCTTCACCCCTGTCATTTGTGATTCAACCAAAAGCACCTCATTTAACTACCTCTGTAAATGCAAATGCTACTCTTTACTGAAGAGCACATCTGGTAACATCTGTAAAACAGCGACATTCCGAGCGGAAAACAGCCAGGTCTCTTTCTTTTTGTTGCTTATTGTTAGCTGAAAGGAAGAAGGGATTACCGAAAACTTGCACACTTAGAGATGCCTTATTTCTGCTAGGAGCACCGTGATTGCTCTGAGACTTCTCAGTTGTTCACACAAGAAACTACAAGGCCACGAAACCCCCGGGGAAACACCTGAGCAGCAAGAGGACTCCCCAGCAGACACGCAGCAGAGTGGGCAAGACGAGAGAACTGCCAGCCCGGAGCAAAGCTGCCCCTGTGGATCTGTGCAGCCTCCCAGGCCCAGGCCCATCTGGTGGGAGGGGAGGCTGGAGCACCATGCAAACTCTGACATTTTTGCCATTCCTGCTGCGGTGTGGAGTGAATAAATCACAGGGCTGAGGTCAGAACAGCCAGCCCATAAAGTGATTCATGGGCCCAGCAGCACATTCCCCCAGGACTATGTACTTTATTACAGTAAACCTCAGAACAAGATACAATTTCCTGTCTGGAGGAGCAGCCTTTAAATCAGGACACCTGGACAGCCCTGCTGGCAGAAACAAAGGGTCTGAGCCCCAGTGCCCCTCTCTCTCCTCGCTGGCGCTGCTGCCTCCAGCCCAAGCCCCAGCTCAGAGAGCCTCCTCCTGCTGCACCTTCCTGTGCTGGCAGCGCCGTGCAGGCAGCACGCTGGTACATCCCGCTCTTCAGCTCCCCACCCAAGAAATAAATACTCTCCATATGTTGTTTTTTCACTCCATTTTAGCTTTTAGGTCCCTTCTGCACTGTAAAAGTTTGACTCAAAACGTTAAGGCAACACAGGAATTGAAAGGGAAATCATTGGTTTCTCTGTTTGCAGGCAGACCCTGCACTGGAAGGGTTTTTTCTTCTTTGCAAACTGAAGTATCTGACATTGAATCTGATTTTAAGTTGTAATATAGATGTTCTCACTGTGATCAAGGGCTGTGATCTGAGTTTTGGGTTTGGCATCTGGGAAGAAATTGAGGTGGTGACAGAGATGATGGTATTGTTAGACTCCTGAGAAATCTCCCTCTCAGCTCAGAGTAATGCTGCTCTTACACCACAGGTTACGTTTCCAGGAGAAAGAAAAGAGAACTCATTTTAAGCCATGAAACAGAGCAGCGGATATTTTCACTCTAACTATTCTGGGGAGCCTTGCTCCTCTAAACGTTTCGAGCACCCAGACCTTGCAGGCTGCAGAGGAGCCGCCTGCCATGGCTGGTTCATGCCCCAGCTGTCCCTCGGGTAAAGGAGAGTGCTGGCTGCACCTTGCTGCTCTCGCTGGGAGCAACAGGAACTTCAAATGGAACCTTCCCCTGTTCACACAAACAGGACAGAAGAAAAACCTGCTCTGCCTCCTTCAGATCCACAATGGATCACCAAAAACAGAGCTCAGCTTGGGTATATTTTTTTCCAGTATGCATCATTCATGAATAAGAAAAGGGAAGGGAAGCTTCCCTTTGAGCATTTATTGGCAAAAGGCAAGATTTTCCTGCAGCTTTGATGACAGCAAGATACTCTGTACAATCACTGCAAACAGTGGAAAAAATCCTGGTAATTTTTACTCTTTAAAGTTCTTTTGGATCTGAAAACTACAGCCATAACAAGGTAACATGTCCCTGGGAAGCTGCTTCATGGAAAACAAACACACCTGAAAGATGTTCAGAGGACAAAAACACAAGAAAAAACAATAGAGCAGAGGAAGTTTTGGGAAAATTTAGGTGAGAATTTATCAAATACCGTAAGTTAAGAATGCTATTGAAACAGTCAAACTTAAAAAAAATAATCTAGGTAAGGAAAGAGGAGAAGGAAAGGATTGATAAAACAGATGTAAGTAGCAATAAACCCATCAGATTTATCCAGGACTGAACCTCCTGAAGCTATTTGTTTCACAATTGCTTTTCCTACAAGTGAAAACAGTTGTGTGGAAAATAACTTCTTCCACCTGCTTATTTTAGTTTGTTTTATGCTACTTAAAGGATCTCCTTGACTTTTGTGGATTGTTTCAGAGCTTACAGTAGGCAGAATTAAGGCTTACTGATTTTATCCAGTCTGGTTTCCTGTACAGAATAAATATTTACATCATACCCAGTTGCTCCCAATACTTTATTCTGGGGGGGCTTAGGAAAAGGACATCCACTTGTGACTGAAAGCCATGAGGAACTGGCTGCTGTCCTTGTGAGTTTGTCCCAGTGGTTAATAATTTAAACTGTCCCAGTCTTATGTCTATTTCCAACCCTTCTGTTCTCAGTTTCTGGGTAATGATCCTTGTTTTGACTGTCTCTGCTTGAGTAAAGTGTTTTAATATTACTATTATTTGATTTTCTAGATACTAGGACAATACAACATCTTGTGACAACTGTATCAATTATCCTATAAAACAGAACTGAAATCCTCATTCTATTCGTACTCATTAATCCTACTTTTATGTAGCCAAAGTCCTTCTGCTGCCAAGATCACACTTTTTTCCACAACATCGCTAAATCTTTTCCAAGTCACTCTTTCCAAATAGTGCACAGTAGGCTCCATATTGTTCTGATTTATATGCTTGATGTTCACATGCACTTTGTGTAAATGAGTTTGCATTAAGCAGCAATTTAAACGGCCCCACGTCTGCTCTCACCATTAGGGAACACGACACCATTTTCTGTACCCTCTGCACCATCATTTTAGACTTGCTTCCAGCTCACTGACCAAATGATTACCAGCATCAAGCCCAACACAACATCTATTAAGCTCAAAAATGAAGGTCACTGTTCAGTTTTAGCTGCAATGGGGAAATGCTGACAGGCAATGCTCACTTTAAGCACATTGTCCATAGAGCATTAACAGATAACATTGGGGGGGCTCCTTTCAAGGGCATGTAGAGATGGCACAAGGGGTGCTAAAGGGCTTTAAACTGACAGAATCCGATTAGATACCCACTGTGGGGATGGGGATGCACTGCCCTGAGCAGTTTTGGATGCCACGTCCCTGGCAGTGTTCAAGGCCAGGTTGGATGGGACCAGGACGGAGCCTGCTCTAGTGGAAGGTTTGGAACTGGATCATCTTTAGGGACCCTTCCAACCCAAACCATCCTGTGATTCTGTGATAATGTTGGGAATTGGTCTTTTACAGAAGATTAATTACATTTAAGGCAAAAAGTTACTTATATTAAACAAGTTTTGGGCTTTTTTAACCAAACTTTAGAGATAATCAGGGAACAATGTCATATTTTTTTGACATTACACATCTTACACAAAGTAATTTGACTGGTATTAATTAAAAGCCTATTATTTATGTTATCAGAATATTTTATCAGTTTATTCATCACTCTGCTCACGAATTGTAACAGTTAATCAATTCATAGCACGTTAGCCACCCTCTGCCTGTTATTCTGCAACGCTTCCAGGACTTTAGCTTTTCCATAACTTCTAGAATTTCACCAGAATTCCAGTATTATTAAACTTACAAGGAGCCAAAATTCCCTTTAGCCAACTTCTCCAGTGTTCTTAGATACCAGAAACAGTGGTATGCCACCCCCAACATGTGTAACTTCTTCAACAGTTTCTTATGTTGGAAAGAGAAATATAGAATGCCACAGTGCCTTTCTAAGAAGAAAACATTTCTGTTCAAGTCCTGTGTGATCCAAATTAATAACAAAGGATGTTAAAAACAAGTAAAGCAACATTTTAGGTGTACTGCAAACACCTTGAGTGGCCTAATAAAAAAAAAAAAATCTTTCTTGACTTCGATTTTTCAGTAATTCTAATTATGCTGGTTATTTTCCTATCAATAGAAAACAGCAGGTTTTTGTAATTGAACATGTTTTTTTGAATGCTGGCATTAAGAACAAAAATAGAGGTCATTTCATCACTATAGCAAATACAAATGGTTTCCTCTATGAAACGAAAGATAAAATTACCACTGACTTCATATAGTAAGAGCTGTATTAAGGAACCAGACTCTCACTTCCTTCCAAATGGCTTCAAATATTCACTGAAACTTCCCAAAAAACTTTCAGCATTTAATCTATCTACTTCAAAAGACACATAAACTCATCCTTAACAAAAAGCTCCAAATATTTTAAGGTTGCAAAGTGAAATTTGCAGACACTGAGAAATGTAATTTTAACTCTACATGCTTGTGGGGATGCTTTATGCTGTCTCAGTCTTCTGTCAAATGAAAGCACATAGGGGTTTGGCCAAAGAACTTGTCTTTAGTTTCATCTTCAAGCCCTTATTTATGTAAGATAGTAACACATTCAGGGACTGTGGCAGGACAGCACCTTAAGTTGCTCAGCAAAATGATCTCCAGATAAAACAGAAATCAGCACCGGCAGATCCCTAAGAATTTTTTGGCTAATCATTTACAGCAAAGTGCTTAACTGGGACAGAGTGGCTTCAAGGGTGCAGTGAAAAAGCGAGTTTGGATTTTTAGGTTTGGTCTAGAATGTGTCATCCCCAATCGTATTTCAAAAAATCTGACAGCTAACATTCAATTATTACCCTGATTTCACTGCAAAACGAAGTAAGGAAGCAAAAGGAAACAAGGGTTTTTTTCTCTCACACATTTTGCATTTTTACTTACTGGTGCGATAGGGACAGGGAAAGACAAAGGTGACTAAGCAGAATAAATGTAGAAATGAGAAGCACTCTGCACTGGAAGGCAGTGCTCTGTAAATGTTCTGTTTAAGGGTAACCATCTCACAGCTGGGTCCACCAAGGCATCCACGTGTGGCACCTCGACCCGAGAGCTCCTTTGTGCAGCGTGCCAGGGATGCCATGAGCAGCTGGGGGAAGTGCCCAGCTCTGGCTGTTCCAGGCGATGCTCTTGGGCCACAGCAAACACCAGGGGACCCTTTTCCCTGCCCTGCAGAGCCGCACCCCCCGGCTGCCAGGGAGCTCCGGGCTCGGGCAGGGGTGAACACCCTCGATGCTGACAGAGGCCGGTGCCTGCTCACAGCAGAGCTCACTCTCAGGGCAGGAAGGCAGTAACAGCCTGACTGGAACAGACACCCTCTTCACAGAAAAGCCACTCATTTGCGTGTTCGGTCTCGTACGCCTCACTGAAGTAGTTGATTTAAAAATAGAGCGGGAAAGTCAGCTCTAGAAGCAGAAATAAAGTAGACACACTAAATATAACCTATTCCAGCCTACAGAAAATACTTGTGAGAGTAATGGCCCGAAAGACTCTCTGGGAAAAAGAATGTTTTAGAACAAGGAGGCTATCACACTGTAACAGCTTTACAACATTAAAGTTAATGGCTGTTTTTCATTAATACGGCCGGTCAATATTATTTTGTTTAAATTAGCATTTCACCATTTTTGATGTCTTGAATTAGCTGCCTAGCTGTAGACATTTTCTTTTCCTTTTCCTCTAGCTGAGACTGCTGAAAGGAGAGAAAGAATGCTACCTACAGAAGAATTTTTAGTTTCTATTAAACCCTTTCAGAGCAAGGAGTGATGTCGGCATAAACCAAAGCAGTTGGAAGAAATAAAATGGCAGCTGAGAAGAGATCCCAGGCTCTCCAAGACAGCCTCAAATGGGTAGCAGAGGACTGACTGTGATCTGAGACAGTGGGTTGCTTCCTCCAAAAAACGTGATTTATGACTGATGAGCAATTTAACCATGAGAAACACTATCAGACAATTTTCCTCCCCAAAGGACACAGACAAAAGCTGTGTTTAGACTAACATACTTAATTTTCCTGAATCACTCCAAGCCCTCAAATATTCTGCACTTGTCCAATTATGAGAAAACAAATTAAAATCCAACAACTCAAAATGAGTGTGTATCACACACAGCCAGCCACGTGTGGGACTTCAAACAAGCACATCTGAATGAGACAGTAACTCTTCCTAAATTCAAACAGCATTTTCTTACAAAATGTGAGAACCTTTCCAGGTTCAAAATAAGTAACGAAGGTACGTCCGTGCTACTCAGTAATTTTGGGAGGGGAGGGTGTGGGTAGAAGAGAAGGGGGTTTTCAGTGCAATTTGGTTACAAAGCTTGTTTGCACAGGGCTGTGCTGGCCTCATGGTGACTATTCATAGGAGATCCCCAGAAGAGCTGTAAAGTCTGCCTATAGCCCAGGTGCTATAATTGCTGTCTGTCAAAACAGAGCTGTTTTCTCAGCAAACATTTCAGAATGCCCAATGCTAAGGTGATTAGTTAGTGGGTTTCTGGGGAGGAGTATAAGGATGATGGCTGAGAGACAGAGCAAAATTGATGACCCGGAGACAAAACTTGGATTTCATTAAAACACTCCAGAGAGCATTTAACTTCTCAAAGAGAATTCCTGCCATTGAAAGGGAAGCAGGCACTAGGAAGGAGTTATTACCAATAATGTCTAATTCCCACTGCAAGAAACATTAATCAGTTCAAGAACCAAGCAGAGAGGTGTTATCAGTACAAATCCAGCTCAGCTGTCCCTTGAGCACGGCTGCTCCTACAGAGATACCATTCCCATGCCAGAGGTGTCTCCCTTCCAGTGCACCCCGAGCTCTCTCAGCGAGTTCTGAGGCTTCTGCCCTGCCCAGGAGCTTTGAGGAGCTCCAGAGCAGGCAGACCCCGCTCCAGACTGCCCTGGGGTGGTAATGGGGAAAGGCAGACCCGGTGCCCCAGGAGTGGGCAGAAGCAGCAGGCACCACACAGAGCCCACTGAGAGCCCATCAGGAGCTCCTCTGGTGGAGCTGGACACGGGCTGGGACACCTGAGCACGGGAACTCCAGAAAAAACACCTCAGGCACGAAGCCGCGCTCGGAAACGCCAGGGCTGGGAGAGGGGGAGGGCAGGGGGAGCTGGCACGAGGGAAAAAGGAAGGAATTAGGGGCATACAGCACAGCAAGGCTTCAGCCATCCTCTGCAATTAAAGAAACTCTTCCCAGACCCCCGAAGTGGCAGAAGGCATTAGCTGTGTGCCCAGGCTGTGACTTACAGCCTCCCACCTCCCTGCCTGGCCGGGAAGGCAGCGCAGACGGAGCTCATCCACCACCGCAGCAGCCCCTCGCAGACCCCTCCGGGAAGGGCTCCCAAAGCAAGTTCACCATGGCTCTTCCCGTACATTACCTGCCCTTCTGTGTTTTGCATTAGCGATCGCTGCTCCTGAACATCCACAGTGTTACAGCAACGTCATTTGTACTGCTCAGGTTACATCCATGTCAGCGCTCACTCGACGTCCGAGGGTTTCGGGGGTTTGGAATTTTGCCATCAAACTTCCCTTCGGGCATGGCAAAGTGGGGCTCTGCCCGTCCTCACTTACCAGGCACCTTCACATAAAGAGTTTTACAAAAATCCCTCTGCAAGCATTGAAGATTTTCTTATTTTTCTCAAGCTAGAAATGTCTTCAATTATTACTATTGCTATTATGTTTGAATAAGCTTAATTGTGAAGTCTCAAAATGTACATTAAATGATACAACTAAAACGAAACACTTTGTTAAATCCAGTGCAGCATAAGTTCCTACTAGAGTGCACCTCTTTACTTTAGGATTAGCTGACACATCTAAAGACTGCAGAGGGCATGACAATGGGTAATTACAGGGGTAGCTGAAATAGTACTAACAAAAACTAGTAACATTTTGTGATCATTTAGGAAAAAATGTTGAATTGATAACAAAGCTTAAGCATTGCAGTGATTTGAATAAAAATTCCAATGATGCAATGGATTGATGTAACAATTTCTGAGGTTTAATACCAATTAACTAATTTAATGATTTTTAATAACACCCTAAAAAATACAAAGCTAATATGACTCTATTTTTTTCAAACTGAGAGTCATTACAGAGCACTCTGGGAATGTACCTGTGAAGCAGACATCGTGCCAAAGGCCTTCAGCATGCTCTCTGGCCCACTTGAAAAGGCATTTATTTATGTTACCCCTCTCAGCACTGCCTCTCAGCAGGCACGAGCTGCACAAGCAGAATTCACCACCCAGAATGGCAGGCACAGGTTCCCCTCAGAGCTGCTGAGCCACACACCTCCAGTGGAATCAGAGCTGGAATGAGGAACACGGGAACCAACAGGAGAACAAGAGAACACCTACTTTGTTCTGGGAATTAGAACCACTGCCACGGGAGGATGCACCTGTAACAGTGGGATCCAGAGGGGCTCGTGGGGACACTCAGCTAAGGCAGGCCATGGCCAGCACTGGCTGCAGTGACTTGTGCAGCCTGAGTGAGAGCTGGATGGAGACAGAGGGCTGATCACCTTACTGACAGCTGCTTATTGGGCACTGCCCAGGGACGGGGAGATTTTGTCTCAGGAACTTCAGACCCACACTGTAGGGTGGCTACTGGAGTAACCAGGCCATATGATGTATTTTAGGATGACTTTTAATTTCCTATGCAGAAGGAAATACAGAACTGGGGCTCTATTTTAAGTATTTTCTTTTTTTATTGTCTTGATGCTGCATTTATGATCTTTATGTCATTAAACAAGCTCATACCAGGTCAACAAAATGCTTTCCACCACTTTATTAAAGTGTAGAAGACAGTTTTGCATTTAAAAAAGGTAGAAGAACAGGTTGACTCTGCAAAGCCTCCTTTGCACATCCAGCCAAAGGTGGGGTTTAAAAGTTAATCCTCTGCACTCTAAAAACAAATACATCAGATATAAGGAACTGCCACAGGAAATACTGTGTTCTTCAGGGTTATTTTCTAGATTAAACATTGGTTTATTGATTGATTGTTAGGGATTAAGCCTTCAACTTCCCCATTTTGCTTGAAACCATAGTGACCACAACTGCATAACACAAGGTGTTCCACCCAGCAGGACCCAGCTGCTCCTGTTCCAGAAGGATCAGGAATGGCCTCTGAAATACCACACAGCTGAGCCTGGGCTGCTGTGGTGACCAAAACCAAGCACTGCCAAAATTTGGAGCTAATGCCACTGTAAAGATGGAAGATCTGAAGAGCAGTCAAGTTACCAGTCAGTGCAGTGGACTCTGTCAATGCCAAATTGCATTTTTTAACAGGATAGGAGATTGTGTAATGCAAATGCCAACTCGATGGAAAAACTGGATCCAATTATAAATACAGAATTTTATTAGATCGTTTCTAGCACATGTTGAAGAACAATAGCCTAACTTGTTGGTTTCTGTGCTAAAATTTGTCTTCCAGCTAAGTTGCATGCAGACATTCCACTTTTTGAATCAAGGGGCAACCACACTACTAAAAATTATCATTCTGTATCCTTTGATATGAAGTTCCAAAATCAACCAAGGTTACCAGGGTTGCACATTCAATGATAATACCAATGTGTGAAACTGAGCCTACAGATGACTCCTGAACTGGCAGAGAACCTGAGGACTACAAATTTAACGCAGCAGTGTTCCAGAATCAAATACATTTCTGTAATGCAGACACACTGTCAGTCAGATCAAGACCTTATACTACCTGCCAAGAAGCTACAGTACTCAGGATTTTTGTGTCTCTCCAAAGAAACAAATACCAGACTTCATGTGGCTCTTTATGGATATCCTTTCAGTCACAGGTTAGGGCATAAAAAGGTGGACAATATGAAAGATTGAATTAATGTCTTATCATCTAAAGGCTGCCACCCACACTGATCTTTCTCTCTAATCCTGTTGTAGTAGGGTCACCAAGTTCATTCCCTTGCAATCAAAGACAACCATACCCTATAATCACTTTCAAGTGCAGTACAATTTCCTCTTCAACCCACTACAGCTACCAGAAGATTTCCATAAATGACATTGGTCTGCTAAGACACCAGAATTCTAACCAGAACCAGACTGGGGTCCACAGCTTGAATGTAAAAAGATTTTCTGAGGCTTGATACACAAGACAGGGATTCAGAACTACTCTCCCCAAGTTTCAATTTGTAATTAGAAAGGATATTTCCAGTGAGAGTCACATTATGCTGCAAGTTGTGGCAGCATCATGCACAACATGGGGAACAGCAGCTAGGAGAACTTTTCTTATGAATTTCCTGGAATAATCTGGATTCCTTTGTAGTGGAGAGGCAATAACCTCCCAAGCACTCTAGAACTCTTAAATGGCATGCAAATGGAAATTCCTCCACAGGTTCAACAACTTCCAGTGAAAATTACACAGCTCAAACTATCGTACACAAGAATCTGAAATACTGCAGGCAGCACTGCTTATTTTCTGTACTAAAATCAAATAAATCCAAGATTGGGCTCCAGTCATTTCTGTAGCCCCTCTGGTATGATGGATATAAATTTCCATGTTCTTACGTTTCAGCAGATGAAAGGACCTCTGTGATAACCTTTCACATCCTAAGGATGCTTCCTCTAGATACAACTTGCATTGACTTTCGTATTCACACGAACAGTAGCAAACAGGATATGGTGGGGAAAGTTCACCCTGCACAAGCTGAGATGCCTCACTGCTGCAGTCACAAGACAATAAAAGAGAGTGGTTGAGATTTTTACAAGTTCTGACAGCCAATTCCACTACTGCTGGCTGGCTCATAGGATTTAAATATCTGCATCTCAAGTTTTATAACTTGCCTCCCTAAGGAATTACTAAGCTTCTTTCCAGAGACTGTTTAGAAGGGAAACTATTCACCTTGGAAAAGGACTAATGCCCTTACTCTGGGGGCTCTGGTTTTGGCTCAGTCCCCTCTGTTCCCTGTCAGACACAACAAGAGTGAACCTGATTGCTGCGAGTCAACAATTCTAATCCATAAACTTCAAACATCAGGATGCCAAGGACCAGGCTTCACTCACAAGCATTACTGTGTCAGGCTCTTATTTCCTGAAATTAACGGAAAAATCTGAGGTAAAGCAAGATAAAGTTACAATAAGGAGGAATAAAAACATGATTGCAATTGTAGCAAAAAGCAATCAGATATTTCCATTATAGGGAAACCTAAAGCAAACTTAATTTCTAGGTTGCAAAGAATCCCTCTGTGATCAAACTTCTTTAAAACTGTTTGTAGGCACTTCTGAAACAACTCCAAATCTGCTTCCTCCAATCAAGTCTTGCTGTTTTCACCAGCAATCAGGGTAATTGAAGCGACCTCAACTCCAACTAACCACTTAGATCTGACCCACTTTGACACTTGATAATACACAGAAACATTGCAGAAAGAGGCACTCCTAAGAGAAACAGGATTAAAGCCGTATGACAAAAACATCTGTAGATTTTTAGTGTTATACCACACCCACCTATGGGACAAACAGAATTCTGCTGGTTGTCTTTTTAGGCAGAAGCCCATGATTTTCCCAGCATCTTTCTTGAACGATTCCAAATTCATTTGGGTTCGAAGTTGTCTCCTTAATTTCAGTACTTTGTGTTCTACAGAATATATTCTGTAATTTTGGGCTCGAAGTTGTCTCCTTAATTTCAGTACTTTGTGTTCTACAGAATACATTCTGTAATTTCAGCCTTTCAGACCTCACAGCCATGCTTTTCTCTTGGTTGCATTTTTTCAGTTCTCTTATAACCTGTACCACAGCCTGCTGGCCCAGTCACCTCATATTTTGCCAGCATTAAGAACTCCAGTATGAAGGATATAATACAGCACATCCCTACCAAAGCTCATGCTAATATCCACTCATGGACCTGTTGTCCTGGAATCTGTCTAAGCCACATGTGACCCTGCAGATGCTGTCTCTACAGTGCAGATTCTCTGTGGCCACAAAGCCTCAGTACCTGCTGCATTTTACATGTTTTATGCATGTTTGACACGTAGCAGAAGAGCAGAGCCTCCCCACGTAGCCCTGACCTCCTGTACCAGCAGCCTTGTCTACTGCTGTGCAAGAGTTAAAACCCAACATGCAAAATAAATTCCTTCTTCCCACGAAGAAAACGTTCTTTGTCACTCAGCAAGTGGCACAGTAGTGCCTTAGAAAGCATTGTTATATTCTCCTGATCTCCCTGAAAGGAGACTTTTAAATATCATTTGATGCTCTGCTGGGTGTCCCTGACGAGGTGCTGGCAGCAGAGGGACTGCAGGAGCCTCTGGGAGGGGAGAGCAGGGCTGCCCTGTGCTGGACACAGCCGGTTCCTGATGCTCCAGAGGAGCCACTGCAGGACAGCTCGCCCTCAGCCAGGCTGGTGTCATCTCTGGGAGAACATTTATAAAGGGCAAAACCTGCCACACAGGCAAAGGAAGGGGCAAAAGGGCGAGAAACAGCAGTGGGAAGACCAAGATCAGAGAAGGAGGAGGGGAAAGAAGAGCTCCAGGTGCCAAAGCACAGATGGGCTGCAGCCCTTGGTGGAGCAGACACCCACTGTGCCCTCTTGGAGCCCACACTAGAGCAGATCTTTTCCTGAAGAACTGCAGCCCCACGGGGAGAGCCCACAGTGCTGCAAGGAAAGAGCTGTGTGGCTGGAGAAAGATCTTCGAGACAATCTATGAAATACTGCAAGGCTACTTTGCTTGCCCTGCTAGATTTAAGGGAAAAGTCAGGATTTGGTGAGACACTGAAACAGGTTTCTCAGAGAAGTTGTGGATGCCCAGTCCCTGGAACTGTTCTAGGCCAGGCTGGATGGGGCTTGGAGCAACCTGCTCTAGTGGAAAGTGTCCCTGCTCATGGCAGGGGGTTGGAACTAGATGAGCTTGAAGGTCCCTTCCAAACCAAACCACTCTGAATTCTCAGAGAAGCTGTGTACTGACCATACCCATCCCATCCCTCCCTGCACTGAGAGAGCAGAGGAGGCTGGAGTGATGGACTGAAGGGGAGCATAGGAGATGGGACTGGAAAGGTGTTGTGTTACTGTTTGACTTGGTTTGTCACTGACCAAACCTCTAATTGGCAATACACTCATCTTCTCCATGACGAGTTTGTTTTGCCCATGACAGTAACCAGCATCTCCCTGTCTTTATCATGATGCATGAGCCTTCTCATCCTATTTTCTACTCCTGTTGTGTTGAGGAGGGTGAGTGAGTGAGTGGCTGGGTAGGAGTTTGGCCCTTGGCCGAAGTTAACCCACCAGAGACATATTTTTATGTTCCAAAACTAGCTTAGCAATATACTCTTAACATGAGAAGGTGAAGTCTCACTGGAAGTAAGCCCATACATTCACATGCCAGAGGTGGCTTTTAAAGCTGTTGGTAAAGTTCTAGGTATGAGCTGGGGCTCAGAAGTGGACTTCCTTAACTCTTCAGGCTGGAGGAGAAAGAGATCAGCTTTTATAAAAAGAGACTGATTGCAGCCATGGGTATCACAGAATGTGAAGAAATTAAAGACCTGTCACCCTGCACAGAAGGAAAACCCTGCTGGATGAAGGAAGATGCAGCTGAGCCAGTAGGGACTATCAGGGGCACCTGCTCTTCAAACTGAAATTCCCAAAAAGCAATGAACCACAGAAGGGAAGTGCACTCAGTTTACTTTTCACCCACTCTATGTTTTCAGCAAGGAAATGTTATTTCTTAAATGCTGCCTCACCCAGTACCTCCGCCATGAACTACACTGAAAACGATGGTGTTAAAAAACTAGCTTCAATTCTAGTATGAAACAAGGATACAACAAGCAACTCTTCAGTTTTAACAAGTACTCTTTTTTTTCCTGCCAAAAACATTTTCATGCTGTCTTTTTTCCTGCTCAGCCAAAAGCAACAGTGATTTTGGCTCTACACCATCACAATAATCAGCAATACCAAGAAACTTAATCACAATGGCAGCAATGTCAATAAAGCCCTGGAAGAAGCCAAAGAAGTTTCTGTACCACCTTATTCAAAAGGAAATGTTTCCTAGGCTGAAGTGCTTCCCTTTAGGATGGCATGAAACATGCTCTCACTCTATTCCCAAACTTCCTGTGGAAAGCACCACCTGGGTTTCTGAGGATGATCTTCCAGGACTGGAACATCATTAACCATCAGTAATAAACTAAAGCAGATTGGAATGGTTACCATGCAGGATCAGCAACTCTGACACACCCTGACTCCTGAGTATAGTCAACAAAAAAGAGAAGGGGCAAAAAAGAAGGAATGGAGGAAAAATTATTTCTGGGTAGAAAATTACTTGGCATTTTCTAACCTACAATCAAGTTTAAAAACAGTGCATTCTGCGTTTTTTTTCTGAAACCTCTCAGGTTTCCTTGAGAGAAAAAATATGAGAAGCTAAGTCTGAACGGACTGTGAAAGTTTGGTGGCATTCATCAACATAAGTTGCTACCTAGAGTGCTAAGAGATACTTCTAATCCACATACAGCTGCTTTTCTACCTAACTTTTTGTTATATTATACAGCTGTCCTAATTATCCCAAGAATTAGAAGGCCTTACCTGGGGGCTATAAACCCACAAAATATTCAGAACCAAAAGAGATATTAGACAGAAGACAAAATTGATTGCCTTTAGGCCCAAGTCTTGCATAGAAGAAATCTGGAGATGACTTTTGATTTTTTGTGTAGTGGCTCCAGTTTCCAGAGTCTGCTTCTCCACAAACAAAGCAAGAAGAGGGAGAAGACAAAACTCATAAAGATAATGTGATCAGGATGTCATCAGTGTCATTCTGAAATGTACACAACAGTTGTTTTTCTATGGCAAAAATTTCTTTTGTGTTCTCTGTATCAAAATGGTTTCTATTTTAGACATGAATAGTAGGCACATACCACCAACACATGAATGTAATACAAAACAAATCAGTAGTAGTATGTCCTTACTATATAATTACAGAACAGATGACTGAGTTTTCATTTGTTCAGACAAGAACATTTGAATCTGTTGCTCTAAGATATTTTAGGAGAAATTCTCACAATGCTGATCTGATCATAACAAAAACAAAAGCCCTTTCCTGTGACAGATTCAAGAATGCCATTTGGTAACCTTCCACCTTTTTTATTAGAAAAAAAGGAATGTTTTAATCTAGAATGGCTAGAAGATTCTTAGCAGCTCTACTCAATGTCACTGCTGGCTTTATTTGAGGAAGACTTGAGAAAGGGGTTCAAGTGGACAGAGTACTTTTTGAGATTAGTGGGCACTTAACAGCCTCATCTCATTTTATCCTAAAATTTTGATTTGGAACAAATACCCTTTCCCCTCAAAGTAAAAAAATGAGAAAACATATCAATTTTAATTAATTTGAAAACTACAAACTACAACCATAATGCACATAAAAGAGACAGTTTTCTGCTACTCATAAATAATAGTCCATGGTGCCAACTCCTTGGTACCTCTTCCACATAAATCAGGTTAAAAATAATTCCCTCCTCTCATGAATCCCAACTTTCATGGTACAGACAAGGCACCACATAAGGAGCGATTCCTTTGGTAGCAAAGAAAGTTGTTGGAGCCCTGACCATTCCAGAAGGTGGGCACGGGTACAGCCAACAGAGCACTGCAGTTTGCCAACTGAGAAGGGACACATCTAATCTGAGAGTGGTTAGGTTCTCTGACTGTGTAAGCAGGACTATTTGCATTCCCATGTTTTCAAACATTGCTAAAAGTCTATGTGAACAAGGCAGATGAAGTAAGAAATTCTGAAATTCCAGAATTTCTGCCTCTGAATAGAAGGACATATGGAGATATCAAATAAATGGTATGAAAATATTTACTTCAATCTTTCTGGCTGCTACCAATTAAAGATGCAAATGAAGTTTTTATAAGGTTTTGACATGGTTCCCAACATCCCTCACATCCAATCCCACCCATTATACTTGCTGTCTTTTCTCAAGGCTGAACTTACTATTTTTTCCTTTTTGGATTGGTTTGTACCTACAAAATATATTCCTGCACTTGACAAGGGCAAGCCCATGAATGCAGACATTGTTACAGTCATACAGGCATACTTATGCAGAGACAGCCTGGGCCTATGGGCTTCGGAAAAGAAGCTGTATCAATTTAAGTCATATTTATAATGACAAAATTGCATTCAGTCTAAGGGTCACACTAACGATTGTGCTGAGTTAGCCCTTTCTGGTGGAATCAGAAGGGGGGTAGGGGAAGAAACACCTTTTACCAAAATAGTTAAAATGCTATAAAAAAAGTCAGTGTATGCAGCCCGGGCCTTATAAGGAAGTGTTCTTAAACATTTATTTCTTGAAACACAAGGTTTCAATCAACAGCCACCGGAGACTCTGGGGTCACGATCTTCCCCTCAATGCTCTGCACAAAGGTCACAGAGGTTTTCCCTCTATGAATGAAGTTCCCTTCCAAACACTTCAGCCACGGAATAAACAGCTTCTAACCCAGCTTGCAAAACTCAGCATTGTTCTCTACAAAAAAGACAAACTCTTGCTAAGATATTTCACGCTCATACTCTCTGCAGACTCTTTACAAATTAAAGGCCTGTAAAATCTTGAACCTTTATTAAGTCTGTCAGCAACAAGTAAGCTGAGAAGAACACCATATGTCAATTTAAGAAGCCTGGTGACTGCCTACACTGTATTCCTCAGCTACCCAACCAGCCTGAAGTGCTTCTCACACCTTGACGTGGTAGTATTTCCACACTGTGTTAGCACAGCCATATAATGAACACTCGTGCTTGGCATCAGCTGGGCTCATGTCAAAAGCAAAATATTGTGAGAGTACAGGCAATCTGGGATAAGTTCTAATGAAAGGCAGAGGTTTAAAGAAGAAGTAAGAAAAACAAATGCTTTGCAGCATTTAGAGCAACGAAGGGAAAACACAAATCAATGCCTTTAGGATGCATCTCAAATCCTGATTTGAATACTTTAAAGATCAACTGTTAAAGTGAAAAACGTTAATAAGTGCCACCAAAGGTCAGAACTAAAATGAAGAGGAATGTTCTGCATAACCTCAGATGGTACTTTAAAATAAGTTACACCTTGTGCATTTGATAAACACTCTTGATTGTCTGATTGTTTTGATAAACGCTTTTGACTGTACCACTGGCACTGTTGGGTTGGGCTGCTGGTGCCCGGGCCCCAGGGAGCTGCAAACCTCACCGCAGGGACTCCTTCAGCATCCGCCGGTGAGAAGTTACAACACTGGAACTGCCCAGGAACGTACACTTGCTAATTTCGCTTTAGATGGAGTCTATTAAAACGTGAAAATCTTGGCAAGGACGGGGGTGAGACTTGCCCACTGTCTGGGTCCCTTTCCCACCCAGCCAACAGGGCAGACTTTTTAGTTCATTATCACCTCATCAGTGCTCCTGTCAGCTGCCAGCAGTGAGAACTGGACTCAGCCACTCACTAATTCCTGGCCCTCCTGCCTCCAGTGAAGCAGCAGTAAATCTACAACAGATGGATGCTCTTTAACCCTCTCAACCCAGACACTTACTTTAATCAGTCTAATCAACCCACTCAACTCAGAGCAAGGAATGACTGACAGACACAGAATGACGGTGGGACGGAGCTGCTGCAGCTCGGATCCTTCACAGAAAACACCACCCTGCCCCTTGGGCACTCCGCTGATAAGGGAGGCAGCTGGCCAAAGGCAGGAGGCTCCTCAGGTCGGGAGCAGGACAAACCTTCTGTCAAGAGGAAAGGCTGAAAAAGAGCAGATTATAAAGCAGGGCAAGTTTATTACACATTAAGATCTCAGCACATTACCCAAGTTATGAATGAAGACCAGAAGGCAAGGGTGGCTTTTGGTTTTGCAACTGAAGTTGCAGTTCAGACCACTCTAACAGCTCGCTGTCACAGCCATCTCCTTTCCACCACATGAGACTGAAGTTTCAGACCTTGTCTTGTGTTGTCTGAGACTTAGGGATTGCCCTTTCAGTGTACTAAGCCAGCACAAAACTAACCTCAGAAAAATGTGCACATTTTAGGTTAGCATCCTAAATTAGTGCAGTGGAGTTTTCAGAGTTCCAGACACAGAACCAAGGAGGACCTGGGAGAGGGCAGCAGGAGCAGAGGGCTCTGTAGCTCAGCCTGCCCTGCAGTCAGACCTCAGCTCCTCGTGTTCCCAAAAATGTATTTTCAGTCTTGGCCTGCAGACCGCAGTCACAGCTTCATTCACACAACAGGACAGAACCAGAAATTGCATGTGAAGTTTAAAATGCTGCTTAGAGGGTATTTTACTGTATCGTAACATCAAGAGGTCCTCTTCCATTTATTTTCATATTCATGTATTCCAAAAAGACCTAAACAACTGTGGAGAACATGGCTGAGTATAACATTCAGAAAGAATGAAGGTGGTTTTTTTCTTTTAAGAGTCTCTCTATGATTTTGTATTCCCTGATCTGCTACAGAAGACACAAATAAAAAGCCAGCATTACAGTGCTCTGGCATCTCAAATAGTTTTATAAGCTTAGAGTTATGAAGTTATACCAAGTTATGAAAAAAAAGCAAGAAAAAGTAGTTGTACTCATTTTAGAGCTTGGAACCTAAAAAGGGCTTTTGCTAAGGTAAAATTACACACCTAGAAAAAGTTATGAATGCCATTTTGAACAACTATTTTCAGTCTTGCCATTCTGTAGCATCTAATATATAAAAGAAAAGACACACAGTAACAGATTCAAAGAGTAGTAACAAAATGACAGCATATCTGCAAACCCAAAGTTTAGGCCTGGAAAAAATTCCCAAGTGGTGGCTGTGAATACAGACCAGCACATGGCATGAATTATTACGAGCATAAATGCAGCTGAATCATCCTTCTCTCAATCTCAGTCATATTTTAACCACTCGTGTGATTGCAGCTTCTCTCTTTCGTACCTTTTCTACACGTATATGAAATATAAGAAGAGAAATGAAAGAGGCAATTAGCCTCTTGCCCTGCACCATGTAAACAACGAGTCCTGCTTACCCCAGGGCCTAACTGAAAGCAGATTCCTGAAACCAGGAGATGTTGATAGGCACAATATGAAAAATAAAGCTTTGAAAAATTATAGATTTGTTGTATCATTTTTACAAATATGTTTGATTAAACCATATTAAAATCATCCTGCTCTTGCACGTTTCACAAGAAAACTTTCTCTTAGCATTTTTTTTTTCAATTATAAGCCATACACACAAATTCTAAGCTAAATCTCAGCAAGATTTTGCATTTACTTTTATAACTGACAACTTTAGAAGTTATGAAGGAGGAATATCTAACACACCAGTTAACTAACATAATGCATTCAGTGTACATCTCCATTCACAGAACTGGCTTACCATGTATCATTTTGTTAAAATTTTTAATTTTGCTCTTTAGCTAACACAGACCAAAATTGGCAGGATTAGACAGTGGTATAGATTAGAAGAACAGCCAGCCATGTGTAAGAGAAAGACTGTTTTGGCAACTGGCCAATGAAACCAGAAGTCAATAACAACTTTAGGGACCACTGAAAAGCTTAGTAACTATAGAAAAACACATTCAAAGCCAGCTTTTCCTTAAGGATGACTACAATAACAATCAAAAAGATAAAAACATAGCTGAGTTTAGTGTAACTGTGAAACAGAGTAGGAAAATATTTGTGCATGTGGCTGTCATAATTCTGTGATTTTTCAGTGAAAAGACAATCAAGGACTGAAAAATTATCTAGCAAAACCAGAAAAAAAAAGTTAGAATGACACTGAAAATCTGCTGTTCTTTGTTAAATAAAAATGTACTTAAATTAAATAAGAAAAAAAAATTGATGTAGGTTTGGCTTTTTTTCAAGTACATAGTTCAGCCATGCAATGATCATGCATAATCAAGTACACTGCAGCATCCTCAAAGGAGACAGTGAAAGAGTGAGCTACTAGCAGTGTTTTAGGAATAAATTATTCTTCCATAATATGAAAAAGGAACAACTGGTCAAAAGCCCCTTTCAGCCTCAGTGACGGTGACTACCCTATGGTGTGGAAGTGGCTTGGGACTAATCATTCCAAAGTTTCTAGGCAAGTCCATGATGCAAAGAGTAATGAAATCAGTGACTCCTGATCCCAGGGGGTCTGGGAAGCACCGGGCTCCTGAATGAGAGGCTGAGAACGACCTTGCAGTGGGGCTCAAGGAGATGACAGAGTGAGGTCCTGCAGCTCAGAGTGTGCTCACAGTGCCAAATTCTGGGGTATCAGAAGCCACCCTGGGGTGATGGTGAGCATCCTGTCGGTGCTGAGAAGCTGCCAAGCCAGTCTCAAACTGCAGTCTCGTCTCTCAGTGATGCTGATGGGAACTGTGATGATTCAGTTTGTCTTGGTGCCTGCTTTGGGATGGCACTGCCCAAATAATGGCATCCAGCATCACACGAGCTGCCCTAGGGTACAACAGACAGCAGGCCAACAAAATACATGGAAGATCCTGCCTTTCTGAAGGGGCACCTGGAATTTCCAGTGGGATAATCCAGAGCACCAGAAATGGCAATAGGCTCCTGGGCTCAGACAGACGGGGCTGTTCTCCTCAGAACCAACAACTAAGGCATCAACAGGTGCCTCAAAGCTGGAAATGAGCTCCTTTCTTATCCAACATACATCTTGTGTGTAGAATGGTGGGAGACTCAAAAAAAATTTTTGGAGTCCAATGTAAATTAGAGTTCATCCCTGGTAGGCAGATAACAAGGTTCTGAAGACCAACCAAAGAGAAGGACTTGAGAAACAGAGAAGAAAAGAAAGAACCTCACAGTGTATCTCCTGGTCTCTGTCCTATTCAAAACAATTTTCTATCATGAACAGGAAAATTAATTTTAATACTGCCCTTTAAACAACACTTGAATAACATTTCTTTGTTAATTCACAATAGCAAATGAAAACTTATTTTGGGAGTGCAAGATCCAGTTAAATTATTTGAGTGTGGTCTGAAAGTCACTCGACTGCAAGCAACTCAGACAATTCGAATGCCATTTGAATTTTTCTGTGCAGAGTTTCCCTTATTCCTAAATAAGAAAACACTTATTTTTTTTCCAAAGGCTTATTTCAAGAGTTAACATGGACTTCGTAACTGTTTTAACATTCACAGATGGAAAGTGCTACATAATGTCAAGTATCATAATGAGCACTGAGGGCCACTGAAAATTATAGAAAGCTGCACAACTAAAAAAAATAGTTTATTCCTAGAATGTGGAGACAAGTTATTGTAACTCTTTTGATCAGCAAACTCCTCTTGTTCATTAAAGGTGTAGGTGTGTGTTTCCAAGTCCCAGCAGATTGTCACCAACCTCAGCTGAAGTGCTGGGACATTAGGTAATGAAATCCTTCCACTAGGCTATCCTAACTCTTTCCTCAAATCAAAACACAGAGTTAAGACATAAAGTAGAAAAATGGGCAGTGCACGAATTCCAAAGAGGAATGAGAGCTTTTTTTTGTGCACTCCTTCAGTTAATATTTTTAAAAGACTTTTTCTAAGACTTGTAGGATTTCCTTGGGAATAGAGCACGTGAAAGGTAGATTTTGTCCTTTACTATGCATGTTCCAGACAAGCCATATCAGTATACAGAATGGGAATGAAAGCTTAACTGAAAATCTGTGAATGCTGGTCATGAGGAGTTAAATTTTCCATCTTTACCAAGCAGGCATTTCCTGATGATGGGCTGCTGATTTATGTACGATTGCTTCAAAACTGACTGGAATGAGAGCACACGGGGTAAAGCAACTCTGAAGAGCTGAGGGTTTTATTCCATGCATCAGACTACAACCTGACAGCTCTTAAAAAGTACTCCTACCTTGAAAACACACTGAATTTTCATTAAATCATTAATCTGCTAAGAAACTTATAAAGCTTATCAGAGTCTACAGAAAATTAATACTTATTTATAAAATAAAAATGAGCCATACTCTAGGCCAGTCAAACAAAACACAAGTGATGCATGCACATTGCAGCCATGGGAGTGTCTGCACCACAAAAATCTGTAACCACAGCTGGACCAAGCTACGTATACTTTTTAAAGTATTAGACATAACGTACTACACTATTTACGTATCAATACCACATTGGTACTTTGAGTTAGTAAAAAGAAAATGAAAGTAGAATAGAGATCTATTAAAAGACAGTGCATCTCCCACGTGTGGAGATAAAGCTTTTATGTTATTTGTAGCACTGAGATGAAAACCATATAGCTGCCCAATGCAATTTCTGTTCCTCTAAAACCATTTTCATTAAAAGCCTACAAGTTCTGTTTCAGGAACAGGCAACTAAAGATGAAGTTCTTATACTGGGTTGTATTGAAGTTGCATTGACATCTCATTTGCCCATCAAACAGAACAAGAAATTCCGTATCTGTCTCACCTGCAGGGTTTCATTTTTCTGTTTGACACCTTGCTGTTGATTTTCCCCTACTGCACAAAAGAACTTGCTCTGGTGCCTCTTTCACAACTGCTTCTTTGTAGTAAAGGAAAGCCTTAATAATTGTATTTTGATTGTAGAGTTGATTAATTTTGACTTTGTTTAATTTGTGGCATTTGCTGAGATCTTTGGGGCTGGGAATTGGAGAGCACACTGTACCTCTGGACATACGGGGTTTGCCAATTTATTTCTTGCCTCGTTTGTCACAAAACCTATGAAACTGCAGTCCAAGGCCAGCTTCATATTTTTAAAGGCAAGGCAAAAGTGTATTTGTTTTTCTTCTAAATTAACATCTCCTGGCTAAATTAACCTAGTTTTTCAAACTCAGAACCAGAGCCCTCACTAACAATGAGACTCTAGCAAGCAAGATAAATCCAGAGATCAGCTCAGCAAAACAGAACAGATTGCTTCTCTCCAATTACAGCACTGAAGTTGCAAGAAATGCACACTTAACTTTAGGTGCAGACACATAAAACAAAAAATGAGGATGTAGAAATGACCTGTGTAAAAACCTACTAGAAAAGAGAAATAAATGAAGAACTATGTATCTTACATGCATAAGATTTCCTATGAAACGTTTGTGTCTTAAACAGTTAAGATATCAAAAAATCCACAAACCCACTATTTTCAGATTTTAATTTCTGACATCACTGAAGTTCTGTGGCCGTGGGTGAACAAGTCACTTCATGATTTGCTTTTCAATTTACTCCTTTGAGGAACAACAATAGCATTTCTCCATTTTTATTAAAGAAAGATGACTTTGAAATGTAAAATGCTTCAGTGAAAAGAACTAAACTGAAAAACACTATTATTTATAGTTGCATTATTAATATTTTTGAAGAAAATGTGGCTAGATGAGATAAAGGCTTTTTCCAAATATCAGAAGATATCCCTGGCATTCTTTATAACCTAGCAAGTCCCAACCCTTTCAGGTTTCCTGCCTAATGAGGGCTTGAAAGGCAGCAAAAGTTTTACAGCTACTTTGAAGCAATGAATTTAATTATTTTTATTCCTTCCAATAAAAAAAGAAGTTTCCTTTGCATGGAGAATACTCAACATGGATTACCTACAAAAGCAAGGTTTCTCTTTAGAAATTGCATCTGCAAGCCAGAGACAGCATTAAGAGACAGAACTGAGCCCACATCACATGTGGAACAAGCTCATGCATGTAAAACATTTTTACAGGACACATTTTGCATTCTTACAGACATTCAGTAAGGAAAGTACATGACTTGTGCTGAAGAATCACAAAAACTGCAAAATAACACATTCTCCATCCTCAGCTTCACCTGAAGTACCCCCAAAGTACGTTCAACTGTATTTAAGCTATTTGTGATATGCGGGTGGTAAAAACCTCCCTAGAACCCCTCTCTTCACTTTATTGAGATCAGTTTGAATTCTCATCTTGCTCCCCAAAACGCCTGAACAGCCAGCATGGCGTTTTGGCAGTACCCACCCTTTGGCTTTGGCTTGTCAGCCCCTTCATTCTGGACAACTTGAACAGCTTGGGAGAGGCCTCTAAGGACATCACGGAACAGGAGTTTCCATTTCAACAGCAAACTGCTGTTTGTTCTTTTTCAGCTACCTACTCACTTTATAGTGGTTTAATAAGGAATACAATCCCTACTTTGTTGATGAGACAGTTCTGTGAGACAATGACACAAATCCTCCTGAGATCAAAACGACTGTATTACCAAAACTATGACCTGGCATATGGGGACACCTGGTTGATTTGTCATGGTTTAGTCTCAACAAGCTAATTTCTCTGTTATTCAACACTTCACTATTTTCTAAACATTTACAAATATTTTTGACCATTTACTCCAATCCTTTTCTGATGAAATCCCTCACTGCTCAAAGCAACTTGCAGTTGTCATCTTTTTACAACAGTCTCAGTGGCCTAAACCCTTTATTCGTGAAATTAACTAAATGATCAAGCTAGCTGATTGTATAGCAAATACAAACTATGTAATTTAGTTTAACCTCACATGCAAAGCTTGATTCCTTAATTACATAGTGGAAATAAACTAGTGTGATCCTGTAGTTTTCAACTCAACTTGAATTTTAAACCTTTAAAATGTCACCAGACTGAAAAAGAGTTATAGGTCTAGAGAAAGCTATAGCCATATTTATTTAGTACTTGAAGCAGGGCTGAAAAAAGGGGTTTAGGCAACACAAATGTAACATTGTGTCAAATGATTTTTCAGAACTCCCTGCATTCCTACGGGCACTAGATCCTGGTACAGGACGATAGTTCTCTTTATGCTGCAATCTGCAGAAAGGAGAAAATGATTGAACTGGGGAGAAATGACTTAATAGCAACGACAGCATCACACCTCAAAGAAAGGCACTTTCATAGTGTTTAGTGTCATCCTTTAGGATTTCTAAATGAACAGTTCTGGTCAATTTTCATGTTTTTAACTCCAGTTACATGGAACCACTTTCACTGCACACAAGGTATCACCAGACAAACCTAAACCAACAATTACCAAATCCTATCACTATGGAGATTTCTGAGAAATTCCACAGACTTGCAGATGATGATTCTTATTTTGCCTAGAAGAAATAAAAAATATTGATTGGGAAGGGAGGAAAACAAAAAACCCCATCATGGATATTCCCATACAGTATAAAGACAAAGACTCCATGTGCTGCCAACAACTTGACTCACTTCTCCAATTTTTCTTACTCTACTCCCACTTGTTGTCTTCCAGGATTGCAGGGAAGCAATTACTTGTTTCAGAGATTATTTCTGAAACTAAAGCAAATTGACCTCACTTTTTTAAAGAAAAGGAATTTCTGTTCCACTCCAGAAAACAGACTGGAGCTGGACTTTGCCTTACCTACGCCCCTCCAAGCCACACTGTTACTTTAAACCCAATAAAGAGTGACTTGCACATGCACAGTGACCGTGTGAGCACACCCACCCTGTGAGAGCGCCCTCCTTGTATTTTGAACTCTGTTGACGATGTCCGGATGGGATTTACAATTGCTCAAAGCTACTATTGTTCACACTACATTAAATCCACAATATATGCAATGAGATACCATAATATTTTCACTTGGAACTTCTATTAATCCGCAACTTGACTGTATTTAATGAAATATGTAGTGCTCACAGAGTTGATTTATATGCATTACTATTTACAGTTCACGTTTATAAAAGAGGAAAAAGCACCCTAAGGAACTCATGGTTCTTTTGACTTGAACAGAAAGTAAAAAGTGCCTGATTTGGTTTAGCTCAGTAACACCCCTGGAAGCCCCAGAATCTTATAGCTGGATTAGGGATGGCGACAGGAATCACTGATGCAGCTGAAACAGCCAGCATAGGAAATCTACTTTTGCTGTCAACCCTGAGCCAAAACACTGCTGCATATTTTAGAACAAAAATCGCAGCCATATTTATGCTTCTTGTGTATAGAATTATACACGATGTCTTTGCATGCAGAAAACTTGGAAACGTACTTTTGTCAAGTGTTGTTCGAGAAATAAGTGAAGAATTCATACTTCCAAGGGAAAATTACGTGGATTCTCTTGAACAGATAAACTTTTGCTTCTAACAGAACTTCTGAGTATACTTAATTATACAAAATAAAGGCATACAGAATTAGTTAGCAGAAGGCAGTATATTGATGCCCTTAGAGCTATCTTATAAGCAATCTGTTCTATATATTAGTCAAAACAAAAACACCCCTCTCCCTATTCCTCTACCAATTTAACACTGGGTTATCTGGAAAAAACAGCATAATTCTTTTTCTTTTAGATAACATGATCTACACACAGGTTATGATAAAAACAAACTTTTACCAAAGCAATGCTCTCTGGGCAGTAAAGAACACGAAATTTTCTTGTGCTGCACCTGTTCCCTAAGATTGTTTGCAATAATGACTAGCAAAACTGAGAAAAGACAAGAAGGGTATTCATTCACTAGGGTCAGGATTGTGTAAGCCTAAAAAAATCATACATATTAGTACTCAGTGTATATATATGCCAAGATCTCTATTGATGAGATTTTTCAGAGCAATTTCTGTAAGAATGTTGCAATCTATTAATAGAAAATGAAAGCATGACAAAACCTCCGCATTTTTAACACTGAGGCTAGATGCTAAATTTTTCACATTCTCTCTTGAAAGAGGTTTAATTTTCTTTCACCATCTAGAAAACTATGCCACTAAAGGGATGACTTACATTAAACTCAGTCCCTGGGAAAACATATCCAGAAAAATAAACTCGCATGGGAACAAGAGCCTAGAGCAGCTAAATTCTCCAGAAGTTAATGACTGGACCTCTTTTTCCCAACTCCTCCCTACAACATCAGTAGTCTTGGAAATTACTGAGTGGAGCAAACTGCTTTAACACCACCTGGTGTAGTTTTCAGCAGCTGGTTTTGCTTCCAGGCCTGTCACGGCTCATTAAGATAGCACAGTACTTTCTGTCTGCAGGATTGTTCTGGGGACCACAGAGTTCAAGATAAAACGAGATACAGAGGTTTTATCACAGGACAGAACAGGGCTGTGACATATCATGCCAAGGTTTTAGTACCTGAAAAGCTACAGAAGAAAAAGATTCTCAAGGCAGGTGAAGAGTAACAACAAACCAGTCACAAAAGATAAATATAACTTCCCAATACTTAATGAAACAGAGGAGACCACAACAATCTAATTCTGTGTGTCCTGACATGGGGCACTTGGTTTATGCAGGCTTTGCTAAAGGGTCATGTCTTTGCTTTGCAGTTTTATCATTCTGAGACACTTTGAGAGTCAAGATTCACTGACGTGAAACATTTGATCGACTGGTTTAGTGCTGCTGCCCAGAACTGGGTTAACTCTTCTGCTTGCCTGCGTGGTTGAGGCCATGCAGGGTGCGTGGCAGCTGCCTTGGTGCTGCCAGAGCCCTCGTGCCCCAGAGAGCTCAAAATGCTCCTGGGCACTGCCGCAGGGCAGGACGGGTAACAGGACTCATTCCTGACTTGCCAAGAGAAAAAAAAGTGCAAAGGAGATTATGTTTTGTCTCTACTTTTCACCTGAATTTAAAAAATAGTAGCAAAAGACACCAATTTGACAGTAACCAACACCTTTCAATAAACTTGAGCCTCAAAAGACACACAGTATATCTGCATGCTGTATTTCAGCTTTCCTATTGGATTCTGTACAATTCACTTGGAGATTAACAGCAGTTCCAAGGTCACTTTGTTTCAAATTATTTAAACGTGAGGTCTGTATTGTTCAGTAATTAGAAATGGATTATTTTTCCTATTTCAAACTACTTCAACTGAAGTATTTACAATTTAATGGGGCGACAATATAGAATTAAAATAAACATACATGATTAAATATTTTATGCTTGAAAATTGAAAAGGACAAAACAATGGTAATAGGACACCAGCATGTTCATTTTCACTGTATGCCCTGAAAAAGACATATAAAAAAGAAAATTCTAAAGCTAACAGAAGGAAAAAGGGACTGACACAGATGCACTTGTTCAGCTTTGCCCCAGACAGTGAATCCTACAGACACAGAGTGCCCCCTGTGGGGCTTCAGCTTGTTTGAGTTCACAGGAAGCAATGACAGAAGTTTTGGTGCCACTGCTGCCATCAGGAGATGGTCTGACACAGCAGGCGACCCCCAGCCCCGGCAGGCCCGGGTCAGTGGGAGGAGAGCTGGGCTGGGCTGGGCTGGGGAGCCCCGCCTCGCCGGGAGGGGAACGTGCTCCTGCTGGGGAAAGTGGCAGCAAACACAGGGAATTCCCCACTGGAGACAGGGATTTCCACACCAGAGACTGGGAATTCCAAACTAGAGACAGGGATTCCACACTGGAGACAGGAGTTCCAAACTGGAGACAGGGATNGAGATTAACAGCAGTTCCAAGGTCACTTTGTTTCAAATTATTTAAACGTGAGGTCTGTATTGTTCAGTAATTAGAAATGGATTATTTTTCCTATTTCAAACTACTTCAACTGAAGTATTTACAATTTAATGGGGCGACAATATAGAATTAAAATAAACATACATGATTAAATATTTTATGCTTGAAAATTGAAAAGGACAAAACAATGGTAGTAGGACACCAGCATGTTCATTTTCACTGTATGCCCTGAAAAAGACATATAAAAAAGAAAATTCTAAAGCTAACAGAAGGAAAAAGGGACTGACACAGATGCACTTGTTCAGCTTTGCCCCAGACAGTGAATCCTACAGACACAGAGTGCCCCCTGTGGGGCTTCAGCTTGTTTGAGTTCACAGGAAGCAATGACAGAAGTTTTGGTGCCACTGCTGCCATCAGGAGATGGTCTGACACAGCAGGCGACCCCCAGCCCCGGCAGGCCCGGGTCAGTGGGAGGAGAGCTGGGCTGGGCTGGGCTGGGGAGCCCCGCCTCGCCGGGAGGGGAACGTGCTCCTGCTGGGGAAAGTGGCAGCAAACACAGGGAATTCCACACTGGAGACAGGGAATTCCACACTGGAGACAGGGAATTCCACACTGGAGACAGGGAATTCCACACTGGAGACAGGGGACTCCACACCAGAGACAGGGGATTCCAAACCAGAGACAGGGAATTCCAAACCAGAGACAGCCGTTCATCTGCCCTGGGGAACTGCTGATAATCCATAGGCATAGAGCATAACTTCCTTAAAGACAAAAGAATTCCTTCATTTCCAATAAGACAATTGCAGATGAGCTGACAGGCTGTTGTTGGATGGACATCGATACACTCTTTTTTTTTAGTTTTGCTCACCATGGGTGCATACAGCCTGAAGTCTTTTTGTTTGGTTAAACTGTTTGCAGGGCTTGAAATTACTTCACACCTCGTTTTGGATCAACTGATTTTACTTTTCTGGTAAATAAACTGTGTCAATTAATCAGTTTCTTTTGGACTACTTTAAATTTCAGCTTCATACTCATACCTCCAGACAATGCTGCTTTATTGCTGGGAAGATGAACTTTACAGAAGATAAACAACCTCAGCTTCCACTGACTTAATTTTCTGTTGTGAGTGTTCATGTGCATGCCTTTGTATTTTTCTTATCTGAGAGCCAGCAAATGAAGATGGGGACTTCCCCATCTACCAAATATTTTTGAAGTATGATCATAGAAGTCGTATCATGCAGGAAAACTGTAGCAGAGCTATGGGTGAACAGTCTTCCTGCCCAGCCCTGCCTAGGCTGGCATCTTATTTTTATGAGTAGCCCTCCTGCAGCTCTCAGCAGGCCTTCCAGCCCCGAGATGAAAAAAGGAAGGCATACAATAAACAGCCTCATTAAGCTACGCAGGCCTGGTTCATTTCTGATCACTGCCTACACTGTGTGTCAAAGAAACACTATCTGTGGGATGAATTCACGTAATTAGAAACTACTGTGATAAATACTCAAAGGACCACTCGTGTACAGTCAGACAAGAAATCAAAAGATGTTTTCTGACAGCTTGATTTTGAAACATAAATTATTTTCTGTGATAACAATTAATTCATCTGCAATATCCTTGATTAGTTTTCAAGAAACAAGAGGAGAGTAAATTATTCTCAGACAAGCAATAATCCTTCTGTTGTGAGCCAGCAGGATGAAAGATTCAACTCTGAAGCGCCAACTGCATTATGTAAGTCTGCATACCTTGAATTATAGGGCTAGCAGCTATTGCAATTAGCAGGAGAAGGCATAATTCAGGAACGGGCTGTTGGATAGTTTTCCAGGCCTGAAAGAACAGATTGAGAAATGCCCCAGCTGGGACTTCTCAATCCTGAAGCACATGACTGGGAAGAACCTCCTGGTCCTTCTGACCATAACAAAAGGTCTGTCTAGCAGAAAACCACGCAGACACAGTGTCTGTTCCCCTTCCCTGTAAGTGCAGTGTCCACTGCTGCAGATTTGGCAGCTGCATCAGCTCGGCCTCAGATTAGACTGTTTGTGCTTGGTTATTTTCACACACTGCCAAAATTTGCTGACAACACCAGGAAAAAAAAAAGGAAAGTAAAACTGGTGATTTTCAACAGTTTATAACTCAGCTCAGCCTAAGCAGGTTTTATGGGACAAAGAACAGAGATTTCTCTGTAGACAGCACTTTATTCCTGCCTAATTTAAAAGATTTGCTGTGAATGATGGAAACATTAGAACTTCTTAAAGAAAACATAACAAAACAAAAATCCTAGCAGTTCACTAGTATGTCTCTACAGTAGATCAGGTTTGGTGATATAAATAGAGACCATTATCTGCTTCTCTCATAATTATTTGCAATAAAGTTCTTTTAAAGAAAATGAAAACATTAGACTTAAAGGAAGAGGGCTTCAGAATACATAGTATTTCTTTAAGGAGTGAAATTTCTTGCCTGGAATAATTCACACTTGAGCTATTCTAGTGCCACACTATTCCCTACAGAGTGTGAAATGATCTTCTCAGGGTTACAGAGTCAGTAGTAAACACAAGTTCTACTCTAAGAAACAGTATTTTAAACATGTATTTTCACTAGCATTATATCTAACAACTTCCTATTAAAACCCAGAGGTAATTTTCTGGAGTCCCCTTGTTGCTTTAACACTTTCTTTCACTCCATATCTAGAATCTCCTAAAGCAGCCTTTCCTAAACTATTTTTCTTGTCTGGTCCCCATTAGCTGACTGCAGGGCCTAGGTTGTTAAATCTAAACCTCTATCAAATCTCAAATTCAACCAGTGCTGGTTTTGAGCACCTCAAACTTCCCACTGAAGCGTGCCCTAAACAACAGGAAACAACATTGCTTCAGTGTACCTTTGAACACTACCTGTACAACAGCTATTTGTCTCCCTAAGAACTCCAAAAGCAGCTAAGAACTTCACGAAATTGACCACTCATTCAATTACTGTTATTTTTCAGTTGAAATAGTAATAAATACTTTAACAACACAAGACACTTTTTGCAAAACTAGAAAACAAATGAGTGCTTTTCATAAAAGACATAGGCTGGGAAAGCAGGACACCAAAGAATATACTGGAGTTTCTGTATATAAAATGAGATATTTAATTGACTGAGAGTCCTCAGTAGAGACTTGTTTGCAACAGAGCCTCATGGTGAGGGTGAGTTTTTGAAGTCTGGATGCCTTTGGCAGCTTTATAGAACTTAAAGGCAGAGCAGCTATGACTAAAACACGCTCAGCCAGTTAACTATACAAATGTAATGCTTTTTCCATCTTTCTCTCCATGTGCTGACAGCATCACCATCCTCTCCAGTGCTCTTCTTCCTTCTGAGGCACAATGGATCTACCAGTTCATGCATACAACATTTCAGTACAAAACCTGTCCAACAATAACTTACACAGCTAAGAGAGGTCATCATTTAGAAGTGAGTAGTTATATTAAAGGGTCTACACAATTCCAAATGCATTTCAGGATATACAGTACACTACGTGTAGGTTTTAATGAGAAGGTTTGGCAGAGCAGTTTGGCAGAAGAAAGTACTGTCAAGTGATTGGATATGGATACATCTCCAGTTGCTTTGGATCCCCACATCACCTAGAGAGCTATTCTTCCCATCCCCCCATACAGCAACTCTCAAGGCAGTCAAATTTATAGCTCAATAAAATTTTTTATTAAAAATAAAAAGTGTGGCTTTTAAGTACTGCAGTCCTCCAACATCCTTATGCCAGGTCTAGATCAAACTGTTGTAGCTGAATATGAAGCTGAGGAGGCTTGGCCCACTTTATACAGCACTCCTAAGTTAAAGTTTCAAGATCTAAGCCACCTCTTTCCATTTTGTAACAGCTGTTTTTCTATCCTTTCATTAAAAAAAGAAAAAGGAAAGGAAAGAGACCAATGTAGAATAGTAAAATAAATAAATAATGGCTCACAAAACCACAGTGGAGGAACCACTGCTAGTCCTGCCAATAAAAATGTTCCTTCTCTTCAGGGCTGGCTAAACAACTGAAAGTGTTTCTAATGAACTGCTGGCAGCACTATCCATCATTGCACTAAATGGATTCGTGTCTCCCTAAACTAAGGATAACTATTTATCTGTAATGCACAGTCAGAAATTAGGAAGTATTTAAGCCTGAGAAGTCTAATCCCTCTCTTCTCCCCACCTCCTCAAAGCCTGGTTTTATCCAGGCTTCCTTGTGTAAAGATGATGAGAAAAGTCTGACTCAGAGAATTTCAAACTGCTCCAGTGCTACTGCATCATCTGCGTGAGTCTGAAAAATACTTGAGCAGATCAGGCATCTGCAGCCTGATTTTAACATTACAAACACCTGACATTATGTTTATCTCTTCCCTCTTTTTCTTGTCAATTGCTACACTGACTTGCATCTTACCTTGAAGTAGTTATAGGCTGCTCAAAGCAAGATGGCACATTCATTAGACATAAAATAATTGAGTCCCAATAGTTGCTTAGGATCTTTGAAAATGCTATTGTGCAAATAATAGTAGCCTACTGTACACAATCAAAAAGAAATAAATGCTTTTGAGCTCCAGAGGAAGTGTGAAAGTCATGTCAGTAAACCCTGGTCAGAAGCCACCTCTGAAGGCTCCAGTGATTACAGATAGCTGTTATCTGCAGAGACATATCCATGCAGGGGCTGGCTTTAGAACAACAAGGATCAGAAAGGAATGCAGAGACATCAATGAAACATGTCTACAAATAATAAAAGAAGACACTTACTTCATTTCCAGGACTTCCTCCAAATGTTTCCTTCTTTCAGCTCGCAGGTTGGTCAAATGGGTTTCCTTCTCAGCCAAAGACTGTTGTGTAGAGGACAATTTTGCTTTCATCGACTCCAGCTCCTGTTTGACCTTCTCCATAGCCATCATCAGCTCTTCCACCTAAAACATTTTTGGAGAAGACAGGAGGAGAGAAAAATAGTGCAGTGTGATCAGCTGGAACTTGCCAAATGTCACAACTAAACTGGAGCACAAGGGTTACTGGTGCAGGGGTGCACCCAGCACTTCTGCAGGCTGGAGGCCTCACCCAGTGCTGGGGACAGGATGATCAAACTACGCTTGGCCAAAGCAACATTACAGCTTGTGAGTTAACTTAGCTTGGTCACTGCAGCATAACCAGTGCAATACAAACCTTCAACTCTGCTGTATTTCTGTTTTAGAAAATGTCCCACAGGGATAAGAGGCTGGCCTGTGTATGTTAACACCAGCCCACAAAAATGAGAGATATTAAATGAAACACATTGATAAAATACCAAAAGGATAAAACATTTTCACTGTAAAGGATGCCTAAAGAGAAACTACATGTGCACTTTAAGAACAAAGGTAACATTTCTGAAGCAGGGAGAGGACTGGGTTCCCATGAAGATTTTAGTGAGGCTACTTGCCTCAAAATACCATTTGAACAATGCTTTTAGGCACTTGTTGGGATTTAGCAACATAAGACATTCAAAGAATTGCTGCTGGCAGAGAAGTACAGCAGAACAACGCTCATATCTTCAGCAAACTGGAAAGAGTCAGAATCAACTTGATTATAAACTCTAGCATAGATATTACACAGATGAAGAGCGATTTTATTTTGCACTCGGAACAGGTTCTGTCTCAGGCAAAATTTATCACTAATTAACATGCAAAATCACAACAAATGCTCAAATCTAGCTACATATAGCATTCAAAAACCTCTGGATATGCTTTAATAATTTTATAATAAAGCTCAATGGCACACATTTCACTGACTTCTCCCATGTAGGTTTCCTCTTTCCATCACAACCAAGTGTTCATAAACAATTTTATAATGTGCTTTCAACAGGAGAAACTCAGATGCTACTGATGCTGCATATAATCAAATATTTGTATAAATTTAGTATTAAACCACAGCACTGCATTGCCTTTATATCCCTCCATAGCAATTAACTTGTGATCCATCCTGGAAGTGAATTACTGAAATGACAACAAGCTCAATTTCTACTTACATGTTTTTACAAGAAGAGTTGAGCATGTCATTTGCTATACAGGTGCTCTAGGAGGGAAGTATGTAACATGCTTTAATAAATCCTGTACTCCTAAAGGCTGACCTAATGACTCAGGACAAAAATAAGACTGGTTTTCATCCTCAATGATTGACAGAGCAAGAAACATTGCAATTGAGATTTGGGAGATCTGTAAAAATCTAGCACAGTTATTGTGCAGTGTTTACTGCAGAAAGCCTTTCTGCTTCCATTCAAATGCAGCTGCCAAAAGGTGGTATTGTTGTGATCAGCAAACAAAACAAAATTAAAATAATGCAATTATTATAAACTATTCAAAATGTACAGCCAAGAATTCATCTAGTAATCAACAGACCAAAAGAGAACTTCAGAGACAGGTAGTCCAAACTGGCAAGCATGGGTCTAATAACCAAACTTTCCCTGTTTTAATAGTGTTTAGCGTGCAAAACAAGATCAGAAAATCTGTCAATTTTTAAAACTAAGAGAGAACTCCATAAAATGAAATAGAGAAAATATATCAGAATAGAATGCAAAGAACTATAGAAATAATGACTAGCAAAAATACTACCAGGATGGGAACTGATTCTTAGAAAAATGCTGGGGTAATGAAGGTGCACTTGTGCATCAGCTGCTGGGATACCAGCTTCTGCTCCTTTGGGTGGATCAGAAATACAGACATCAGAAATGTCTGTACACAGACATTTTCCTTTAAACTGAAAAGAGGCACGCCAGCTACAAACCCCTCAGCTAGAACAGAAAACCACCTCGAATCAACAAGCCCCCAGCCAACTGCAACAGTCCAAAGAGCCTGTGTCAATCTGCCAGCTGCCAAGACAAAACGATCTGTGAAGCGACCTCTTCTCCACAATCAGGTTGGAACTATTTCTGCCAGGCTCCCTCCCGCTGCCAGCCCTCGAGGTCTGTGATGCTGACACGGGGGGAGTGCTTTGCCCGATGCAGACCTGCAGCCCGACTCCTCGGTGCTGCCTGAAGGCACGAGGAGGCTGCAGCGGGTACCTGGGCCAAGGCTCCCGGGAGAGGTGCCAAGGGCTAACCCTGCGAGGGAATCGCTCAGCAGCGCTCATTGCAGGCACTTAATCTCTTTCTCATCGCTCTGGTTGATAACTCTTTTCATTCTAAGGTTATCCTTTGTATTTTTGCAGGCCAACAGAAAATTGATCTAATCGTGTATTAGGAATGGCTGGAATGTGAGTAGCTTTCAAACTGTGCCAACAACTCGGTTTACAGAACTGTCATTACCTCCCATGCTCTCCAGGAAGAGCCATTTGTCACGCAATTTACTAAAGACAAAGTTCACCAAAATAGCAGTGATTGTATTCACAGTGAAGACTTCATTGTTCAGATTCATCAAGTTGTAGATAGTTCACGGGTCTATTTCAATTAAACTTCTACAAAACAAAACATTTTACTTGGCAGGTTATGAATCTTAGTGCAGACCCGTCCCAGTAAGCACCCTTGTGAGAAATAATAGAGGAATATTCACTGGAAGCAAACTACTTGCAATACACATCTAATTCAGCCTATACAAAAATCTCACATTTACCCTTGATTTTTTTCCCCTGAGAGCAGCTAATTACATAATAAAGAAAAAATATTTGCCAAAACCAGAGGTCTTGGCAGGCTGAGACATTTTCAGAGACATGCTGTAGACGTTTTCAATTTATCTGCGAGTAAGCTTGTGCCCTGTCAGTTGTAGCTAGAAAGTCTCCACCCACTTCAGAAGATGTAAGGAATGAACTCTTGCTCCTCTTTTCTCTTTGCTCAAATGACAGTATATAAAGCAAGGTGTATCTCTGACTATCTGTGACTTAGCCATGATTCAGTTCTCTGTAGGCAGGCCAGAAAGGTCTTCATGTGTTCTGAGCAGAGAACTTCAAAGGAGAGTTATTTGTTCATTGTTTTTAGGCCTTAAGTTCCTGACCAGGTGACAGCTTATCTTTAAGGAAGAACATCAAGATGAAATAAGTTTCCATTAGAGGAGAGAGTTCCTGAGAGACTGAACAAACTATGTGAAAGAGGGCAAAGACTATCAATTAGATCAGTATGGGATTCACAGCAGCAGAAGAGGGAAATGTCAAGACAGAACAAATATTTTACATAGTATTACATCTCCTTCCTTAGGAAGCATGAAAGCAAGGTGGAGAGAAACAGCAATTCAACAGGACAAGTTTATCTATCATGTCAATGGCAGCCTGTAAAGAAATTATTTAATAACAAAGAAAATGAAGCCCTTTTCAGGAGCCTATCTACCATCTTAACCTCCCTGCTCCTACAGATGGTTATTTCAGGCTCCTGCAACTGCAGGCTTTTGCACAGACATAGAGATACCACATTACCTCCAAATAATGTAGTGGTTCCAGTAAACTTTTCTGCCCATTGGGTAATGTGAAGCCAGGGACTTGCAAAGAGCTTAGTCAGGTTCCCCAAAAGCCAGTAAAAAGACAGCAAAATTGAGAAAGGGACTGTATATACAAAGTATTACTGAGGCTGGAAATCCTGCCTATCTCTGTCCTAGCTCATGGAATGGTTTCTGATGATCAGGACAGGCAAGCTCCAGTCCCCTCACCTGCTACACGAGAACTAATGCACTGCAAAGAATTCCTGAGACACAATAGATATTTCAGGCCAGGAAGAATGCTTAAATTTAAAATTATTTATTTTCTTAACATAGGCCTGTTTTGTATAAACAAGAAATTAGCACTGCAAGACAAAATGCAATAAAACTCTGTACTTTTGCCCAAAATTATTTAGACGAGGAAAACAAAAAGTCTTCCAGTTAAAAGTCAGTAGAAAGAATATCAGAAGGACCAAAAAAATAATTAACATTTCTCAAACTGTTACTCTCAGATGACAGTCTCCTATTTTTCTACAGCTCTTGAGTTTTTAAAGTATTTTTTATCTCACTATGCACATTGCTGAAATGATAAAGAGACTGCATATTTCTCCATTATCTTTTACACAATTGAACTGATTAGACTGCAGAGAAGGAAAAGAAATTTACATGAAAAGAAAGACAAAGACAAGAGATCTGGCTCCTTGTAAACTTGTTTGGATCCCAGAAAAATTTCCTAGAACAGATGTTAAGACATGGAAAAAGCACAGGCCAGACTTGGGACTTAAGCATGTAATTTAACTGCCTCCAGTAACATATTACAGGGAGAAAGCACTGAGTCTGACATAACTTGGATTGCCAGCAGGACCAGATGGTTTGCTTAAATCACAAGCTAATAAACCTTTACACAAAATAAGAGGGAAATGAATTATGGTTTCATCATAGCCCCATTTTCGTTAAAGCAGTAGGGTGGCTTTAAGGTACTCTTAAAGACTATATCCAAGACACTTAACTAAATTCTTGGCTACTCTGAATTAAGGGAACAAACTTCAAATTCCTATAGATATTGGGAAAGCTGTTAGGCACAGCTTTTTTAGAGCTAAAAATATCAGAAGAAAAGGAGAGAAATCAGTAAACAATAACAAGAAAAACCCTCCTCTCCCTCAGTAAAACTGTACAGTACTATCTGATTTGTAAGGTAAGGACAGCCCTCAACCCCAAAACCAGCTGAAAACAGGAGGGTGTAAAGCAGAAAGGCTCTGTCCCACCACACAGGCTGGAGCCCTGGCTTCGATTCAAGCCCCTCCTATTCAGCACCGGAGCACAGGATGCAGTAACTGAGATGTGTCTGTCCATCACTTCCACCTGCATCTCAAAGGGGGTGCCAGACTTGCAGCAGCCCTTGTGCAAAGTCAGCTGAGTACAGCATCAGAGGGCTGGGGCAGACTGCACATGGACACGGAGTTCTGCTTGCACTGAGGAGGGGGTGTCTTGGAGTGACTTTATGATGTGTATCCCCTATCACCACCCTATGCCCAGAAGATGAATCCTGTGCCTTTAANTGAGGAGGGGGTTAATGCTGAAGCCATGAAAATGGCTGGTGGGTTATCAGTTCTCCAGAGAAAAGGCAGGGTCTTTGGATCATCTGTAATATACAGCAGTAATTTTAGGGATGAACTTTGTCTTCCTTCACATTACTGTGTGGCTTTCTTAAGTCTTTGTGCCTTTTTTTTTAGGTTTGAATTTTGTACATTCAGCATCCCTGATAAAATAGAGTGTCTTGGTGGCTTAACAGAACTGGTGCCACTGCTCTGTTCATACATTTCTAAATGGGAAAAAGGAGAGGAGTGAGATAAAGAGAACAAAAGCCTGTGGTCTGAAAACCTGCAGGATGCTGCAGATGAATGCAGTTTTTCTTATCACAGTGAAACTGAGATATTTAGACAGCTGATGTCTCTTATTTCCATGAGCTGGTCTCCCAACAAAAACTTCATTATAAAAAGAGCATCTGATTGTAAAAGGAGTTAATGCTCTGTGTTGCTCCTTCCTGTCTCCACAGACGGCTCGAGGCAATGAAGAGCACTAATGAGACTGACCAGAGGTCTGACATGACCACCTTGCTCCTGCAGAAGCCACACAAACACCAACAAAGCAGCTCTGTCAAGGGGTCTGTTACTTGAGTATCCACCAAGTGCTTTTTGCTCATACTCTGAGAGCACTGAGCTTTTGTGTGGAGAAAGAGGAACCAGGGCTCACAGATGTTTGGAAAAGAGAAAACTCCTGAGCCTTCAGGACTCAGTAAGTCACAGCTGTGTCCTGTTAGGATGTTTGGAGGTAGCTTTGACAGTTGTATCTCCTAAATGTGGGCCATACCCTACATAAATAAGCAACAGCCTACTGCTGGGACAAGAGCTCTTGAGAAGGAAACAATAATTGCCTCTGCTTAACACAAACAAAATATTAGAGTCAGGCCTTGAGAAAAAGTAAGTGAAAACTGAATTCTGATTTCTACTAAGGAAAAGAAATCTGGTTTAGTCACTGGTATCTGAAGACTATAACAAGTTACAATTCTATTTCTACATTTTCCTCAAGTGAAACCATTAGCCAATGAAACAATTCTCATTATGTTTTCTAACCTATGCAACCATACCAAAGGAAGCTGTCCTCTTTTACTTTACATGGATCTATAGTCTCAGGAAACTGTTGTGTTTATCTTCCATGGCTAGCAATGAGTCTCTCCCACCCCTTGGGAATACAGCAGCAGTCACTAGGAATAACAATCAATCTTGAAAAAAACCTGGATTTTGATCACCTTTTTAAAATCTCTACAGAGGCAGAGACACACAAATGCAGCACGTGAAGGACTTTCTGTGCAGCACTGCACATGCCCATTTGGCATTTATCACATCCAGACAAAATTCTCTAGATCTATGCTTAATTAGTGATGCTCCAGCCACAACTCTAAACATGGCCATCTTCAAAATGAATTGCCCTTTCTTAGGTTACAGCTACTGCTGCTAAAGTAGAAGTGAGACTAATTGCCCAAGGATTTTTGCAGTTTTTTACCTGCTTTCTGCAGACCATGTTGATTTCCATTGCTGCATTTTAGACAGTTTCAGGTTAACTAGGATATGTCACTATGGCAGACAGCTTAGACCTAACTGAATAATACTCAAAATAAATATTTAATGCTGTGCTACACAGCATAGCAAAGACTGTCAATTTACATAGCACAGATTGATTTTCCAAAGAGAAAAAGTCTGGGATAATATATGAACTCACTGCAAGCAGTGAAAAACGTTACGCTGATTCCACACACAACTTTAACACTCCCTTCCCAAAAGACATCAAGGATCATGAACATAAATAAATGAAAGCACTGCACTGTCATGTGAAGGCTGAACATGTGGCAGACTGAAGCACAGTCCCACTGGCAAGCTCAGCAAAGTTTCCACCTCTACAAACTTGAGGAAGCAGATCTTTAGCACTGTAGTTAACAGAAAGCAAATAGCAGAAGCTAACTACAAAAAATAAAAAGAACTACCACTCTTTGGAGCCAACTGAACTCAGGCTGAGGTTCAGTGAAGGGTTTGAAGGAATCTGATGGTAAACAGCAGTACAGGAAAGTCTGGAAGCTTTTGTGTGAGTAGGAAATATTTCAAATGAAGAGGCATCCTCAGTTCAATGAACCTCAAGCTTGTCACTCTTCTGTGTTTTTCTACATAGGAGAATGCTATGGAAAGGAAAACAATTTCTTTTCTTGCACTTCATGGATTTGGGGGAAAAATCAATTATGTCAGAAAAACAACTTTTTTTTTTCAATTTATGAATCTAATGTTCAAGTCTAATGAGCTTTTCCAATGCTTTAATCTGCATATTATTATATCACACTTGCATTTAGGATCACAGTTAAAGAATGCAACTGGAAAATAAATTTAAAATGAATAAAGCACAGGACTAGCTTAAACAAATATTAACACAAGTATTTGTGTGGGTCCTTACAATTACAAGTAAGCATTACTGTAACCAAATCTGCAAGAATTTGATTTTCTCTTGAGCCACAACAAATAAAATGCCATCTAGAGGTAGGTGCTTAAGAAAAGGTATAACAGGCAGAGAGATGCCAAGAGAGCTTTGTCTGGAATACCTGACTATAATAAAAGGCATAACATGAAATCAGTATTTATCTATGAAACAATAAAAAGGGATAAAAAGATAGACAAAATGATCTTAAAATCAGCACTTGCACCAAATTTATTTATAACAGTTTCCATCAATATTTCTCATTTCATTAAATGAAAAGGTGAGTTATATGGAGAAATGCTCAAAGTATATTTTGCACAGAGGTTAATTATCCTTTCAGTGTCCCCAATTCTCCTGAAAGTCATCAAATTTTGACTACTTTGCAACCCTAAACGAGAGCAACAAATTAAACAAAAACAAAGTCATCATCCCTGGAGGAATTTAAAAGACAGGTAGATGTGGTGCCTAGGGACATGGTTTAGTGCTGGGCTTGGCAGGGTCAGGTTAATGGTTGGACTCCATGATCTTGGAGGTCTTTTCCAACCTAAACAGTTCTATGATTCTAAAACATTTAGAAGTTTTTTTGTCTATAATGTTATAAAAAGATCTCTGCCTCACAGTCATTAGGCATGATTTCCTATTCATCATTTCCCTATTCATTCTTCCCATCTGGAGGCAAAAAACTTCCCAATCCCCCAGCTCAGCACAGCTAAACACAACTAAGACAGAAAAAATTCCACTCTTCCAGCTCTTAAAAGGCACATTAGTGAATGCAGAGGGAATTACATACCAAATTACCTCTCCCTTGCAGGGAGAGTTACTCAGTACAAATCTGCATGTTTTTAAAGGAAAAGGTTATGTAATCCATTGAAATATCTGGGGAAAAGAAGTCATGTTAGGGAGATGCAGGGCTCCTAAAAATTACTGCAAACACATTCACTGGCAAGGACACACTGCACGGCGCACTTCAGTTACCCAAAATGCTTTCTCTAACAACAGCAGAACAACCAGACAGAAGAATAAAGCAAATCTCCCGGAAAACAGTGGTAAGATTACACTTTGGGCTGACACTGACTTAAAAAGCTCTTAAACTTTTATATCAGTAAAAAAAATTCAAATACAAGGTTTTAGCACAGAGTTTTACTTAACATGAACTAAGTACTCAAATTACTTTGCACACGTACATATATACACACACTCAAAAGCCAAAATGATTTTGGCAGACTTTTACAGAAAAGAGCTTTTCAGAAGATATTCAAGAGAAGTTCAGCCAAAGAAATGTAAACTCCTTAGGAAAATCCTAAAAAAAAACCTCCACTACCTTCACCCCCAAGCTGTACCTTGGATTACTGCCTTGATCTCCAATGTCTTAGTTTATCAAATTTATCATTAGGAGATACAGAAGAAAAGACAAAAACATTCATTAAAAGAAAACTGTCCAGCAGGTATTACAGAGCAGTCAGAACTCTGACATTTCTATGGTGCTCAGAAAACATCTATAGGTAAGTGGTTCATGAGAAATTCCACTTTATATTCTTCATTTACAGGAAGTAAAGTGAAAAATTCCTGCAGGAAGCAACTTAGTGTGTCAGAATTTGTGCTGTGAAATAATGCCAATGCTCAACATATGTAAGAAAATATTTCAGATCTATTTCAGTAACTGAATGCTCAGCAAAAAAAGGTATGTCTTTTAATTTTTAGAAAGTACTTGATAGGATAGGGTCCAACCTGTGATAAATCTGTTGTAAATTTAGTTTCTAGTCTGTTCTTACAAGGAATTGTAGTCTAAATAATATTTGCTAGAAAGTTAAAACCAGAATGGTGTTCTGATGGAAGTGCAAATGACGGTACTATTCAAAACCTGGTGAGAATTTCTGTACAGTAACTTTCAGATGAGACAGAAAAGGCTCTTGGAGGCTCTGCTCCACATTCGAACCTTTGCAGACCTTGTATTTACAGCAGGGAAACAGGAGAGAACTGTGAAGGAGGTTCTGCTTGAGTTACTAACCTATTTCATGTTTATTTTTCCTTAACAAACAGATACAAATTTTTAAGTTAGCATATGTGATAGACAATTTCAGGAGTCTTGTTATCAACATATTTTACATGTAATGTGTACCTGAAATAATATTAAATCCTGCTGAAATAATCTATAGAGACGGTGGGAGAAAGGAATGAGCATAAGAAAATACATTTAAACAATACATTACTTTTACAATATTCAGTCTTTTATTTTCTCCTTTAAAAGGGAAAGCAGAAAAATCTGCCCTGTGCAGGATAAAAAGACACAGTGTATGAACATAGATACAGCTATTTATAGGTCTATACTTAACCTGATTTAAAATGTCCCACTGAGAACCATAACTTCAAAAAAAGTTGATGGAAGGTGTCAAGATCAGACTGCCAACTCAAAAAATTTCAGTTTAGGTAGCTACTTAAGGAAGGGAGGAATGACGAGGTAATGGCCATTATTTTATGTGTTAATTTGGTGTTACATTTCAGGGTAAGGAGTTAAATGTTAGCTGACACTATACAGAGAGTGCATTTAACCAGGAGTTGATATTCTTGAGAGAACAGAGCTGCACTACTATCAGCAGAAGCATTATTTAAATGTCTAAAATCTTCTGCTTTTCAAATTTGAAGGAAATAAAATAAGCCAAAGAAACATATGTTGTGGTCAGGCAATGCACCACCTAACTCAAGGAAATAGTAGCCCATTGTAAAGGCTGCAATAAGTTTCTGGTAAAAATATTTTTAGTAATAATACTAACTAACTATTTTTAGTAATAATACTAAGCAATTCCTGCCTCCACTTCTCAGTCCTGCCCCCACAGGTAAACACTTCCTCAGATGTCCCTCAAGTTCTGCATGGGGATTCATGAACCAGGTCAGTGAAGTCCTTCACATGAAAAAATCCCTTCAAAAAATAAGGGAGTTGTTACCATGAATGAGGTCAGTGCTCCATTTCACAAGACAGCCCCAGAAGGACCTTGGCTGGGAACACAGCAGGGTTGTGCACTCAAGCACGGGGGTGAAAGTGAGCAAGGAGAAGGACAGCATGAAGTGTCTTAGGTCAGAAAACATTTGTGAACTATACCCTCCAAAAAGGAAGGCTCAAAATGCCAGTACACCTACTATCCTTGAGACAAGAACCTGTCGCTAATTATTGATCAATACCGAGTTACAGCACTTGAACTTGTGTTTCACTTTATTTCACAAAAAGGGTCTCATTCTTTCATGCAGATCAAAGCCCGTTTCCAGCATGTCCTGGGAATGGTGCTGATCAGGACTCTGCTCACACAAAGGACACCCTCCTGCTGCAGCAGAAGGGCTGCGACGGTGCACCAGGACAGGGAAAGGGTTTCTGAACAAGACAGGGCCTCTTGTCAAAGAAAACCTCCAGCAGCTTTTGCTAGGGAGCAAAACTACTGCTGTATTTCTGAGCAGGGAAAAACTTCTATATGATTCTTTTTTTCCCCCCCATAGGAACATAATGATAGCCTTTCTAAAATAAACTCAGGTTTGGTTATACAGAAATCATGCCTGAATCTACGTTTACCATCTCTAATAAAAAACCCCTTTATGATAGAAGCATTTATCTGAGAAATCCTACCTTCAGCCTTACGAGCAGTACTCACAAAGAAGTCTCCATGCACTTCTGACCTCCCACACAAAGAGCTGAACTGGTGGGAGCAGCCACAGCACCCCCAACCCCACAGCTGTAAGCAATTCACAATTATATTTACACAGAGGATTCAGGTGCACCAGCAAAAACAGGTGATGATTATTAGAAAGAAAGGCTTGAAGAACTTCCAAGCTGTAAGGAGTTCCCAACGATATTTACACAAGAGGATTCAGGGGCACCAACAAAACCAGGTGACAATTATTAAAAATAAAGGCTTGAAGAACTTTCAAGCCTTCCCACCTGTGCAAGACTGCCTCATCTGCTTTCTGTATGGCAGGGTTTCTGCTACACAGATCAGCAGGGATAATAAAATTATGCTCAATTCAGTGGGTGCACTGCTCCCAGCAGGAAATGCCTGATTTTATTTTTGGGAAAAATGAAAGAAAGCACAGAATCCTGAAATAAACAGGAAGCTTTAGTCAGCAGGAGACATCTTGCATACACAGGTTGTGTATTAACAGAGTTACCCCACTGCCACAGTTAATACACACTGACAGGATACTCTCAAACTCCAGATTAAAGAGAGCAGGATTTTAATCTGTAACGGATACCTGAGAACCACGAAATCCAGGGTGGCTTTGTGCCACTGTAATTCAAATCTGAATCCCACAAAATAGCACAACACCACACGTCGTGAGATGATGGAGGGTAGGATCACACAGCACGAGGCTACAACAACAACACTAAATCTTGGGGCAGAGGCACACACAAATGAGATCTCCTCATACCTTGAACCACCTAAAGCCAAAATGGTTGACCTCATGCACTGATTCATTAAAAAGCTTCAGACAGGCAGTGAAGTGGCAGAATGGTAGAAAACAAGATAGGAAAAAAAAAGCATGCAATTAAAAGCAAATTACAATCAGTTTGAACAACATCAACATTTAAAAAATCACACACATCACTCACACTTGGTCTAAGAATATTCATAACCTATTAAAGGCTTTGTGACAGTCAATGGATTTGCCATTGATGTTATATGGAACATAGAGTCTTGCATTTTAAAACTCTAAAATTACCTGTGTTTGTCTTTTAAAATTCTATAAAGAACTTCCACAGAACATAACAAAACATTCTTTAAAAGTAATTGAAGGAACATGCACTGAAAAACATTTGAAGGAAAGTCTCCTCTGCACCTTGGAGAAACAGCTGCTTGCCACCACTCTAAACACACCTGACTGTATTTAACTGATACCAAAACCAAAATGCTGTTGGACAAAGTGGGGCATAGCAGGTGCTCCAGTGCTGACTGCACCAAGGCTCTCCACAGCCTTTTCCTCGGTGCTGATTTGTTGCTCATGTTTTAAAAACCAGAACTGCTCAGAACTGGCAGTTTCATTCTGCTGCAGGCATTCATTCTATGACTCTGCTGTCATAGATGTCAACTTTTCTTTCTTCCTGTACTGCTGCTCCCACTCCATCCTTCTTTCTCCTCTTCACTTCCATATGCATTGCTACATCCACATTAATTTCTTTTTTATGCTGTTATCTACCATATTCCCCCAATCTTTACCCACAAATCTTACTCATCTTGGCTCTCTTCCTCTCTTCTCAATTTCCCTCTTGACCCTGGTGGTTTATTGATTTTCAGGCTGTGCACTTCCCTGCCTTGTCTCATTTTTAAGATGTTACACCCAATTCCAACAATCTATTCTTTATATTTATATTTTTTTATAATTATATATTTTTTTATATTCTTTGAGCATCAGCTTTAAGCACTTCCAGGTGCTCAAAGAATATAAAAATGATCACTTGGTCTTGTAACTAATTAATTAAAACATTATAACATCCTAGGCATCAAATCACAGACTAGTTTGATTACTTTTGTGCCTCATCATAGAACTCAATGCTTTATCAGATATGTTTTCCTTTCAAGGAGATCTAATCTTCGAAGTGGCATTCACTACCCAGTTAACATTTCTATGTCATGCAATTTTCTATTCCATGAAAAATTTTTTAAAGGCTACAAGAGGTTTGGAAAGAAGGCATTATTGAAAGTGAGTTCCATCATATTAAAATACAGCAAGCAGAATTATCCTCAATATGTCCATCAGCAAACAGGTGAGCTTGACTTTAGCCTAAAGAGTGCTGTCTTCTGGAAAACTTAGATTTTAACTCTTTTTTCATTAAAGCCTGTGATACAAGAATACACGTTAAGAAAACAATCTTAAAATGTTTTAAAGTGCACTTGGCCAGAAGTGTTGTTAAGTACATAACAAAGACAAGGACATTCCTCCATTGAAATGCAACTAACCAAATGCTCCTGCTAATTACTGTCATAAGGAGCAGTGAAAAACACTGAAGAGGCTCACAAAAAGTGAGTGCGCCACTTTCAGCTTCTGCTTCACAAGCTTTAGCAAAACCTCATGGATTTATTGATCACTTATGGTATGCTTTATTGATTATTACTCACCTGAGTTAAAATCAGGCATGTCCACAGCTCTTCAGTTAGCTCATCAGTGGCACAAAAACAATTAATGCATAAAAGTTTCTACTCGTGGCTTCAGTACACAAGTGGGTATTTTCTGTGTGCATGCTTGGCTCAAGACAAGGGATTTGTCTTTTTAACCAGTTGTTTTGCAAGTGCAAGGAGATTGTGGTCCATAAACACAACCAGGCTAATAAAAATCATTGTCTTTCAAATACATTCAGTGAACAAGGCAATAAACCTCAGTGTGCCTTACACACAGGAAGGCAGCTTTGACCAGCAAGACAGATCAGAAGTTACTGCTTAAACCAGTATTTCAAAAGGTATCTCAGGATACCTCGTATTTTGATTTTAATTTCAAGAAAATCTTACCTATGAAATACAACTTATTATGAAGGCTTTGCAGATTTTATGAGTTCTGTTACCTAATGCTGGAACAGACACAGAGGATCGTCAAAGAAAGCCAGCTGTGTTTCACGCAGCAAAGCAGGGAAATCAGTATTTGGGGTCTGGTTACTTTCCTAGGAGGACTAGCAGTGACTGGACAAGATTGCAGACCTGTTTCTCAGCATTGATCCTGGCTGACTCCTCTTGTGCCAGCACCATTTCCCGCTCTGCAGTTATCTGAACACTTTCTCTGAGTGCCTCTTCCAGCTCTTCAATCCGATCATCCTTTTTACGCAGATTGTCCTGGAAAATGACGGGACACGAGGTGAAGATGGCTTGTTTGGAACCACAGCCTTTTAACCAACCAAGTTTAAAGCCAACCAAAATGTGTTTCTCCCTCCCAAGGCGCAATTGCAGGCAAATAATCTTCACACAAAGGAGAGAAGGATGAAGGGATGCAAGAGTAAGAGGAAGATCAGAGTGAAGAGAAGGAGAAAGTCAGCAAAGCAGGACCTCAAAGCAAGAGTGCTTGCCTGGTGTGGATACACCCCGGTCCTGCCAGATTACACAGCGCAGAGAAGCAAGGCTTGCTGGAAAATAAGGATTAGTAAGCAGTTCTGCAGCGGAGAAGCCAGAAGTGGCAGGAAGGCAGCAGGCATTCAGAATTGCCCGTTTGCTGGCACATTCAGCAGCAGGCGTGGTAAGAAGGGAAACAGAGCATTGCACTTTGGAATTGGCCATTTCCAGGTTAAGAGGGAGAAAAGCAAACATTGACCCAGCAGAGTTTTCCACTCTTCAGATTAAGTCTTAAAGGAAGTTTTACATCAAAGGCTCTCTAGGAAATATGAAGGATACATCATGGCTGTCTGAATCTCAGACATTCAAGTATCAAGACTCCCTAAAAACTTAATCTTTGAATAAGAGCATCTTCACAGCTGTGAGTTCAGCTGTGCCTCATATCTTCAGACCACTGAAGAAAACTGTATTGCTCCCCAGAAAAATAGACTGTTTTATTGGTTTCTACAGCCAGTATAACTTAAAAATATATATCTATACATAAAATAATGATATTGTTATTTGTAAAGGAGACTCTCCTAACTTTAGTCTTGCAAGGAAAATAAATGTGTGTCTCCTGCTTCTGCAGAAGCAGCTTGGACAGAAGGCTGCAAAGCAGGCTGTGCGTACATGAATGCCCTGGACCATGGCTGCTTAACAAACCCACTGCAAGGGCACAGCTTGACAGAAGATTTCTGCATTTCTTGTCTTGCAGATTGCTTTAGATCATAGGGTTCAGATGAGATATTAATGCATATTGAAGTTAATACATGGCTTTTTTGTCAGCAGCAGTAGAAGAATCAAAAATGCTTCTTTTAGTTGGCATTTTGCTCTTTGTCAGATGTACCCCTTTGGCTTCTGTCCTTTTCTATTTAGGATTGTAATTTTCCACCGTTACACTGAAAGAGTTTTGTACCATATAAAGAGTAAGGTAAAAGAAGACTAACGGGAAAAAACTGACCCTGTAACCTTCATAATGAAAAAATTAGTCATTGGAGTTTAACAAATGAAGCTGACTTATTCTTTGATTCCTGCTCTCTAGGACCACATCCCCAAAGACAGTTGTATGAAAGCCATTTCTGACAGTCTCAAAACCGCCCCTTTCAAGGAGGGAGTTCAGGCAGAGATGCAAAGCTTTGTGTCAGCCTCGGGCAGGACACCCGGCAGCACCGCCCCGCTAAAAGCCAGGCTGGTGCCCAACCCCCAGCGCAGGCAGCAGGAGCTGCTGGGCTTTGCAAGCAGAGGAGCTTTCTGCTGATGGTTACACTCCAAGGAGGAGTCACAGGGCAAGTAATCGCTGTTTTCCAAAGAACAAATGGAGAGATCTACATTTCAAAACCAGGAGTTGCTTAACATGTTTTCACACTTTCTGAATCTTTTAGGAACAGTGATAACATATTCCAAAACTACTTTGTGGTTATGATAAGCCTAAACGAAGTCTCATCAAAAAGATGAATAACAAGCTCACGAAATGCTCTGCACAGAATACTGACCATGTCAGACATGGGCAATATTTATTTGCCTATCTGCATTACAGAGTAATTATGAACTTTACTTCTTGATAAATCATTCATGGACAGCCAAGTGAATGTGTAGTTCTCTGTGTCAATTAACAGAAGTGGGAATTGTACATTTGGACAGCTGCATTTAAAATGGAAACTCCTCTAAAATAAGAATGCAGAATAAAATGTTCTAACACATAGGTATATCCACTCTTCATTCCAGGCAAACATTTCAGAGGTGAATTCAACACTGCATTAAACATGACAGTGTATAGTGCTCTATTCAGACAGGTGAACTCTTGAGGAACAGGAGAAAGAACAACTGGTGATACCAAAAATACAGTGCCATGTTACCTGCATTTGAAAAATATACACCCATATGGAATTACTTTTCCTAAAATAATACACAAACTTTTACATATGTAGTAGAGAGTTGCAAGTTAAAAAGTCTAGTGCTGACTTAGAATGAATTTCCTAGAAATGGTGATCTTTTAACTTAAGTCTAATACTATTATCCGACCCAGTAAGGAAAGACTAAGTAAGTTTCCCCTTTCTGTCTCAGCCAAACCCAGTTAAAAGATGTGCAATTTTACTCTTCTAACGGTGCCATGATGTGTAACCACCTCACCAAACCACACAAATGACTGGCAGGAGCAGCAGGTTGTTGCTTAGTCAGGTAACACCTCCACTAGCGCAACATAGTCTCAAAAGACTCTTAAAGAATTATTTTGTTTCTAGCTCGTTGATCGTGCCTGATTAGCATTTCAATGGCTTTTTTTAAAACATAAGCTGCCGTCTCATATTAGTGATAAAATGGAAGTGAACCTGCTTTTGCCTTTTAACATACCAGCATGTTTTTCCAAGTGTTTGGCTCCAAACTTTAAAACATGATAGGCTTATGCTGACCTGTGCTGCTGTTGCTTTCCTCCATTTAATTACATGAAGTATTCTACCTTTATTGTGATAAGAATTAAACTCTGGAAAAAATCTTCTATTAATTTTAACTACAGTTATAACTCTTTTCCTACAGTGACTGTTCCTCTGAAGCAATCATACCTTTGAGCATCACCCCAAGGGCAAATATTCCTGTATTTAGACAAAATTGCAGAATGATAAACAGTGACAGCCTCTTTTCAGGAATCTTAAACAGATGACTACTCAGAAAGAAAAAAAGTACTTACCTGTATAGTAACTGCATTCTTCAAGGTGTACAACCCACCCAAATTACTCCACGACCCTCCCTCCCTCGCCCTGCTGCATCCCATGTGCACGAGATTGCACAGCAGAGGTGGAATTACACGGGATAGAGGACACAGCTCTACCTTTATGCTCACTGGTGGCAGCACACAGAAAATGAAAAACCCATTCGACACTGTGGGAGCGCCAAGAGTTCAGGCACAATAAAAATTTTTGCTACCTATGCTGTGATCCAGTTGCTGATTCGCCTGCAAAACTAATTCCACACGTGCCTGTCTGAAAGCCTGAAAGGAAGAGGAGGTGTGACTGACACACGTTTCTGGGCTTTTCCTTTCTCTTCAGGAAGGAAGTGCTGGGATGGCCAAGTGATGCATGTTAAAATGATGGATCGATTAAATCTGTCCTGCATTCGTGTGATGTGTAATCTGCCACGAAGTTTTATGGAGGAGCATGAACAGGATACATGCTTTCACCAAGGCATTTAGGTTCAATTAAATCTGAGGTATCCTGGCCAACTTCATAACCGTGTCTTGAACTGCACTCACAAAGATCTTTATGGCCTAATTTCACTCTTGGAATTAAGGTGGATTTCTCTAGTCAGCTCTTGGGAAAGATTAGTTAACAGTTTGAGAAGGCAATGAAATTATTCTTATTACTGTTAAAAGTATTTCTAGGACTAGACAATCACCTAGGTAGGGAAAGATTTTTGTCATACAGCCCTGTAAATAATGCAATAGCACGTTTTTCCTGTGCACTTTCAGAGATCAGATGGGACGAACACAATACTGGAAGTGTTTTGCACTAGGAATCAATTACTTCCTAAACAGTGAAATTGTTACATCATTACAAGCCCTTATTCTTGGGAACGATTGCTTTTCCTTATAACGTATTTCCTCAAGAAGCCACGACCTAGAAAAGAACCTAATGATAATGACCTCAGTCCATTCTTGATGGAATAAAACCCTGCCTAGGAAGCAAAACCCTCCTCTGTGAACTGACCTTCCACGGGATAAGCGGGACCTGGGAACTCAGGGCTGTCACCTCCAGTACTGCTTAACCTTCCTCATGGACACAGTCATGCAGTTCTTGAGACAACAAATTCTTCACCAACGTTTGGAGACAACCCACGTACAAGTGTTGAGATTTTTTCCCAGTTAAAAATATGATGGCCTGATTAATTGTAGCTCTAAAGTGCATGCTGGTTAATTAATATGAAAAATTGAAATCTTCTTCAAAGATGTTTCAAAATCTTCCATAAAGTTCCCTTCCTTCCTCTTTTTGGCCATAACCAGTACCAAATGGGAAGAGGAAAAATTGATTCTCCTTATAGTCAGCCCATTACTGAGGACTTTTGGTTTGCAATCTCAGGAATCTACCAAAAGACACAAAATTATTGAAGGTGGGTTTCTGCAGTGTTGGTTCAACTACTGGACCCAGAAGACAAGATGCTATGCCAAGTACCTACTCTGCAGAAGAGGACAATTGGTGAAAAGAAATCAGTTAGTTAAATAATGTCTGCTTTTCTCTGAAAAATATCTGTAAAAATCTGCATATTTTCCTAAGAAGGTCCTGAAGCTTTAAGGGAATATACAATGTGGTGCTACCAAAAGGTGGTATTGCAGTTTCATTTGATTTCAGGAGCAAACAATCACAGGGCCTTAAAGCTCAGGTGAGCAGGGTGGATCTCCTTCATTCGGTTCCACCTGCTGATCAACTACTTCAAGTCTCTGAACAAGAAAAGCACACAAAATTGTCACTCAAAAATGGAGAAATATTGCTTACACTAATGAGACAATACTTTGACTTTCGAGGTTTTCAAGAATATACATCAGGTAAATGCTGAAGGCCAGAACACCATGGTAACAAAACCCAAGCAGTAGTTATGACAGAATTTAGCTCAAAAAGAGTGTTTGGGGTCCTTGTGTAACTCACCCAAAGCAACAGATGTCCACAGAAAATCGTTTAATTCATCACCATTTCCTGAATAAAGTGGCAATATAAAAAATACCCAAACCTCCAAAAACATATTTGCTTGAAAAGTGGAATGAAAGAAGAGTTTATAAACTCCTGAAGAAGTAAATACCTTCAGGGTAGTGTATAGCTTGGTACCAAGGTATAGCACAAACCCCAAATAAACACAGATCCAACACTACAGACTCTGAAAATAAAGTAACAGAGAGGCAAACTCCCATGTAAAGAGCTGCTGCTATAGACACTGCTGGGCACAAACAGCAGTGGAGTTACAACCACCAGGGATGCTAACACTGGCTGCACACAGCTGTCCTGGTGCTCTCAGTTGGTAAAATTAAAAATCTGGTGTATTGGGGGTTATCCGTGATGGGGGAGCAAATCTCTGACTGCTGGGCAGAAGCTGAATATATCCAAGTATTGGGTTTATGTGAAATTCCTGTTTCTCACAGAGAGAGATGAAGAGGGATTTTTTGTCAGCACGGCAACAGCACATGAAATTATCAGGAGCTGCTGAGTGAAAGGAACAGTCTGAGAGCTACAAGGCACAAAAAGCCAAGCAGGAGCTCCTTGATCAACATTTCCTCCTCTTTGGAGATCAGACCTGAGATACACAATATGATTATGTCATTAGAACAACACATGTCAGCATCTGGAGGGTTGTACCTGCCAAATAAGACACATGGATTGGAATTCAAGCCTGACAAGTTACATAAATACAGAAAAATAACTATGGGAGACAAAAGGAGAAAGACTGCAGTAGAAGAATTTAATTCCAGTGGGAGTTGAGAGGGAAGTGCAACCAAAGCTGGCCACAGCACTGCATATGCTGTATTGAAAACATGAGGAACAGTGGAAGGTGCTGAGTACATTCTTCTGAGAATACCACAATAGAAAAAGAGAATATGTGTACATCCAGAGTATGTGTGCACCTGTGGATCATCAGTTGCAGAAAGAGCAAAAATATATTTATAGTAAAAAGAAAAAATTGATAAATATTGTTTCTAGGCATGATAGATTTAATATAACCAGCCCACTAAAATTAGCATAGTGAAAAAAAACCTGCAGGAAAGCCAACAGTTTATGAGAAACGGCCAGTGAAATTTTCTTTTTAAATAGAAAAGTAGAAAATTGATTGATGTTTCAACTACACTGTCCCTTGAGAATACTCGAGAGTGATACAGGACTATGAATTATGCTGCCAACAAAAATATGTGCTCTTCTATCCATGGGAAGGATGCACACTAGAATATATTTACATGGGAAAAAACCCACCCAAACCCATGAAAGTTGGGAAAGAAATGTATCAACTCTAGTGATAGAGTAAAATAGACAATAACCAGATAGGTACAAATTACTATCAATGGATCTAATTTAAATGAAAGTGAAATGGGAGAGAAAAAAAATCTTAGTGAAAACTTAATGAAAAGAAAGGCTTAATTATTCAATTGTCTTTGTCTTAGATACACATAAAAGCCTTAGTAAAACTTATGCATATTGCTATTTTTGCCTGACAATTGCTCAATTGTATACAAAAATGTATTTATAACTCCAGCCACTCACACTTTTTTCCTCCAAGATATTTTACATCTGACCACCCAGGTGCATTACCTACAAAATTATTTCCAGAACATGCAGCACTTCTGTTCAATATGCAGAGCACAGTGAAATACCCAGAGCCTGAGGTAACGATAAGGATCCTGATCAATACACGCTGAAGGAGAACAGGAAGAAGGAGAAGAAAGGAGTGTTCCAGACCATTACACAGGCCCCGGAAGGGAAAGGCAGAAGTGGACATTCCTGTGGGACACTGGCAATGTCCTTTCCTGTAGCTGCCACCTCTCTGACGCTTCTTTCCTGCTGCTGTGAGCTTGGTGCTCCCAGCACGGCCATCAGTTCTCAGCCTGGGGCTCGTGCAGGCACTTTTCATCAGCAACAGCCCCGACTGACACAAGCACCCTGCCAATACCAACAACCAGCTTTACCATTTAGCAGCTGCACAGGGTGCCAGCAGCTTTAACATTTTGCTCTGGCTGTTGAAAATTACCACATTTGTAGTTTTTAAAACCTAGAGGGATGAGGTTTCTATCAAACCACAGCAGGTCACTGCACAGACTATTGAAATGGGACCCAAAGCTGACAATACAGCTGTGAAAATGGTCTGAAGTGAGCAAAAGCAATAGATACCTCTAACTGCTATGGGGCTTTGTGGGTTTTTTGTTTATTTGGTTTGTCTTCCTTTTTTTGGGAATGTGTGTGGTGTTTTTGGAGAGGCTAATTGGAGAAATGCTACTGTAACAAGATTTGTTCTTCACTCATAAATCAATACTATGACTCAAGGCTCCTAAATTGATGTGGGATAACAGAAAAAACCAGCAGCAGTTCTAACTGACTGCACTATTAACACAAAGCTCAAACCCATATGTTATTCCCTTGATACAGCCTTATTTGCCTGAACTCTCTTTGTAAATGTCAGTCCTGTCATCATCATTGTACTAATATATCACAAGTCCTAAGACCTACCTTTCTTTGCTCATTTTCAATCCTTCAGCAAAAAAGACCAACAGAGCAGCATGCATGGACAGCTATAAAGGAATACTTGTCTTGTTTTCCCTCTCTTTCATAGCTGAATATATGACAAAAATTGCTACTGATAAAAACACCCCTGAGGAAATGCTTACTGAGCAGTTGATCCCATTGAATCTCTTCCACTCTCTCAATTTTGAAGGGAATTCCTGCAATCATCTCTTGTTTTTGATTTTAGCCTCTGATGCCTCTTTCTTGATATTCATCACAGTAGAGCAGCTTTTGTATTTGTGCTATGAACTGCATCCTTTAAAGCAACCATAGAGATCCTATTGCTAACCACCAATCATTTTATTTAAACTAAAATAATCCCATTCTTAATTTCACTCCATGCAGACGTCCTCCTTTCTCCCCATCTTCAAAATAGAGATCATGAAAACAATTTCCCATCAGAATTAGATTATCACAGTTTTTTTCACACCATCCAGGAACACCCCAATGCACCCACAATCCCCCTGAAAGTCAGATGCATCACGAGAAGGTAATTTCAAGGAAAAGATCTGCCTTGGTACAACATGGACTCAGCTCCTAACCAGAAATAGACACACTAATTTAGGGAAATGCTTGGCTTAAAATACCAAAACTGTTCTCAGTATCTTTACTAGTAAATGCACAATCAGCTGTACCATTAAAGGATACATTTGAAGACAGGAAATATGATTTGGATACAATAACATAAACTTATTCTGAGTTCAGCAAGGAAGGATGAAGAAGAATGGAATGACTAAAGTGTGCAGCAGCAGTGAATTCACCTGCGTGTCTGGAAAACCTATTACATACAATTGATGAGAACAGAATAATGAAAATGTAAAAATTGGACAGTTAAATACAAACATAATCAGAAAATAATGAGTTTAAAAATACTGAAATAAGGTGTTTGAAAATAAAAGCTTCTCATTTGTGTATTTGAAGCATTACACTGACAGTAGCTTTAAACAGGCAACTTAGCATCATAACAGTCATAAAAATCACCATTAAAATTAACTGGCTTAAAACCCAAAAGAATGAGAAAATGGAAACACTTCACATTCTGAGAGATTCTCACTTCTTTGTGTGAAAATTCCAATTGTTTCTATAAAAGCCTGAACTAGTTAAGAGGAATGAGAAAAACAGTTATTGTTTTCCTTTAGCCCTAAATATTCCAAAAGGATCCTCTATTATTCTCAGTCTGCAAAGCTGGAAAAAGTACTCCCTGGCTCTTGTCTTCACTCATTGCTTTTCCACGTTCAAGTATTTAATTTTATTTATATCTGTTTGAACAAAAGCCTGTCCATATGTTCGCTGTTTTCTTCCTTGCCTTTACCTTTCCTGAGTGTGGCAATGATTTTCTGAGGTGGATGGCTGGCACCACTGCACGTTATCCCGGGGGATGCTCTGCTGATGCACACCCTGGCACAGCAGCATTTTCTAGTTTGCCCTTTGGTACTTCTCAAACAGCTTTTTAATAGTTCTTCTACCCAATAACCTTTTCATAAAGCTCTTTATTCCAATTCTGAGATTGCTCTCCTATGGTAACAGAGATAATCAGAACCCATCATTGTGCGTATATATTTAAGATTGTTTCTCCTGACATATATAACTAACTATATACTTATGCTGAATTTCACCTGCTCTTTTATACATGGGTTCCAATTATGAGATACTTGTGGAGCTATATAGGTTATCTTTCATTTAAACATACTGAATAAATCAATAAACATAATTTGGAATTGTACAAAAATTTAGTCTCATTTACAGAAAATATTAGCCAATTTTCAGCTAGATATATCACCTCAGCACAAAACAGTAACTGTTTCATAGCATTGGGACATAAATACATATGCACTTGAAATGTAAAAAAGATGTTTACAGTTTAAGAATACTCAGAGGTTCTTCAAAAGGAGGGTGAGGAAAGTACATGGGGGTGACTGGCAGGGAGAAGCAAGGTGTGCCCTAGGAGGACACAGATACCTCTTGTTGGGACACTGTTCCTTCAGCTTTTATCTCCTCGCTTTGCATGCCCTGCTTTGGAAAATCATCTGACCCCAATGATATCAAAATTTAGGAAGAATTCAAATGCAAGCAACAAAACTAACATAATGTTCTAAAGTGAATCTGTTGATGAATTTTAACTGACTACAGACATCTTCTAGAACATTAATACCATCCTCCTTTAACCCTCCTTTAACCCTCAGTAACAGACTAAGTGATACCAATAGAGTTAAGTTTTCCCCATGCCTGCATTGAGGTCTGAGTGCACACCAAGCCAAATGAAGGAGATGAAAGGACTGGTGCTGACTTTTAGCATGTTACAACCTTTTGTCAGTCCTGAACACAATTTGCAGCCTAAGTCTCAATTCCAGTTTATATTTGCACATCACAGAAAGAGCAGATGTTCTGATATATCCTAAGAATGTGTAAATTTTAGCCAAAGAGAAAAATTTAATAGGAAAAGTGCTAATTAAAGGCAGAATATACTGATTTCTATACAGAAAAAGAAAAAAGAGTAGTTTAAGGGTGACATCAATTTGGGCAGCTTAGTAAGCAAGATTAAAGAGTAATACTGATCTAGAATGAAATTAATTAGGTTTAGAACTATTTGAAATGAATTAGAGGAAGTATTTTTAAGGAAATACTTGAGCATTTGTTCCCACAGCATAAAACTAAAAAAAAATCCACGTGTATTATTTTTTAAAAATAAGTTCTGAATTCTGTCTGAGGTCCCCATCATCACCCCATCTCCCTTTCTTTTTCTATTGTGCAAGAGAAGAATAAAAAGAATAGCAATTTTATTAAACAATGAGACTATGAAATGAGCCATGGCAATTGGGCATTTTTTTTCTTGGGGAGAGATGAGTTAGAAACCACTTTCAACACAGCAAGTAAAAAAAAAAAAAGCTTATGAGAGAAACAGAAAAAAAAATGAAGAAGAAGAAAAAAAGGCAAATTTATTACCATTTCTCAGGCTCATGAAATAAGACACCAAAATGAAAAGAGAGCTGTTCTTCCCCTTCAATGTGCTCCTATTGTTTTGCTTAAATCTGGCCCTCAATGTTTTCTACTCTCAGGAGAGACCTCCTCACAGGAACCACACCATGTTGTCAACAGATACATTAATCTCTCTGACAGTTTTTAGGAAAGCAGTTTGAACTCAGATACCAATCTTGGGGAAAAAAGCCTATGCAAAAAACATCCAGTGGTTTGGGTTGTTGGCACACATTCAGCTGTCCAGTCCTCGCTGTACTTAGTTTTTGGCATATCATAAAGGGTACCAACCCTTGCCTTTGCCAAACAGGCAAGAGCACAAATAGCAGGTTTCATCTTCCACTGACACATCATGTTTCTGCAGAAAAGACTGGGTGAAAGTGTGTCTGGGGAATAATATTCCTGATGGATCACAGAAAAATGTTAGGATGTCGGGAGTCTTCTTTCCTCTATTAAAAACTCTCCGGCCATATGATGGCTTTCTCTCACTACAAATCTCAATTTGCAGTTAAAGGAAATACTGGGATAACTGGGAGATTGCCTAATGCTAGTTGTAAATAGTGACTTCCACAAAATTTTTCCAGCTGTGTGTTCAAAAGCGTAGAGCATTTTTACTTTATATAAGAAGACAAAGTCAAATGGTTCATCTTTTTTAAAGATGTGAAAGCAATGAATTCATCTAACCTGCACATAATAAATGTATGGTAAACTAAACCAAACCAGAAAGTGAAAACTGAGAGAGCAGATGGCTAAGTGTCCATCCAGGGAAATGCTTCTCCATTTAAACTGTCAGGGCCCTGCAAGCTTCCTTTCTCTAAACGTTCTGGTAACAAGTATTCTGGATGGAGCACTCTCTCCTGGTGAGACACACGAGAAGGTAACTCCTTAACTATGGATTTAATCTCATAAACATCGATTATGTAGAATGACAGATTCTGTCTCTGTAAGAACTGCTATATCAAATTAAGAGCAAGGACATGTATTTATTCTGATACCCTGTTTTAGATAAAAAAGCTGCATCTTCTTTCTACAATTCATATAGCAACAGAGAAATCTGTTTCTGAGACAAATCATTCTCCATGTTCAAAAGTGTGTATTTTTTGTTGGAGCTTCAGCATGCAACATTTCACACACAAGCAAAAATAAAGTTAGTTAGACCTTGCAAATATTCATCAGAAAAATGGCTTCAATAAAACTGGAGACACGACTGTCCCCACAGTGTGCTCACAGCCCACATTGTAAGAATGTAAACACACCAAAACCTAATAAATCCAAGAAAACTAAGAAATGAGAGAGGTAAATTTACACTTCTTAATAGTCACCCCTACCACCATATACTTTGTATGCAGTTGTTTGGAGAAATAGGTATCAAATTTCTATAGGGAGAACTTGGAAACTGGTATTAGAAACAGACCCAGGTAAATACTCTGAAGTTTTAATGTGTATCAAAGCTTGTCTTGATGAGCTTCCTTTAAGGAAATGGAGAATTACTGTCTTGCCAAGTCCACCAGGCACACAGTAAAAGAAAGGTCTGATCTCTCCAGGAAAAGAAGCTCATCTGAGCAGGTGCTGTGGGGCTTCTTGTTTGTCAAGGTGCTTTTCTTACCTCGTGGAGCTTACTTTCTGCCAATCTGTTAGTAAATCTCCACGCCCTTTCTTGAAATCCACATTGTACTTCCTCAGTTCAAAAGAGAAAAGAGGAGAAACCGTTTTTGTAAGACAGAAGCTCATTTTTATGTGCACTTCTGTCTTGCTGGGATGGAAATCCAACAGTGCAATTTTTACATGAAAATGTAGTGTCACAATAGTGCTGTTTCATATTATGCACTGATTTCTAGCACTGTGCAGTATTCCTCCACTGTCCAATGAACTTTTCAGCATTTCTGTGTCGCTGAATGATAAAAATGATTAAGGCATTAACACTGTGAAAATGTCCAAGCCTTTCTTCAGTTAGAGAGCATTACAAATGAAGAATAACTGAGTCTTGTCTATAATTACTATATTATTTCACACAATTATAATGAAGTATGAAGTGAGGCATCTATTCAGCATTCATGCATTATCTATGCCATAAAAGTAGATATATCCAGGAATGCTTAATTATGATTTTTTAATTCCCAAAAAAAGAGCTACAATTCAAATTAATTCCTCCTCACCTCCCCTGAAGAAACCTCCTCTCGCTCTAAGTGACAAAAAGTGTAGCTAAAAGGTCATAATTTTTGGAACTTCTCCCAGACATCCAGGAAAGATAAGAAAAAGTGCTCTTGACAGAGGGTTATGACATGATCAGAACAAAAGCAAGCTTTTCTCAAAGCATCTGCCAGGGTTAAATATGTGTCTGTATCTACACTAACTGCAACACACTGTGCTGAAAATCACAACCCTCCAAATACACACAGAATGAAAAGTTTTCGAACACCGTATTTTCTGTAACATATTGTAAAAGCTGATGGAAACAAAAATTCCTACTGGAATATTACATCACTAATGAATCATGATGCATATTGATGTCTCTACTGCATATGTATATCCTGTTTTGTAATGCAGAGCCAGCTGTCACAGAATCTCTGAGAGAAAGAGCTGGAGGGTGAGTTGATCCCAAAACTACCTATTGGCTACCATTGCCCAAAAAAAATAGGAGGAAAAATTTAAATACAATTATTCCATTTAGATTTCTATGAGGTATGATTGTTTTTTAGAGCCTGCACTTGTTCAAACTTGCTGCATTTTCAGTAACAAAAGTCCTACATAACACTGAGAGACAGACAGTAAAACACTGATTCCCATTACCTCAGAACCACACTTGGCTTAATTATCAAGAACATGTAGCAATATTAAGTTTCATCCTATTCGGTACCTGACAAGAAAAACTCATCCTTTCAAAAACTACTAAAAAAATTTCTGTACAAGTGAATCAGAAAGTGAATTGGTATCCTTTCAGTGGCTGCTGCCATGAGCTCTGTCCTGGAGGACAGGATGAGGATGACCCAGAACCGAAGGCAGCCTCAAGTGAAATTACAGCCACTTGTGTAAGTGCTGATGGCACCCGGTCAGGCCCAGGAATCCCAACGCCTCCGAGGCTGGGAGCACAGAGAACTACCCAGGGACAGGGAGGCCAAAACCTCTCCGTGATGTAACTGATGCCTGGAAAGGACTGGGAGAGGAAGAGAGAGAAAAAGAACATTTTGATCTGAGTAATTCCCACAGGTGCATCTGAGCTCAGCGAGCAGATACATGTTTGGTATGTCAGACTGTTCTCTGGAAAAGATCCTGCAGAGCCAAGGTGGCATTAAAGAACAGATTTCTGCCAGGCTGAAATGGAGCAGCTGAGGGTCTCCTGGGCTGTGACATGTTGAACTGAACACTCCACTCATCTGGCAAGAAATGGAATGGAATGGCTGGAATCTGATATGGCAGTGGTCTGTATGGAAGAGAAATTAGCCAGGAACTCTGCACTTGAAAGTCACTTATCCCAGGAAAACACCTAACATATTTAACTAGCATAACCATTTCACTTCAAATCTGATGATGCCTAGAAAGTTATCAAGATCTTGAACTTTAAGCTTGGAAAGGTTTACTTCAGCTATTTCTTCAGAATTTTGGTACTCACTGTCCAAAAGCGAGTTCACAGATTGATTAGGAAAGCATAATCTTGCTTTATGAATAGCCAAAAGAGAAAAAAACATAATTTTCATTATGGCATAGTATTACTATGAAGAGATGAGACAAAAAAACTTCATCCACCCCACCTTCAAGATCCAATCACAGCATTTCAAGAGGAAATTCTTCAGTACTTTCAGACCAGCTGTACGGGGCTCCAGCTGGGTTTTCAGGTTTTTGGGTGTTGGCACTGACTGTGTGCACATGCTGTGGGGCCTCGTAACAAGCAGTTAACCAGAACAGACAATTGCAGCTGGCAGGGACCTGCAGCAACCACCCAGCCCAACCTCCTGGCCAGCTCAGGGCTGGCAACAGTTAAAGCACGTTGTTAAGGGCATTGTCCAAATGCCTCTTAAACACTTGGCAGGCTTGGGGCATTGTGGCTGATACTTAATGAATTTAGAAGGTTCATTTGATGAGAAGGTATTTGCCTATCTATCCATTTCATCGAGCTTTGCCTGGATCACAGTAAAAACATTATTGAACATAAACCTGCATATTTGTTTAGGTTAAAAGTAGAGTTCTTTTGACTGGAAGGATATTTTTTTTCCAATACAATAAAAGAAATACACTATCACAAGAAACAAACAGCAAATACTTGCATCTACAATTCATGGATTAGAAATATACGTTAAATTATCTAAGTTTGGGTGTCGAAAAAGAAAAAAAGAACTAGTAAGTTTGCTTGCTTTCTACAGTTGCTCATTAAAGCACTCAATTATATCTTACATATCATCTGGACATAGAGTTTGTCAGCAGCAATTAGAGAGAGATGGATACCTACTGCAACACAGATCAATAGTACACAAATCCACACCACAGATATTCCAAAAAGTCTGGACAGCCTCCAGAAGCTGCTAGACTGATAGAACAAGAAAATATGCATACTTCCTTACAGATGAAGTGTCTGAAAGTGTCATACTTCCTTCAGCTTGAAGTAGCCATTCAAATATAATGACATTTCAGTAAACGTTACCTTTCTAGGACTAAACAGCATATAAATTATTTTTTACAATAGCCAAGCTTTAGTTACTTCAAGCAAAAATTTTCTACTCCAGCCGAACAGTTTGTTTGGTTTTTTATCCTGCTTATAGACCAGACACTCATCAACCTCTCAGATCTCTGGAGAGTTGTGGTTTAAGGGAACCCAGGAGGAAAAGACAAATTTGGAAGGCCATTTATCCATCTCGCTAGAATTGAGACATTATGGTTTTCATTCTTCCCCCACTCCCCAAAATACCAAATTTCCGTCATCAGAGCTCTGTGAATAAACGAACATTTTGTTACTGGACTGAGGAAGAAAGAAACCACAGGCCTGTCAGGGGCAGAGAGGAGAGCAGGGCACTGTGTGCTCGGGACCGTGTTTATTTGACTGGATTGCAGACGGTCAGCTGAACAACATGCAGATCATATATTTTTAAGCATTTCATAATGTCTTATTATTAATTCCAGCCAAAACCACCAAGACCAAAATTATCTGAAATTGGTGCTTGTGTGTCCTGACCCCAAAGCCAACAATGGTTGCATAAAAAATAATATTAAAAATCTACAGTTCTCTCAGATTTAATTTTTTAAAATCTATTACAAGGCAGTGCCCTTTAAGAGTCTAGAGAGAAGACAGGTCTCCACAACTAACAAATTGAAATGTGGTCCTGGGTAAATTTTACTTCCAGGAAACCAAAATGTTGCAGTCCTTGAGAGAGGGAGGCTATAAGCAGAGGGCTCTTCTAAAGGAAGGAGCTTTTATTGAACTTGTCACTTGTCATTAAACACTCCATATTTTACCTTAGCCTGATATTTTCATTAGAGCATACAGACCTTTTTCATCTGTGAATGAAAGCATTCCCTTCAGCCTTGTGCTGAATATGGGGAAAGGCTCTCTAAAACTGAGCCCACCCAAACAGGACAATTATGTTCACAAAAGCAGGAAAAGCACTAGGGAAAATCAAGTAACATTAATACCATGATAACTTGCACATTTCGATGTTAACTATCACATCACACTTCAATCTTAAATTATTTCATGCATTTAGTAATGTCTGTTTTCAATGTCAGAAAAACTTGCATGTAATTATACAGAAAACAAGAGACATCAGGGCAGAATAAAACACAACATAAGCAAAGTGCAAAAAAAGTATGTACTGCTCTATAGAGATCTCTTGTTGGAAAACCTGAATGGAAAAAGGTAAAGACATCCATGCTATCCATATTTTTATATCTATGCTCTCTCAACTGCTTAAAACACTTTATAAGTAAAGAATTGGATAAAAAATTGCAAGGGCAGCTATACATTCTTAAAGAACTCTGATGTAAAGCAGCAGCAATTTTTTCCACCTATTTTCTGAGCAAAAGCTGCCTCACTGCTCCCACCAAAGCTGTACCATCTCCTTGACATACCAGAAACTGGTGTTAAATAGTTTTAACAGGACTTAAAGTTCTCATTAACTGAAATATCACTCTCTGTTCATTGCTAAATAGTACAAACATTTTACAGAGTTTGCTGTTTCTTAACAAAAAAAAAAAGTGGTTTCAGTATGCAAATAGAAGCTGAGAGAAAAAAAAAATGTCAGGCTTTTTTCAGTGTATTACATATATGAAGAAGATAGAAAAATGAAAAGGGAAAGAATAATTGGGGGGCGCAGGGGGGAAACCGGGAAAGGAAGCCATCCCTTTTAAAATCTGGAAGTGCTACATAAAAACAAAGATGATGGTCTGATGGAATGGTGTCATTCAATAAATACACCATGCACGCAACTGCAAGGCAAATGTCAAGTATGAGCTGTCTTTTCAAACTTGAAATACAGATTTACTCAAATGTAGATTAGAAATCTAACCAAATATTGTAGTAGTTTTAGGAATTTTTAAAGACATTTCATTAATACCAGGAGGATTGTGTTATTTAAACTTAGCTGCCACATAAGGAGAGCCTTGTGAATTGCCACAGCATTACAGCCACAAAACCCATTAGCAGATGTAGAAATCCCACATTCCCGCCTTTTAGAAAGGGCTGCAGTTATGAAATCATTTTCATGCACTTGGAACTTAACTATTTCAGTGCCCTGTACATACAGGACTGGAGTTGATGGGGAAAAGCACAAAACAGTGCATCTGAGAGCATTCCACATGGACACGTTTCTGTGGTTCTTTCAAAGCTTTAGATGAAAACATCCCCCCAGCATCCCACAGAACAAAGTAAAGGAGTATCTGTTTAAATTAAGGAGAGAATTTATCTTTTCTAGTGAACTCTTAGGATGTATTCTGTGTCTTCATTGTAGATGTAGTAAGATATGTGGCTGGTAAAAAGAAACAGGATTTAACCTAGTATAACAAAGGAAAACACCAAAGAAAGGCTTGCTCTTTAAAGATTTACAAAATGAAAGACTACAGGGTAAGGTACTGTTTCCATGTTTATTTTCACTCACCAAAAATAAAGTTATTTTTGCAAATTAAAGAAAACACAGTCAAAATGTCTATTATCTCCACACTTCTCATCATGGTATCTTTGCTTTACTTCACGCCAACAGTTTAATATTTTTATGACAGCAATTGAAAACTTACCGTTTGATAAACCTCCTGCAGCTAATCTCAACACACAGCACACTGAGAAATACTTGACTTGCTTTTATACCAGTGACTTTCTTATGCCTGGGCAGATTTGAGGTAACCAGATAACTCTGTGGGGCAGCAGCATGTTCGTTTCAGAAATAAAGCCAACTGACCAGCAAGCACACCAAGAATTCATGAGGTAGAGTAAATAAACAAGGATGACTACACATGGAAAACATGGTCCTCCAGTTACCCCACAATTCCAGCTTACTCTGAGAATACTTACTTGGTTAGCTTTCATTTACTGAAGGAAAGACACCAGTATAAGGTAAAACCAGCTGGGAAAACACACAAAACAGCTAAAGAAAAGGGCTGTTAGAAAAGCAGAGAAGAAAGAAATGTCACACCAATCTCAATACAGAATTGATATAATTATTTCAACGATGCACTTCATAACCAAGTTGGCAGTTAAAAGTACTTTTTTCCTCTTATGAAAATGGAGTAAGATATGAAGGCAGTTGAGAGAGACTGCGTTCTTTGAAGTGCTGTAGGACAGATGTGTCCTTTTAAACAATCAGTGACAAATTTCTTAGGTAACAGCTGTGAAAGCAGATCAGGAGGCAGAGCAGAGAGCCAGGAGCAAAGCCTGCCTGCCTGTCCAAATTGCATTAATCCATCCCGTGTTACCTGAAGCTGCTGGGAGCTGTCATTAAGGTTATCCTCTCGTCTCCTGGCCTCCTCCAGCATCTGTGCACTCTTCTTTTTCTCCACTTGTTCTTTGTGCTTCAGATTTGCTACTTTCTTATTTTGGTCTTTCACTTGCCTGCAAGAGAGAAGAGCCCTCAGAGCCTGGTCCAGGGAACAGCAGAACCTTCGAGTGCCACCCCGTCCTGTGCAGGTCACCAGCACCAAACCCATCCTCCAGCACCACCCTCTGCTGCAATTCAGCTCAAGGAATGCTTCATTCTGCTCATCACTATTAGCCTAAATGAGGAATTCCTGGAACAAAAGCATTAATTTTTATTTGGTATAAACTATAAATCAAAAGATGCACCTGTCCTCTTCTGACTCTGGGGAAGAAAACTCTTCTCTGTTCACACACACACATATAAAACCACAGACATCTAATAACCTGTTTTGCTTTGGGTACCAACTGTGAGGTACCTAATCTAATGTGAGAAAAACAGGAGAAGCAAAAGGAAAAACTACTGAAACATGACTTGAACATAGAGGATTACCTACAAGAATTAGGTAATTTGTTGTAAGAAGTAAAACAATTTCTTTTCAGCCTCAAGATCTACCTGTTTTCTTGATATTTTGAGGGGTTTTCTATCCTTTCTTTTTACAGAAACAAGACACAACAAGTACGAACAAACTATTTCAGAAAGCATGCGTAATTTCCTTTTCACTTGCCTCTATGGACTATTTTTGATGATCCTGGCAGCTACCACTGCCTGCAGACAGGGTTTGGCCTTTCAGGGCATTAAGACACATGGAGTATTGAATCTAATTACAGACCCTTTAATCTCAGCCTCCTGACCACAGAGAGCTTGAGTCTAAACTTTTAGTCCAATCAAAACAAAACAGGCTAGCCTTGCTTCCTCAGCCCTTTTCTCCATAATTATATCTGGAGTTTGGATTTTGGAATAAAAGACAGATTCTTTGGTTGCAAGATTTCCCCAAAACATCATGCAAGTAGTAGAGAAGGCTCTTTAATTTACTGTTTAGAAAACAGAATGATATACCAGCTTCAGATCTGGTATGTTATCCACACAGACAGGGAAGAATATCTCTTCTGTATTTCAGAAATACTTTTGGAACAGATCACAAACAACCCTTCTTTAATATTTTCTTCAGCACTCATAACAAAAGCATGATCAAGAACATATCTCTTTGTGATATATTTATGTTCAAATTATGTGGCATATGACCAGTCAGTGTTTTGAGTTCCTCCAAAAATACGTAGGTTCAACTCTGAGCTCTGCCTTTTCCAGTGTAAGCCAACTGAGGCTGGGAAAATTGCAAAGACAGCAAATTTTCCTTGGTGCTAAAACAAACTATTAGGGTGAAAAAGTGCTGATGGCCTCTGGAGACCAATAAAAAAGAAAAGTCCTTTTCTGATGATGTTAAAAAATTATTGGCATACTTAACTACCCTGTCCAAGAGTTACAGCTGATTTGAGTCAGGATGCTTTTCCAACACAACCAGTATAATTGTTGAGTTATTCTAACCCAGTGCTGCACACTGGCAGCAGGCACAGTGCCCAGTTTGAAAGCAGACTTGCTCACTGATTAAACAACTTATTGGAAATATTATGTTGGCACCAACTCAGCTTGTACAATACATGGTTCTATCTTTCCAATAAAATAAACACAGAAAGTACAGCTAAGTCAACGCAGAAAATGAAAATATGTCAGCCCAACACATTCAATTCCATATGAGAATTTTTACTCAACTTTTAAATCAATATTAGAGGAATTAAGTATTTTTTTATAAACTTGCAAAGCTAGATTCATATATTGGGAAATTGATCTTTATTGCTATAGCCTACTAGTTAGATAAGAGACAACAATATTAATAAAGCCACAACCCTCATCAAAATATGTCAGAAATAGATAATCTCCTGCATGGTCCCAAACGTTTTCAAACAAAATATGTAGATCCAAAAAAGGAGTAATTATAAGGCTATGTACTATTGACATCCCCCTTCTCATGTCTGAACCAAAATAAATGACATTCTAATATATTAGGTAGATGTTTAGAGACAAAGAGAAGCTTCCTGAAGTTAAAAGATGGAAGTCTGGAAATTACCTAGTGCTTGTAATACTGAGATCAATCTTCATAAAACCTTCTACTAGGCCAGGTTGCTCAAAGCTCCATTCAACCTGGCGTTGAATCATGTGCAGGATACAACTATCCCTCCGTATCTTTGATGTCAAAAAGGACCAAAAGTTGGGCCATAAACCTTTGAAATGATACAGGTGTCTGTGGCATTAACTAAAACTTCCCCAACAGTTTGATTATGTAAAACTGAGAAGGTCACAAGAAACTCCAAATCTATAAACCCAAAAAGGCTTGGAGTCACTTGAAACATAAAAACACATCTCATCTCAATGCCCGTGGTACCAAATGAAAATTCTCACTTTTACAACACCACATGCAGATAATCATGAAAAAGGCTCAGCATATACAGCTCCACAGCCCTTTAACCTTTGCACCATGAAAGTTCTGTGAAACTCTGAAGACTTCATACTGTGGTTCAGTAAAGAATATTCTTCCTTCTCTGCCAGATAACTTTCAGTTTTCAAAGCCAGTAAGAGAATCATCTTTTTTATATATGCAAACAATCTTTAAAAATATTTAAATACATACCCATGTTTTTAATATCAAGAGACCTCAAAAGCTTGCTTAATAGGTATCACCCCATTCCCTGCTCAATAAGACAGTTCTGTTGCTATTTTAAACACTGCAATACTACTGATGACTGTTATAGAACAATTTTGTCTTCACACCACCACTGAACAATGTGCAGAATTGGACCACATGCTGAACTGGAACAATAAAATAAAATACAGAATGTACGTGTCTTAAGTAAGCATACTGCAGCTGATACATTTTATGAGGAGACAGTCAAGAGGAAAAATTTTCATAATATATGTGCACAAGGAAGCAAATTAGGGAGAAAGAAACAGAAAGAAAGAAACAAAGCTCTGCAACTCCCTCCCTCCTCAGCTTCATTTTGTAAGCTTAATATTCTTACAACTCTTTTGAAAGCAACTGCACATATCTAGAGCACATACCCCTATCAAAGGGGCAGTAAAGTTTTAAAGAAATCCTTAATCTCTAATTTTTATTAAAACTGAAAAACCTGCACAGGATTAAAGATAGTAAAAAGAGAATGAATTATGTACGATGATGGCAAGAGCTTAGAGGTTTATGAATGTTTTCTAGAAAACACTACAGTCTGCATGTATAGCAACTGAGCAAACACCAATTTGCAATGTGCTTGTGGGATTCTCATCATAAAATGAAGAGCTGATGAACTTCTGAGAGATACAGTGCATTAAATATTACCATAAGCACCCATTCCTACAGAAACATCTTTGCAAAACGGGACTACAAAGAGAGAAGGAATGCTGGTGATTCTAATTAAAGCTGGAGAGCCAGTTCACGTTCAGTGAGATAAAGCTTTAAACAAGATACCAGCTGGAACCAGCAGGAGGAACAAAAAAACTGACAAAAACGAAAGTACCTCATCTCAGAAGATGTTTATTCTCAGAGTCACCTCAAATCAAATAATAAAAAATGTTATAGTCATATATAAAAGAAGAAAAATCTAATGGGAATGTTTATGTTGAATTACAGTGAAGAATCCCACTCATTTTGGAAATAAAAAATTTCTTTTGCACTTTTAATAGCAATTTTAAGATAGCCATCTTTTTTTGAGGTCCAGCTCCTACAATATTTTGCCCTCAAAAGTGAAAACTCTTTTCCATTATATTGAGTTTTTCTCCATTTAACGGTATGTCACATCAAGCACTGTTACAGAGGAATATATTGGATAAAAGGAAGTAGAATCAAATTCAGGCTTCTGATTTAAAAATATAAACCCCAAAGTCTTTCAACTAAAGACAGGCCAAGATTGTCAGAATTAATCATTTCACATCCTTTGATTTTGGGTACCCAGTTTAAGCCATGTGCCTGATGAAAAAATCTCCTAAGATTTCCTAATCAGGAGACTGAAACCAACTGTTAGTATCTATGGCTTTACTCCTTCTTTAATGAAACAAAGCTGAATCACTTTTAAAAAGCCACACCTTTCCACTTCTCTGTGAAATTCTTGAATTTCCAGTGCTGAAATTTAGCCCAACACCATGGGGACTAAAGTCAAACAACCAAAATAAGCAATAAAAAATTTCAAGTGAGAGGATTTCACATTTTAAAATTATTTCAAAACAGGAAGACAAATATGAACAATAGAAGACCAGAGGACCATCAGGCATTCCTGAAAGGTGGCAAGTGACTTTGTTACCCACCAGTCCTTGGGAAGATTTTTCCTCCCTCAGAAGACCAATTGCTACATAGGCCCTTTTATTGATTAAGGCTTTTATGAAATTATTTTTTTCTGTACTAACATCAATATTATTTTCATTTTGACACTAATCTCATTATCTTTTACTGTAATGCACATCAGCATACATAGAGCAGCTAATTCTCTCCTCGTATGGATTTTCATGCTGCACATTAATGTAATGTAAGCTATTATCTGCACCTGGTTATCTTTTCTGACATAATTTCAGGTGTTATTCTTGTAAAATAGAAGGTGATAAAATGTTAACTGAAAATATGAATTAATTAGAATTTTAATACTATATTTTAACATACTTTTCCTTCACATTTACGTGGCCAACACACAACAGTGTTTTTAGAATAATCCAGGTTAGGTAAACATTTAGAATGCTTTTGAAGCACCACAAAAGCTTCCCTGCAATATGAAGTGTACACACACACGCTGTATTTCACACAACGAATCACACTGCTAAAGAAACAGCCCGTTCTACCCATCTGACTTAGGCACTCAGCAGTATTTCTGTGTGCCTGCCATGTCAGAAGGATTGCTGAGCTCCAGCCCTCATTGCTGTAGCATTACCACCACCCACAGGACACTCCACCGGTGCTGCAGCTTCTAATCCTGATGGACAGATGAGCCTCAGATGTGGTAAAGAACACTTTGCTCCTCAACATGAGTTAAACTGATAGAAGAGTCAACATGACTGAAAAATCCTGCATGGAAAACTGGATGCAATGAATTACTACGTTACTTCATTTTGAACTGCCAATGTACCTTGTGTTATGAAATACCAAGTTCTACAATGTGTAGTATAGAATTATAGAATATTTCACGTTGGCAGGGAGCCATTAGGATCGGTGAGCCCAACTCCCTGCTTGTTGCAGGACCACCAGAAACTAAACCATAGGGCTGAGAGCATCGTGCAGACACCCTGGAGCTCTGCCAGGCTTGGAGCTGGGACCCTCCTCTGTTCCAGAGCCCTCGTGGGAGAAGTTTGCTCCTCTGTCCAGCCTGAACCTCCCTGATGCAACCTCGTTCCTTCTCCCCGTGTCCCATCACTGGTCCCCAGAGTCAGACCAGCACCCGCCCTCCACTGCCAAGCCCTTGGTAGTCCTAAGGGACATAGAGAATTGTCCACCCTGCAACATTTACCCCAGAATTTCCTTCGTCACTTCTTTGTTTTTAAGGTCTGCCCCCACAAAATATTTTAGCTGGCCATGTCCTTAACCATAACTTCTGAAACATCATGAATATAGTGACATAGCCGATTTTTTTGGTTTTTCTTGTTTTGCTTGGGGTTTTTTTGTAGTTTTGGTACACAAAGAAAAATATTTACATTGTGGGGCATATAGCAGAAGGAAACGGAGAAAAAACTCTTCCCAAAAATGCTACTTTGTTTTGAAAATAAGAAAAAAACATGTTCAGAAAGGTTTTGCTTTGGCTTTTAGTTGCTCAAAACTCACTTCACCTTAATTAGGGTTAGTCACCAGATCATGGAGAATAATGGCAGTGTTTGGAAAGCCCAGTTGCTTAACCTCAAAAAAAAAAAGTGATGACAGGAAGATAAATAAGCAATGAAGGAAATAGGACTGACCACATCACACAACCCCATCACCACAACTGGGTGTGTGATTGACAGTCAAAGGAAAGTTGCCAAAGGTTGAACAAAGTTCTTCATCTTATCCATTCAAAAATTAGGATCAGGGGAATTACACACTGCTGAAGATCTACATGGAATGTAGTATGACTGGGTTGGGTTTTTTTAAGAACTGTCAGTGTTATCTGGACCTTTTCCTTTGCTTTGTTTGGCTGGATGTAGCAGTTCCCGCTTCTCAACTAGTTTGTCACTGCCCTTCAACATTGTAACAAGATCGAAAATGGTGCATTAAATTACTAACCAAAAGAAACAATAATTTCACTGTGCTTCACAAACTTGGTTTAGTATTACCACCTCTGCTGCAGGCTGCATCCAAGCTGAAAGAGCAATCACCACACTTAAACTGCTCTTGTTCGACTGCCTCTTCTGCCTGGGAACTCCCAAACCCTCCCATCATTTTGTTACCCTGTTCCTCACTCTTCTGCGCCACTTTCATGACAAGGTAAGGAATGCCAATGAAAATATTAACAGATCCTGAAATTTAACTGGGCTGCTGCATGTGACTCAAATCGTCCCATGGCAGCTTTAAGAGATGGGGGGTGGACTTCATTTCCTGAGGCTTGGAAACTTTGATTTCCAAAAACAAAGCGTGTGTTCAGGTCAGCACTGGAGGAGGCACGGGATGAAGGCTGTGGGAAACTGGCTTGCCCCAAACTTCAGGAACGGGAGCCCAACAGTGTCTGAATCAAGAGGAGTTAAAGTCAAGGCTTCAAGCAGATCTCTACTTTACACTGATCCTTGTCTTTCTTCAGTGGTCAGAATTATTTGCGTGATATCAATGCACATTTCCTGATGCAGCCAGAACATCAGCTAGCACATCCCTCCCTGTGGCTAGAAGAACATGAAGATTTTCTTCCAGAAACAGCTGATGGGAAGGTAAGAGATAGGGGAGCACACGCCATATGAATCTAGAAACTCAATATATTAAAATAAAAGTTATGCAAACCCTCCTATAATTTAGAAACACTTCAGGAAAGAAACCCATCACCTGACTCATTAGCAACAGATGAAGTTTACTGGTGGCACAAGTTATTAATGCTACATGGAACATTTCATAAGGGAATAAAAAAAAAAACCAACACCAGAATTAACCAGGGTGCTCTCCAGTCATGAGGCAGCTACACACAATGGCCAAGTCAAACGTTGCTGTCTTGGTATTCTCAAAAAAAAAAGGTAAGAAAAGAAAAATTGCCTCAACCAACTGGCTAAAATTGAGGGATTATCAGCAGAGGTTAAACAAAGTGTCTTTGTTTTAGTGCAACAAGTCCATATCAAATCAAGCAAACTAAAGGTTTGCCTTCAGACAGGGCCAAATACAACAAGACGCTCTAAACACTTCTGGTAAACATCTGTAGCACCTCATGTTTCCATTAATCTCTAATTACAGTTTTGTAGATAAAATCCTTTGCACCTATTCATCCAGCTAATGTGCAGCTAAAAAAAGACTAATAAAATTAAAGTGCAGCTTCCCAAGTACTTAAATTCTCAGCTCCTATTTCCTAGGAAGCAAGTACTGTGATGAAAACAATGAATACATTACCATAATTTCATAACTGGTGTTAAATTTAAAATCAGAGATTAACATCAAATTAAATATACCTCAGGTTTGATAACTTTTAGAAAGCAATTGAACTAGAAAAGAAATCTTTAACCTTAAAAACTTGCAAATTTTAGTTTTTATTGTCACTAGGAAAATTAAAAATACAAACTTCAGGTGAACTCTGAAATAAATCTGTAACATAGTAGTGTGGGTGTTCCTTTGTTAAGAAAAATACTAATACTTTAAGGACCTTAATAAAAGCATTCAGTAGTTCAACAATTAAGTTTTTTCTGGGGTTTTTTTTCCTGCTTTTGTTAATTGAGCAAACAGATGCAAAGCCAAAAATGACATTTATAAAATGGCTGATTGGGCTTTGGTGTGGATTCCTTCGCCCTGCAACACGCTGGGTTAGTTGAACTTGGCCCTAACAGTGTGGGAAGAAGTCCCAAAGGTGCTGTTCTCTTTAACTCCAGCTCAGAACCCAACTGCCCTGTGAACAGATCACACACAGCAGCCACCCTCTGCTCAACAGACCTGCACCATTCGGCTGAAAAAAGTGTTTTCTAAACAGTAATAAAATCTTCCTTATGAATGGCATTTTAGTGAGGTTTCAGAGGGTATTTTTGTGATACAAGATAACACGTCTTTTTTAACTGCAGTCCCACTAGTCAGAGAACAAAACAATCACAATAGAGCAGTTGTTTTCTTTCAGATGGGCACGCGATCTTTTAATTCCTTCTAGAACAGTACATGATACAAACGGTAATTAAAGAAAAATCAAACGTAAAAATCAGCCATTGAAACCAAACAAAAAATTAAATATAATGAATGTAAGGAGAAGAAAATTTTAAAAGCAAAGCATTTAAGAACCATTCTAGAGTAGCTTAAAACATCTATATGTATGTAAACAAGTTATGAAGAGAGAAAAGTCCGTTCTAAAAATTTGAAGGAATTTGGGACAACAGTTGAACATTATTATTCTGTCATCTTGATAACCAAATGTTAAAGAATCAAGATCTGCCTCACACATTTAAGCTGACAATTACTGAAAATCCAGTCCAGTCTTTTCTGGGGAGTATTAAAAGGACGAAAAAGGACAAAAAAGGACAAAAAAAGGACAAAAGCACAATGGATGTAGTAACTCGGTGGAAGAGGATTCTGATAAAAAGATAAACATGCACAAGAACATTCAGAGGCTTGCTCTTTGGAAAAGATGTATGGAAGTGATGCTATCAGGACCATTCTGAAATAATGTAAACCTGTCCATTTCAGGGCTAAAAACCTGATGATTTTACATTGCTGAGATGCCCAAATAAAAATCGGATATAATTTATCTTATCTACTTAAAAGCAAACTTGTTTTCAAGAAGAATCTGTCTAAAAGATTCTCTATACAGAGGTGAACTGAAAAGTGTTTACTCTGTTAGCTACAAAGAAGTTGCACGAAATCTGATCCAAAAGGATCTATAGGGAAAAGTATCCAACAGGACGGGGCTGATTGAAAAGCCCTGTTCAAACCGTACCTTGCTACAGCCTCTCCGTTATCCCGAGAATCCGAGAGGGGAGGGACACAGCTCCATTTTGGGATCCACTGGGGAGTCCCGTTTCTGGTGGCCAGCGCGGACCTCAGGGGCTCTCAGAAAGGCTTGTCTGGCACGTTTCTTTCGGGTGCTTTGCAAACATTTGTTAAGAGGTATCTCCTCTTCTGAAATACATTCTGAACCACTGGCTTTGCCAGCCCACATCGGGTTGGTGCGAAGGGTGCCTGCTGAGATGATTTGATTCAGGCTTCTGACTGCCTGGCAAACGGGGGCAGCAGCGTTATTGTGATAAACACCCCACACAGGGCTGCAGAGCCTGTCTGCAGATGGCTCGGTCCCTCCTCCTCTGACACAGCTGTAACTCTGCATTTCCAGTCTGGCACACGGGAGAACACAGCTGGGAATATTCTGCAAGCTAAGTGAACACCACTGGAGAACTCAGGGAGTGCTGTGAAGCAACATTTACGAGTCTCTCTGCCTTGGAGGATTCTCTAACAGCCCTGGTAAGCCACAGACAAGGTTCCTGCCTCATGCACTTGAGGAGGGGTTCCTACCATCCCACAGCACGTGGATCTGACACAGAACATGTCCATGAGTATTATGAATACATACTTTATTTTTAATTTATTATGAAGGAGCACATTAAATAAAACCTCCAGCGACAAGATGCCCCATGTGTCAGATATCTGAAATATACTCTCACTGAGAGCCTCAGAGATCAAAAGGCTGGCTAATTAAATTAGCTCTAGTTTGGAATGTGTACTCAGAAAGATAAATTCTTTATCTAGGCAATTACACTACTCCAGTGAACTACTTTTTATTTGGTGACCTTGAGACAAATGAGGCAAAATTAAGATTTTAATTGAGCTGATCTCCCTATCAGGGCAATTGCCTTGATGCAGAATGGCACTGAGACATTTTCTGCCTCCCTTCAGTGAACCAATTTTCCAAGTAATTGAGGAACACTTCTAATGATTAGGAAATATCAGCAAACAACAGCCTTTGCTCTCAAGAAGAATATTGTAACACAAATGCAATAATTTTTCTATAAATCATCTATCTTTTTATATGAAGGCATACATTGGAGGTTGAGAGACATAAACAGTGTGGAAAATCTAATTCATGTTAATGAGGCTATGGTCACAAGAGGAGCTTTCCAGTCCCCTTCTACTTAGAAATAAAATTTCTCTACCTCTAATTCAAGAAACAACTATTCCAAGATGCAGAAGAAAACAACATACTCCTTCCTCTCTGGAATTTTCAAGAAATCAAATTAAATCCCTTTGAAGGTGGAGTTGGGTTTTTTCTTATTGACTGCTATCTGCTTGTGCAGACTGGTGTAAGGAAGAAATTAACAGTGTAGAGACCCCTTAAACTAATTAAAAAATTTAAAAGCCATGCACCTTTAAATCAAACTCAAATATGGCTCAAAATCAGAATTTCCTCGCAGATATCAGCTAACTAGTAAGATGTATTTATATTTATTTTTAAAATGATAAAGAGATAAAAATGGACATGGGGAAGATTACATCCATAATGAAAAAGAACTAGGAATTCATACCTGCTCCCGAAATTGGGAATAGTGTCTACCCCTTCTATTTAACTTTAGAATAATCTTCCAAACGTTTGGCTTTTGTTCACAGTATAAGGTTTTTGCCCAAGTTACAATAATGTCTGAAGTTTGAGGCTCTTAAAAATAGAAAGCAGACTCCTTCAGCTGTATTTCAGCTGTCATTTGTTCGTGTGATCCAAGCATACTAAAAAGAACATGGAAATAAGCAGTCAAAGGAAACAAACTGTCAGAAATGGTGAGCCATGGCTCTCTGAGCACACATCTGCATATTCCATATTAAAATGGGAAATCTGTGCTGAAAGCAGGAGATTCAAGAAAGGGAAGTAGGCATGTCATGAACTCAGGAGAGAAAACCCACAGTTACTTGCATTTCTCTGATAACCTTTGTGTGATGCCACTTCATGGTGCCTAAAAGCTCTCCCTGTTGCTTATGCTGTGGGAATAGTCCTTTGATAGGGACATATAATCATGAAATATTTCCTTTAAGAAGAATTACATTAAATGTTGCAGTTATATATGTGTTCTACTCCAAATACAACATGAAAATCCATTCTGTTCACATTCCAAGCCAGTGGCCACTTTTGCAGTATAGTGTCATTTTGCAGTATCCTAATAAAGTTTTTACTATCAACTCCATTTAATGCTTTCTCCCATTTTTTTTTATACAGGATGGCCTTGAAGTACATGATAAAAAAATGAGCAAGATGAGCAAGTGCTAAAAGAAAAGATAATTCACACTGATTTGAGCNATGAAATATTTCCTTTAAGAAGAATTACATTAAATGTTGCAGTTATATATGTGTTCTACTCCAAATACAACATGAAAACCCATTCTGTTCACATTCCAAGCCAGCGGCCACTTTTGCAGTATAGTGTCATTTTGCAGTATCCTAATAAAGTTTTTACTATCAACTTCATTTAATGATTTCTCCCCTTTTTTTTTAGTACAGGATGGCCTTAAAGTAAATTATAAAAAGAAGAAAATTGAGCAAGACAAGCAAGTGCTCAAAGAACAGACAATTCACACTGATTTGAGGTATCAATCCTTTAAAATATGCTGATATCCTAAATAATGAAAATGTGTTCACTCTTATGTGTTTTACATATATTGCTAGGAGTTAGTAATTAAAAAACCTATTTCTAAGCTGTTTATTACTAAGTGAAATTGCTAACAGATTCTGCTGATTGATTTATGAAAGGGAAAAATTACACACTGAAAAGTGAATGTGTATATCTATCCAGTAGTTGGTTTCAAGTTAACAACATTAATAAATTTGGAACAATTACCTGAAAATTCAGGGGCATCCTGCAAAACCAAAAATCCTATCATCAGGAAACTCAGAATACACTTGTTTTGAAACACTGCAAACTAAAGGAATTAAAGTGAAAATATAATGCAGACTATTACAGAGTAAGGCAAGCTTAGGGGAAGATCCAGAGATGAACACAATATTGGTAGAAGAGAAAATGTGCCACAGGAGATGCTCCCAAAAGAACGCATTTTCAAGGGTACAGCATCCCCACTGAAATAAGGTAAGAGTCCTTATCCTTACAGATACTTGTAGGGTAAAGTTGCATTATGGCACCTCTCTTTTAGTTCCAAGCATGTGACTCCTCTAAACATGGCAGGAACAACTCAGGACACTCAAACACCAAGTGCTGAGCAACACAGGAGAGGAACCCGCAGGAAAGGAGCCTCACTGTCCTGTTGGGTGGGCACATTCTGCTCTCTTTGTCACGGCTGGCCCTGGGCACTCAGCTTGGCAACTGCCCCTTGCTGGCAGCTGTAATCTCCAGGGTGAAGTGAGGCTCTTGTGCATTTACAGAGAGCATTTTGCAACTCGAGTTGGTAACTCTTGCTCACTTTTGGTTTTGTATCAAAAGAATTAAGTTACTTTTAATGGTAAAGTTCAAATGCTTGAAGGAAGGACACTGGAACTGGATGATTCCAGCCCCGCTGCCACCCCAAAACTACCAACATGCTCGATGCCAGTTTCTATCAAATCTGTTCAGTATTGTAAACAGATACACAGGAATGTGCCATGTAAAAGCACTTCTCATTGAAGGGCTGGGTCACTAAAGGGATAGGAGGCACTTTACCCCTTGGAGATGGGAGTTAATTACTCAGCCATGAACAGAAAGTGACAACTAGAAATATTTTGTTCTCTAAGGAAGTGAAAAAGCCCCATTCTTTTAATTAAGAAGAATGGCCTATCTGCTGGATAAGCAGGAAATTAAGTAAGTTACTGAGAGCTTGATTAAATCTGTCTGAATTGCCTGGGGTACTTCAAGAAGACTATCTAGAAAAGCTGACATATTCCAGTATGAAAAGGCCCTCTATTGTTTGCAAATGAAGAACATGTTATGCAGAAGGAGGGAATATTTGAATACACCCTGTAAGGACAATGAAATGGAAGAGAGCCATGGAAGAGAAAGGGAAAGGGGGAAAAAAGAGCTTTCTAATTTAATTTTAGCCTAAGAATGTTAAGCATGTTTTTATCTTGCAATATCTCTAATAGCCTACTTGGGATTTCATGGATATGAAATTTTGTTTTCATTTTACAGTAAAGTCATTAAGAATGATTTCAAATTAATCGAGTGATAGCAATAGAACTGTTCACTGAATCTATAAACTGTATGACTGTAATAAATATCTATGCTTATCTAACATATTTTTCATCCAGAAGATGAGGAATTATTTGCAGAGATGATGTATAGGCCTGTTAGGGAAGCTGATTTCCCAGGAATGAGGATGGAAAATATTAGCTAAGTGACCAGTGAAGTAATGCTCTCAATTGACCAGTAAAGCAGTGGAAGGCACATCTGAAACACGAGGTTCAAACGCCCTCATCCGAGGCACACCTTGTGAGCAGGTCAGAAATGGAACTGGAACTTCACAAGCAACACAAGACAAAAGGTCCCAGTCCAGGCACTGGCGCAGACTCAACTCACGACGAGGAACTTCCCAGCCAGCTGAAAAGCTCACAGCAGAAAAATGCTGCCTCAACAAGTGAGCTGAGAAAAAAATCCAGGGTCCACTATGCTCTATTTTATTTGCCCAGAGCCTGAGCGAGATAAAGGATGTGACAAAAAGGGCTGTGAAAAGTGCAAATGGAAAATGGTTCTTTCAGCCCCAATGAGGAGACATGAGAGCAACCCTGGTAACTGCAGAGGCAAAACACTGAACCCCTCCCTGTCAAAGGTCACTGTCCCAGTCTAAGCTCTCACCAGCAAGAAAAGCTTACAGAGATGATACAAAAAATTAGTGAAACAGAATTTCCAGTTTTATCTTCTCGGATTCTATTAACAGCAATAAAGTTTGAGAGTATCTGTGTTTAGGGATGGGGAAGAAGGGGAGAGCTGTATTAGAAATCATGAAAGAAAAATGTCTGAGTAAACTACTAGAGAAGCCTACTAATACCACTCTGACCTATATCACAGTGATACTGTATTCCAGAAAGCAGCAATTCTTTTCAAAATTGTTTAAAAACTAAGAACACATACAGAAATTTGCAAGAAATAAAAGTGTAATGGACCCTGCTCCTCTTCAACTCCCCCCAATCTTTCTTCTTTCTTTTCTTACAGCTGTAGAGTGCTATGAAATAACAAGACCATTTTTGTTTACCCTGTTTTATCAGATCACTATTACATAGAAATTCTTACCAAAACCACACAAAAACTGTAGAGCTTGTCCAAGAATACAGATTAATTTACCAGAGAAAGTCAGAATCATGGAGTAATTCTGTCTGGAGGGATGTCTGAGGATCACCTGGCTCAATACCTTGCCCAAAACAAGGCCAAGGTGGAGCAGGTTGCTCCTACCTTTGCTCAGATGAGCTTTGATTATCTCCAGTGTTGAGGGCTCCTCAGGCTCCCTGGGCAATCAGTACCCCACTGATCATTTCTATTCTGCCAATTCTCTCAATGGGACTTATATTGGAACAAGTTGCAATTTGTGTCTGTTGCCTCTCAACCTTTTACTGAACATGTCTGAGAAAAATCTGTCTTCCCCAGAAATTTTGGAGGTGCATTTTGTCTCATCATCCACAAGACATTGAACGCTGCTGGTTCTCTGAGCCACTCATCTCATCACTGAAGGCAATCAGGTTGGTCAGGCATGATTGTCCTTGTAAATCCAATCCTGGCTGTTCCCTATCGCCTTCTTTTCCTTCAGGTTCTTGGAGGTGACTTTGAGGAGGATCTGCTCCAAAAACTCCCAGCACATGAAGTTGCACTGACTGGCCTGCAACTCCCCAGACCCTGCTTCTCATCCTCCCTGAAGATGGGTATTTGAAGAATCACATTCACATCCTCAAGATGGGTGGGATGTTTGCCAGTCAAAGGGAACCCTCCCTGACAGGCAAAGCTTTTGAAGGTGATGGAAAGAGTCCTTGCTATGAGCTCAGCTGGCTCCCTCAGCAACCTTGTGTTTATCTGATCCGAGTCCATCAACCTGCATATTTCTAATTTGTTTAAATGGCCTCCAACTCGGTCTAACAATCCTGTGGGTAGTGCTCCACTCCTGCACACTTTACCATTCTGTTCAGGGATCTGAAAGGAGTCCTTGAGAGTTAAAAAGCAGGAAAAGCAGCAACTGAGCTGATCCTTTTCAGCAACTTTTTAAAAAGTCCTGCCCAACTTCGTCCTCTAACTACTGCACTATTGCTGAGTCCAGGGCCTGTTAAAGCTTGTGGTACTGTCATTTATGGAACCATTTGCACCAAGACTATTTTACCATAGATATACACATTCACTGCCTGGCTTTTAGAATTTTAACAGAAATAAAAATCTAGCCACTTGGGGGGATAAAATATTGCACAGAAGCTAGCCATTAAAGAGGAAGAATAATCTTCAGATTTTATTCCTTTGACTAAATGTGATGTGACACATATGGGTTAGTCAAAATGTTTAATGTTGCATGAAGTTTGAGTGATCATTCCATTTAATCTTCTGATGATGACATGCTATATAATTTGTTAACTCTGGGATACAGGAAGATGAAGACACATCTTAAAATGTCTTCTAAAAATAATGTTGTCTTTTGATGTTTCAAATAATATGGTAAAAACCCCACCTTTTTGTTATATCTGAAAAAAATGTGAAGGATTTCTCTCTCAGAGCATTTGACTCAGACTGCTTCAAAATTCACAGCACACTGTGGCACACGAAAATCCTCCCTAGTGCCATGTCACTTGTCTTTCTACTGCTACCTCAGTTCAAAATGCCACTGGAAACCTGCAGACTTTGTGAATATATGAGCTGAAAACAAACGAGTAACACAAAGAGAAAAATGACTACTTGTTTCACATAATTAAACTAATTTCAGCAGGTAATAGGAAATTAATCAGATCATGTGAGATTGCAGAAAAGTGAGAATTCTGAGATGATGTACACCTGTGAATAATTTTGCTTAATTAAGACGCAGTCAAATGAGGCAAAAAAAGAGGACCTTTGACAGAAAAGTTACAGATTCCACTTTGAACAGAGGAAAGCTCTGATAATCACTATACCTAAAGCAAATTCAGGAAAGGCTATGCCAGGGACTTGTTTTAGGGAAAACCACAGTTCTATTTTGAGACCTCATCACCACCCAACCCTCCTAACCAGGCCTGATGCCTTCATTTCTTCCTTTTCCCACTATCATCTCTAAGATGCCTTATTTCTCCTCACTCACAAGGACCATACAACTCCTGAAAGAAGAGTACTTTTTAGTGTAAATAATTCCACAAAGCCATTTTTGCTCTAAGTAGAATTACAGGAAACATATATTGAATAGAAAACAACTACTACAGATTGCTATTTTGTGAAGACAGCCAAGGAAATTTAAATGGAAACTTTTTTGAAAACAATGTTTCTGTCTCTGCTGAGCTAAAACCACTGCTGACTCAACACACTTGAAATTTTTATCACTTCCTGCCATGGTTAATGACCAACACTGTGGCAGATTGAAGGCCTGGAGCCTTCTGAAGGTTTGAAACCAAACAGCCAGACACATTTCCAGTGACATTCTCCTGACTGCCTGGCGCTTTGCCAGCCCTCAGACCCAGGGCTTCCCGGAGGTCCAGACAGAGTCAGAGTGCAAAGGTATTTCCAGCACAGTGAAATCCCACAGGTACCATGGCCCACATCCCTGTCACTTCAGGACTCTGCGGTTTTGTTTTGGGTTTTTTAAAAGAATTATTGAATAGCACCCGGAATTTCCTGGACTTGCTGAACTTTTTATGCAATACTATCTGCTATTTTCTTACATAAGGATGACATTTTAAATATTTCTTCGGTGGTTAGACATGTTCTGTTTAATATACATTTAGGACTCTGGAAAAAGGACTGAAATAATCCCCTCAGATTTAGTATTTTGTTTTCACTTTGATTTTATAAGGCTACACTTGAGTTGCTACACTGACATTTAATTTTACATGGACACTCTTAGCAGACTTTTATCTGGATTCATGCCACCAGCCTGTACTCATCTAATCACCAAGCCACTTTGCTTGTGGAAATAAGGTTTACAGTATTTCATTATTACTTCCTAGAGCACCAAATTCTCTTTGGTATAGCAAAAAATCCAGAAAACTTTCTTTTAAGAACTGGATTACTTGCTTTAAAATATGACAGACAGTACAATTAATTATGTAATCTAAACTAACAGAAATCTGACAGTAGAAAGCAGAGCACTAGAAGACAAGCCTCCTGTGGGATATCTCATGTCTGGTTAAGCTGCTTGTTACCTAGTTTGAGGCTGGAAATCTTCCTTTTGCTCTGTCAATATAGCTCATTCTTACCTTGAAACACATGCAGTTGCTCACTAGAGCACCTGATGTCAGTCTTTTCATCTCTATCTATCTCAGCTTTCATGACATATTCAAAAGAACAGCTTAGAAGAACTGGAGCATATAATTTTACAGTATTTTTTCTAGTTTTTTTTCCCTGCTGCAGGTAGTGACATCAGTATAGTGTTATTTGGCTTGTTACTCTTGAACTCAGCCAGCATTGGGGAGTTCTTTATGTGAAGCTGTCATCAGCAGAGAGGCTTAGCAAAAAAACTTCTTGCAGAAAACTGCTTTAATCCCCATGCTTTCCAAGGCAATTTTATTTACTGTGAATCAGCATGACATCCACTCTAGATGCTCAAGACTTCTGAGCAGTAAGTACATGTCACACCAGCAACAGTGTGAGGATTGCACGGTTCTGTTCTGACTCACTGAGTTTGTCAACAGGAGAGAGACGATGAAAGCTGAATGCACAGATCAGACAATTCACAGGTATTGCACTGATTACTGTAAGCAAAGCTGTTCTTGATGAGAACAGAAATAATTCAGAGTATTTCTTCCTTTCAGAAGACAGACATACCTAACACATTTTTTACATATTCAGTTCTTTTCCAGGAGACACATTTGCTTTGACGTCTGAAAAAATTGCTTTACGTCATTCAGAGAAAAATAAAGTTATGCCTCCCATAGTAGCTTCCAAGGTAGAATGTAACTTCTCAGAACACCTATTTCTTCATATGTTGCAGTCAGTGGCAATTAGGCAAACTCTGAAACGCTTAGGAAAGAAACTAGTATAGTTCAACCACTTGTAATTTTCCTGTTTGCCCAAAGGAGAATCTTTTTATTTTGTTTCTGGCCAGCAGAAATTTTGTAGTTCCAAGTCATTCCACCTATTTCCTTACACTCTTCATTTATTTTACCAAATAAGTGAAAACCTCAGCAACTAACCATAATAATTTTAAAAATGGAAAAAAAGTAATACAAAAAAAAAATCAATAAACCAACCAAGAAACTATGAGGACAGAATGGACAATCTCTTTAACATCTTAGCAGAAAACACTTCCAAGTTCCTAATCCTAAAACTTGGTCACCTCAAACCACAGCCATATCTTCTCTAGCTAAATTTTACAATATGCTCTAAATGTGAGAAATAAAAGTTATGGTTACATTGCCTGTGAAAAGAGAAATCACATCAGGTCTTAGAAAGACCACAACCAACCAGCACCCTAAAATTGTTTCCCCTCTTATCCTTAATCCCAGCACTGGCACAGGCATTGATAAACCCCTATGGCCATACGGATGAAGTGGAAGCAGCTTGGACAGCTGGATGCCACAGCATCTCGGACTTGGTCAGCCAAGCACACCAAGGTCACTCACGGTGGCACCAGGCAGACCCAGACTGCCCCAGAGCCCTGCTCGTGCAGCTAAGACAGAGTGTTTATTCCAGAGCAGAATGCTCACGGGGCAGAAAAGCTTCCTGGCAGTCGTGTTTTCTGGGACTGAAGGGGGTCATTCAAGGCCAGACCTCCTCTCCCCAGTAATTACAAGTATGCCAGTATGACACACGGAATACGGAAGGTATTGATGGATGACAACAACATGATTAACTTCCAATCTTTTTCCAGTTTGTGGGAGGAAGAAAAACACTCACCCACGGCCACAAGTGCAACGCCTGTGCCAAACCAAGGTCACGACGCTGCCACGGTTTAAAGGCGTCAGCAGCATCGCAGCACGGGGGGATTCCAGCCACCACCACATTTTTCAGTGCTAATCATGAACAGCAAAGTCGGATGTTGGTTGATAACTCAGAATTTTAGTCATTAAGTAGTGGCTTTCTGGGCAACGACACTGCCTGAAACAATTATGGTCATTCCTTCTCCAGGAGTCACAGATGCTCTCTACCAAAGGGACTTTATCAGCAAAGACTAAAATCCAGCATGGGTTCAGAGCTTTCAAAGGCAAATGAGAGTCATTAGATATCATAACGTGACTTGTATTATTTAGGCCATAGATGTTTACTCTGAGCTACTCTACTGAAATCCCAAAATCTATGGTTAGCAACTGCTTTTAAAATATTAAAACAGAAAAATGAACCATGGCTGAAAGACTCAAAACATATTGTCTCTTGGTGGGCTTTCTTCAGTGGTTTATCACTTTGTGTTTTCAACAAATTCATCCTCCTCCTGATTCACTTACCTTTAACCCTCAGCCCTCGGTTCTTTCTGACAGCACAGCACATTCAAACTGCACCAGAACTAGTTCTGCAACATCACTGTAAGGTTTCAGGCACAGATGCAGATAAAGATCCAGCAGTTAAAGTTTCTATGACTTGTATTTCAAAGGAACTGCTTTTGCACTCCACAGCACGTGTATGTATCATGGAACATGGCTAATGGCCAATCTCTTCTCTTCTTAAAGGAACAGATAAAACCAGTAATATTTAAACTGTCTTGCTTCAGCTTCCTGTTCCTGTAGCTTTTCCCCTTTAAAAACTTCATTGGTCAGTCTTTCCCCTTCTTACCAGTGCACAGCAGCATTGATTTACAATGGTTTGATATAAATTCTTTCCTTCTAAACATGCACCCTATTCAACCCATCCTCCTACACAGACTCAACCAAATCTCTGATCTTTTGTTTAGCAATCATGTAATTTGATGTGCAATCTTCTGTAAGATCTCAATTTGAGCTGAACAGACAGTCTTATAAACACCCTTTTAAAAGAGAATACTGACCTTGAGGTGAGGCTGAAGGAAGCAGCAAATCCAGGAAGGAGATGCGAAAGAGAAAGAGTTAGAGTTTGTGAAAACAGAGTCCAGAGATAAAGCAGTTCAAGAATAAAGGACAAAACAAGCAGATATAAATCAGGTAATGACACACAGACACACAATCATTCACAAACACAGAGCTGCATGTTTTACAGACATCTAATTAAAAAAAAAAAAAAACAAAAAAACAAGAGAAAGAAAGAAGATAAAAAAAGACCTTTACATTAGATTACACCATTTCAATTAGAGGCAACTTTCTGTAGAGAAAATAATCTCCAATATGTAACAGTTCTTGGAAAAAGAAAATAAGCCATCTTACAAGAAAACTCCAGATTGACATCACATCATTAGCAAGTACCCTTCTTCCAGAATTCTAATGGACATTTTGAAAATACAGAGTTTGACTACCTGAGATGAAACCTAATGTCTTCCTTTACAACATCTTCTAAGGGCTTATTTTCTCTCCATGAGCAAGACACACAATTTTCCTGCAGACAATCCCAACTTGTCTAAACAGACAAAAAAGAAAGCAGAAAAACCCCAAGCATGGAGTAAAGTCCTCAAGACTTGTCAAAGCTAAAAGCTCATCTTTCCTAATTTTGACATGGAAGTCACCCCTTCCAAAGAGAAACAAAAAAAGCAGCTGCCTCTTCTTCCTGCTGTACAATTCTCCTGTATAAGGTGCAATCTAAAAGCAATAATGACCAAACAGGTATATTTTTGACAGTTCTCTCCAACATTTTTCAACAGCAGAACTGACCAGGACAAAATGCTGGAGTCCCCAGTATAACATGAGGTCCCATAGGTTCATTATTGCTTTTTTTTTTCCAAATGTCTCCAGTATCTTTCATAGGCATCTGCTGTCAATTTCACTGATAACAGGAAGGTAAGTCAACAAGGAACCATAAACACAGATCTTGTCAATCTGGTTTTAATTTTGATGATTTTCAATCAATAAAAGAGAGGCAAAGGAAATGTCCTTCTCTCCAAAGTAGCAATTTGGCTTTTACAATACATGTTGTACTTCTCCCATGGCAAAATTTCACTCTAAAAAGGCAGGATATGGGCTGGATAAAGATATTTCTATAGGATAGGCTAACTGCTATATTCTTTATTACTCTTGGTGTATGGAGGCATGTAAATGAAATTTGAAGTCCTTATTTATGGCATAAATTTTACTATCAACGGTGTAGGGTATTGAATTTGTGTGAGCAGCTGTTGTTGGTCTGTAACAGATTAAGTAGTGCAAAGGTACTTTTCTTTGGCTTCTGAACCAACATTCTTCAAATCAAGCTCTTCAAGGACAGCTGTTGTAAAGGCTGTATTATTTGGGGATTTGGGGAAAGATGAGACTTGTAAAATGCCAAATACCACATCTCAGCGTTTGATCTTGAAGTAAGTTATAATGTTCCAAAAGCCTTGGTTAAATCATACAGAAAAATGTGTAAGTAACAATCTGACTGAAATCCAAGACTACAAACAAATTTAACAAAGGGGAACAAAAATGTGAAAATAAACACTTGGCTAAATATGGGAATAAATAAGGTAAGGGGAAAAAATTAGGACTTCTCATTTTGTGTTTCAGGGATCCTTTGCAATTCCTGGTTGTGTTGTAATGATGTGATATTGTTTCCTCAATTTAACAGTGAAAAACATACAGGCTACAACTCAGAACAGCCCAGTAGAATTTAAATGAGCCATGCAGTTCTTCCAACTGCTATTAAAGGTAGCATCTTTTCCTGGCACAGGATGAAGGCAAAACAGTATGTAGAACACTATGCTGAGGTCACTTGCAATTTTCTGTGTGCTACAGAAGTATTATTGAACCAGCTGCACGGCTTTTAAACAGAGAATAATTATTGCTACATCTCCATTTTGTTATGGAATGATTCTTTCTTCCAAAGAAAAATACATTTTGTGTAATTGTCAGCCCCTTTTCCAAGTTTTTGTTACAGAGGTACAAAACACTTTTTAGAAGTGTGGATTTTTAGAATAACCATAATATGTATCCAAACAAAAATAAGGACTGTGTCTGAAAGCATAGAAAAAAATCTGTAAGTGTGCTATCACTCAAACTAAAACCAAGGCAGCCACCTGAAATTGCCAGCCCTTAGGAAGAACTGGAGATGTGCCATGGACTGGAGGTGGAGCCTCGGCTCTCGGCTGCATCAGTGAAATTGAGCAGGGAGCACAGCAAGCATCTGCCCCAGGCAGCAGCCCCAAGCAAGCAGGGTCGGAGACACACCCAGACAGGCTCATCACAGAGCAAAACCACAATTCCTGGTCTGCACTCCCTCCCTTGGAGCACGAGCACCCGCTTGCAGCATTCCGTACAAGGTCCAGCAGCAGCGTTCCTGCCCAGCCCCGTGAGCTGTGCGCTGCAGCAGCCACACGGGAGAGCAGACAATTGCGATAGAGTGGAGGTCTCAGAGGAACCCACCTTCTTCCAAAACCATCTCGGTAATTTTACAGATAGAGCTGACTTAAATCTCATCACTGGCTGAAGATTAGCAAATGAGATGCGAATGCTTAAGCATTTTAATTAAGAATGAAGTATTTTGAAAGCTGTTGGTTATTCCAGTTACAATTTTTTCCACATGCTTGTATATTACAGGGAGCGGAATAAGCCTGCTACATTGTCTCGGATATACTTAGGATGTAGTTTATGTAACGATTTTCAGTCAGCCTTTGAATTCCACTTGTTTGACAGTGAATGATCGTGTATATTTATTACTCTGTCATTTCTTCAAAGCAGTCTGACAGGGAACAATAGGCATTTGATCTTCCTTGTGTCTGCCAAAGCAGAAAGGCTATTTATGTTTACCACTTTTGACACGTTTTCTTGATAAAAAGAATGATGGCTGGTCTTTTCCTTTTCCCTAGGTTGGTATTTAGAGGGATGGGGAAGAGATGGAGAGACAGAAGGTTTGTGTGTGCATCCATGCACACGTGTATGCCTGGATCTAAGAGCACAACCCCAGCCACAGATGACCACAATGGAGCATTAAAATTACTATTTCTCTGGCTTACTGGCAATTACTGTATATTCCTTTTGTTCTTTCTGTACTCCAAGATAATGTCAGGATCTGGCACTTTTATTTTCACTGTATCGTTTGTATAAAAGAGAGTTTTGGTGGGGTGTTTTTACTCCTTTCACACTAGCTTGTGAGTATGGATACTCTCATATCGCTCAAGGATATTGACTGAAACAAAGCTGCAAAACAGCTTTTGAAGATATCTAGTAAAGGCAGGTAACAATTAAAGTGATGTGCAGACTAGGCTCATTATTTATGTGATGCTCTTTCTCCTCACGTTTTTAATTATTTTAATTATATCACAGCTTTTACATTCTACTGATCTAACAGCTGGATTAGGATCTGCTAAATCAAATCCATCACTGCTACAATACAAGGCAAATGACAACTCCTGTACTCATTACAGATAATAGGCAAGGTAAGGGAGTGCTTGAAAACCACCTCGAATTAATGATAAAAACAAGCTGGACTTCTGCGCTACAGAAAATTTGGCAGGAAAAGAATCCTTCAAATAAGTTCACCATCAGTGCTTCCCATTACTGGCATTTCTGCAGTGCAGGGCCCTTCCTGGAGGATTCCAGATCAGCCCCTCAGTCCTAGATTAGCAGACAAACCCTGCTTTCAGCCACTGCTGAAGTACCACAGGAGCTGGTCTGTACTCGGTGCCACGCACACGAATCGCTGTTGAACAGTGTCAGCCCTGCCTGCTTGAGCACAAACCTAACACCAGGTTTGGGTGGTTCAGGGAGGGGAGAGCACGGCGAGCTCGTTCAGCCAAAGCCTGCACCAGCCCTGACCTCTCGCCGTGCCAGGGGCTGGACTAACTGGGGTTCTTTGACCTCATATTTTAGAACAGCTGGTTCTGCAATATCACAAAGTTTCCGTTTCTCCCAAACACAAGAAGAGGGAAAGAATGGGAAATTAGGGACAGCTAAATAAAGAACAAATCGAAAAAGGATATCCCATTATATGAAAAAGGTGAGGACGGATTGAGGAGTCACCATAAAATCACTGTGACGGGGTTTTTATCTGGTGCTCTCTGCAGATGGATTTGCAATTACTGGCAGTGTCTCTGTGTCTCCCTTTTCTTTCCTTAGATGTAGGTTTCAAAAGTGATTAATTAGTGAGTCCGAGCATTGATCTTACGGCACTTTAACAAAGGTTGACTTCCAGAGGGCAGACACTTGCTTTCTGAAAATCAGCATACTTTCAAATGTCTGAAGTTAAATACCTGTAAGCAAATGTGCCTGCATCTTTTATTCTTATCTGTTTAAAGAAGTTACATTGACATGAAGTGCTTTTTGTTTTCCCTCTTTTAAACTTGATACAGGACTTCAGGTGTAATGCTGGTGTTGTATGGGGATAAAGCAAGACTGAGAAGAAAGAAATTACTTCTTCCTTTCCTAGCTTGGAAATTATGAAAATCTTAATATTCAACAGATCTCTGTGCTCAGAGGTGGAGCTGGACTAACTATGGGCCTGACCACTTCTTTCCATTACAAAACCCTGTCCTCAGTTGCTTGCCAAATATTAAAATGTTGTGCTGCTATTTCACATGACAGGTTCAACTTAACTGGGGATTTTTGGGGAGAATTTGAGCTGTGTTCCTCACAACATGCAGCATTCTTGTGGAAAAAATTTGTTCATATGTGGTTAAAGATTGTATCACTTCATATTAGATGTGAATTAAAATTATAAGGCAGTCTTAATTTTGGAATATCCTAAATTTTGAGTGATTTACCTTAGAACTTTAATATTCACTTAAGGTACAGATTTTTGAGGGAAGTATATGAAAAACACAACAATAACAACAGATTCTGCCTTGTAATAATACTATGCAATCATAAGATAAATATATTTGATTTGCTTTTATGTTTTAGATGGATTGAAGTATCTTAAAATAATATTTAATTGTTTCAGGTTTTCAGATGCCCGAATCAGAGTTCAATTTATTTTTGGAGGATTATAATGAGTTAAGACAATATAGAATTATAGCCATGCCACCTCTCAAGGTTAACTTTGATGGTGATGATTATGACTTTGTAAACACCTTTCTTTAATTTCTTTAAATTACAACATACCTTTACTTTAAATTATTTATAAGCACTGATGTGGTCCTTGCTTGGGAATTCTCTAAAAAACTATTTAAAAATGCACAGAAAAAACAAACTTAAAAACCAAAGACAATTATTCCAAGATATGGGTAGCAGTTTGAAAGTAAGTATTTCAGCTTCAAATTGTTGACTTAAGCTTAGGGCATAATTTACTAGTACAGTTTCCTTTACACTATTCTAGGAAACTGTAAAGTTGATGGAAAATACAGCTAATTTCTCTCTCCATCTATCCTTCACAGAACACTAACCAAACATATCTGTCTTAAAGACAGACAAAATAAGATACTTCGTTCTACTGTCCACATTTTTCAGCACTCCTTTGAGATCCCCCAATGTTTTTTAATCTTTTATTTATTGTTGAGAAGAAATATTTAAGATGAGGAGTATACCTTTTGGCTGCTACAAATCAAAAGTTGGAAGGCTTCTTCTTGAAAAGGGCATCCTTAAATTATTTTCAGGACAACTCTCCAAATTCTCTTTCTTAAAATAGCCACTAATTCCAGCTGTCCTTAACAGGACTGCTGGTATTCCACAGCTGAGTGCTGTCTTCCTTTTTTCCCAAAGCAAAGTTTCCTTCAGGCAGAAAAAAAAAAAGCCCTGTGTCCTTACAAGAACTGCCTATCTTATGAAGTGAGCGTGCCAAATGAAAATCAATCTTAAGCCTGCAACTGGAACCAGGACTTCCATGTATATTGACTCAGTGCTTGCTTCTGAAGCAACGTGCACAGATACACTTAGTGCCACCTCTCAAGTGCCAAGCCCGTTCTTATTTGCACAGTATGTGCACACAAATAGATCTGTGTATAACCTACCCATCTGAAGGCTCTGATGGACATGTCCCAGAGAAGGAGCATTGCTTTTTGTTTGTTTTCTTATTACAGGATAGTCATCGCAATAAACCTCAAGAATAAGTCAATACTGACCTCTATCAATGACACATTTTAGAACACTTGAAGAACAGTGAGTTTTAGCTGGGTCAGGCAGAACTGGCAGCAGAGATTAGAACCGAAGGTAAAACACAGCAAGAGAGTTAGAATTAAAAAGCAACAGCTTCAGTCGGGTTTAAACCGGGGAGAACAGCAGCAAAGCTCCTCCGGACGCGGTCAGCAGCAGAACGGTATTTGCCCCAAGCAGCTGCGGTTTGCCCCAGGGAAAGCAGCGGAGTGGCGGCAGCCCCGAGCAGCAGCAGCAGCAGCATTGGGCAGCCCGAGGAACGGAGCCGGTGGGGCACTCACTTTCCCAGGAAGTCCCACACGAAGCCCGCCGCGGGCTGCGGTGCGGGCACCGGCAGCGGGCAGGGCCGGGGCGCCCTGCGGGGGCCGCGCTTTCTGAGGAAAGCACGGTCACCAGCACCCCGAAAACAGCAGCGCAGCACCGGGGGCAGGGGAGAGCGAGGAGGGAAACAGAACACAAACCGCAAAGTTACAGAGAGACGGGGGGTTACGGAACGGCAGTACAAAAAGCAAACAGTTAGTTACAAAGGAAGCGAATAACCAGACAGCTACAAACCCTCCACACCACCACAACAGGGGACGGAAACAGAACTTACAGGGCTGATCACCCAAGAAGAAACGGGAACTTAGGGCCCACCTTCCCGTAAGAAAAAGCAAAATCCTCCCCACAAAGAATATATACCAACGGGCTCATGCATTCAACCTTGTGTTGACTCTGGAATATTTTTCAAACTTTTGCATAGCATTCACCATACTTAACACATTTTTTTATACCTTTTGTCCCATTCACAGCTGCAAAACAATGTCTCCCACTCCGTAACTGCAACAGCTACTGAAGAGAGGAAGCATTTCCCTCTTTTTGTAACCTTAAACACCAGCCAGCTTTGCCTGCATTGAAAAGGCTTAAGAGAACCGTTTCCTGCTTTTTATTTCATCCTCCTCTCCCTCCTGTCTCTTCTCTGTTCCTCTATGCACATCTTCCTAGCAGGAGACACATTTCTTCTGTGGATGTAACTGAGACACCTTTTCTCTCTCCCTGACAACGTCGCATAGAACTGGCAAAAGGGAAAACTACACGGAAAAGAGACTCTCTCTTTTGAAAAATCCCATATTTTTAGTACAGTTATTCTCTGAATGCAACTTATTTCTTCTCCTCTTGCTCCCCATGGAATACTGACTGTTCCTCACAGGCACAGCAGTATTTGCTGTTCAGCTTGCTGACAATTGCTTCTGCAGGCACTAAGGTTCTTTGCACAACAGAGTTTGATCAGCTGGAGAAGCATTAGAAGTCAAGATAATTTCTAGCTCGCTCTGCATGGACCACAGTTTAGGAAAGACTTTTAAAAGGCAAAATGATCTAATTTTTTCCTGAAAACCAAGACTCTTCTAGCTCTAAAACATGCATGTACCGTGCCTGGATATATAAGTTCAGCCATAAAATAATATTTTATAAACAAGCATTGTAGACAAAAACAGTATCAACCTATACATTAAATAAGCATGATAAAATCTCTGCTTTATGCAAAAACTCACAAGAAGAAAGCAGGCTTCCAGGCAATAGTGGTTTGGAGGAGCAGTTGAAAACAACTGAGGTCAAATAGAAATTCTGACAATTATTCAGGAAAAGAGAAAGTACTAGTCAAAAACTCACCATAAAGGATCTGGAACTCTCTCTCTCTTGCTCCGGTGCTGTGATTATATTACAGTTCCACCTGAAAACTCACTTCAGGTGTTGATACTTTGCTAATTCACCACACTAACAACATGCAGGTGAGATCTCTAGATGGGGAAGACTTTTTCTATTTCCACTTAGAGTGGTTATAGAACATGAATATTCTTAGATTTTTCTCTCCCTTCTTGATTTACTTGGGTGCTGGCAGTCACATGATAACAAAAGCACTCTTTTCTTTTACATAGTCAAAATACCTATTCTAATTACTAGAAGTAAGAGAAAACATATTCTATCTTATCTCAGTACTGGCAGAAAAGGTAGTTAAAAAGAGAGGAGGACCACTCAGGTTTTTTTTGTAAGATTGATGATCAGGCCATAAGAAGGAATGGATAAAACTGAACAGTCAAAGCATTTACCAAATTGTTATGGAATGATGTCTGGTCATTTGGGGGTTTTATGCTTTCATAGTAAGACTTTGGTCTGTGACTGTAACAGCAAGAAACTCCCATGTAACATGACAAACAAGAACTGCTTTGCAGATCTCTCTTTACTTCTTTTCGAAGAAAAAGCTTGATTTCTAACTCTTTGAGGATGGTGCAATTGCTTCTATCTATAAAAGAGAAGGAGACCCATCTTAATTTCTCTTCGTTGTTATTTTGCCTTTGTAGATTATAAACTTTTTTGTTTATAGGCCACTTGTGTCTATTCAGTGTTTGATGCTGCAAGTCAAATTGTGATTAGTTTCTGAATGCTAATATAAATAAAAATTCAGCTTTCATTAAAAGCAGATGTAAGAAAATTCTCTTCCTGCTGTTTCAGTCTCTCTAGGAATTAGGCTGAGGAATGATGCATATTTCTGACTTTCTTTTCCTAAACAGTAGTTACTTCTCCACAAAAAAAAAAAAAATAATTAAGGCACTATGAACATATTTCTTCCCCCTAATCTTTCTTCTTTCTCTGCTTGTACCTGATCCCTAGTGAACTTGCCTGCCCTGAAGAGAATGACACAGTCAATGTCACACCTGAGATGGGGCCCCAACAGGACTGAAAAAATCACAGACAAATGACTTGAAGCTTTTTCATGTCTATACTCATTCAACAACAATAACCTATTGCCTGAATGTTCTGCTGGTTACATTATGTACCAAAGGGCTCAACGATGCATCATTTAGGAAAAAAGGGAAGACATTTAAAAAGAATATATCTTCACTTTGGGGTGTTTGAGATTATGCCATAGGTATGAAGAATTTTGGTTAGATAAAACAACTTAAAGAAAACTAACAGGATGTTGCTTACAGTCACAAAGAGAGAAGAAACCCAGCTGGCAAGCTGAACTGTTCCAGAGCTCTGTACATTTCAAGGAAAAGAGAATGGACTCCTTAGAAAAGAGTTTTTCAAATCATTCAGAGGGGCTCATAATTTGACAATCAGCGAGCCATGAAAAATAACCACTGAATGCAGAACCTGAAATCTCTACTTAGCTTCCCTAATCTTCCTGACACTAAATTTTAGAGTAGTTAAATAGTGAAAAGATGGAAATTAGAAAGACTATTCTGGCACAAGGCAAATGACAGAACACAGAATCTAATCCAGGTCTTTCCCAAGATCTACAACTTATAATTGTGATACAAATGTCATTAAACCATAATAAATTGTCATTTTTCTTTGGGACATTATAACCTTGAAAAAAAATCTGAGCCTCCTGGGTCCAAGAGAAAGATGGAAAATGCTGTAAAGTGCTGAATCAAGTTTTCTGGGACAAAAGCAAATCTGCTCATCAGGCTTCACTCGGGCCAAAGTTTACCTGTGACCTGTGTCCCTACCACTACAAAGAGTTATGAGGTCAATTCTCAGAAGAATCTGAGTAACTAGTATCACAAGCTGTTAAAAATCGTTTTTCTTATTTGTTTTTGTGAGAGCCATGCCTGAGGAATTTATTGTATCAAAACAACGAACTGTTTTACAAACACACCAAAATGGCAGCAGCTTTTCCTACCCTCTCCATTCCCTTACAGCTCTATTTATCCTTCCAGTTCTACCAATATCAGCCCTATTTTTGAGCAGCCAGGTAAGGAAAGCACATGGTAAGACACCCTCTTCCTTACAATGTAGCACAATAAAGGACCAAAGATAGAAAAACTAAACAGACTTTCCAAAAACAGGCACTCTAAGGTCTTTAAGACATGAAAAATGACTTATCTCTAGCTCCTCTTCTAACTTTACACCATTCTCACCTTTCCAGTTCTGCTATCTTCTTGTCCTTGTCGTTCTTCTCGTTCTCCATCTCTTTCAGGATCTCCAGGAGCCGATCCACCTCGGCCTGCGCCTTGCCGGACTCCTCGCGGTACCGCGCCGCGTCCCTCTCCAGCTGCTGCAGCCGCTCGCCCAGCTCCGGGCTGGCCCTGGCCTCCAGGGCTGCCTCCTGGGCCTGCCACGAAAAGGGTCCACAAAAACACTGCATTCACATCTAGGAATTTCACAGGTGCTATGACGATTCCAAAATTTTACCTATTTCAAAATGGCAAGATTAATTATCACACAAGAATATGCAAGCCATATTCTGCTTTCAAGTATGGGGAATTACTTTGCAGGAAAAGAAAAATTTAAAACGAATTTAGGTTTTTTTTAATTCTGCCTAAAAAAAATAGATTATTTTTAATCTGAAACAGAATCAAAAAAGAAGCAGAAATATGAAAAAAGTTTAACTTCTTCGAAAGAAAAGAAAAATAAAAGCAAGTGTGAGTGTAAAAGTTCCTAAAAAACACTTCTAAAACAGAGATAGGACTATAGATTCAGCTGCTTGAGGTATCTTTAACCTATATATTCTAGAAAAAGAAATCACAGGTAAATAGGCTTCAATAACTACATCAATATGCAAAGTGTCAGACATTTGTACAGATGGTGCTGATGTGCTCAAGCCCTTGCTAGTTCTGTGAGCCTCACAGACCAGGGTTAATGAGTATGGCTACCTACTGAAGTTATCTTTGCTTAGTTATCTAGGAAATACATTTTTCAGTATCAGGCTATTGGGACAAAGAGTATCAGAGGGCAGAGGATAACAATCACGATGAAGAGGTTGTTTTGGGTTGTTTTTTAATGGCTTGGTTTGTTACAAAAATCACCAATTTATTAGTAAAATTAATTCGATAGTTCCCAAGCATTTAAGAGATAGGAAGAATGCAGTATTCATGCTGGAAATTAAACCAGCAGACAAAGGACTATCTTTTTTTCTCACCCTGCCCCTCTGCTCTTGAATCTTGAACTTCAAATTGATTTCAATTAAAGCTATTTCAGAATTGCTCAAAAATGCTTCAGTGAATAGCAAGTTTGATGGAGCTATTCTGCTGGTCAGGACTGCCTGCAAAACCCAAAGCCTTGCTCTTCTCGAAACAAACCTACAACAGTAAATAAGACTACAGACTGTTCTCCCCTCTGTGTGCAGCTGTGGAAAGTCGGTTTACAAGCTGCCAATGTTCTGCTCCAAAGCACACTAAGTCTAGATCTGATAGTATAGGACTCTGTTGCTTTTAAAGGTAATTGGAGAGAACTGCAGCAGTATAAAATGTGGGGCAGAAAGCTGCTGCTTCCAAGGAACCAAATAGCAAAATTACATTTGGCTAAATCTGTTTAGTTATTCAGTAAAATAAGACTGGAGGAAAATATCCATTCATTGACCCCAACATTTTTGCCTTGAAGTGTCTAGTTTTTAATTAGCTTCTTTAAAGCCAAGGCCACATTCTAGAAGAATCCAGGAGACTTGTGAAGCAGAATATTCTGGGACTGAAAAATGTCTTGATGCCTGTCTTTAGTGGGACTGACCTTGGGACTGATCTGGGTTTCCCAAACAAAGGAAAGGTTCATGTTCCAGGGCCTCAGCCCTGCAGCTCTTGTCTGAGGGTCAGTACTGTTTTGGCTTTCTTTTTTTAAAACAAGAATTCCAGAAAGCTGATTAACCTGGCCAGTATTTTACCCAAGCACAAAACATCTGGCACTCCCCAGGTTTCCCAGGCAGATGTCAGCAGGAGCGTCCAATAACTAAAACTCGTGGAAGAGCAGAACCCTTTCCTGAGGTAAGGCATTTAGGAACACTTCAAAGGCTCCCGACTTCTGAGTGACTTCCCAGTCAAGCCCTGACACTCCCGTGTCACTGAAGTGTAAGACTGAAAATCCTGCTCCTGGCTGAGACCCGGACACAAGTGCATCCCTGTGAGCCGGGGAGCTTTGCCAAGCCTTTCGGAGTTCGGGCTGTCAATGCTTCCAGACTCCCGACTGCCCCACAAGCACTTCAAACCACACAGCCTTTCGAAAGGGCTCTCCCCAGCAAGGGGACTGTAATTAATGCCCTGCCAAGAGCATTGTGTAATTAATGCCCTGCCAAGAGGATGCAGACTGCAGGAGGAGGTGGCAGCAGTCGGAATGACAAGTGTGTCAGCCCCAGGAACAGCTGCCAGCACCAGGGGACACTCTTGGCTTTGCAAAGAGGGTTGGTGGGTGTTTCTGAAATGCTTTTTTGGGATTTCCAGCCTGCGGGAAATCTGAAATACTTGATTTAATTTCCTTTTCAACTACACCTTAAATTTCAAAAAAACTCCTCCAATCCTTCCTTCCCAAAGACAGGGAATTGGGAATACTGTTTTTGGGGGGGCACCTGTACATCTACTGAGGGCATCTGTGTTCTCCTAAGAGACTCTATGTATGGAGTTAAGTCTGGTTTTATCAGACAGAACCTCAGCTCTTCTGTACTGGCTTTAGGTACGTTTCCAACATCTCAAAGTGTTTGTTTTAATGAATACTCCTCCAGGCTCTTTAAAGTCACCCAAAATACACGATCAGATAATCGAGAAACTTCTTTTAAAAGAAAGCAAAGTTAGGCTGTTAGCCTGACTTATTAAACTCCCTAATTCAAAAGAAGTTATAAGACCTAATGCAATTTGACTGTCAGAACAGTCCTGATTTATTTTACTCTGCTAATAAAAGCATCTCTACAACAACCCAAGAGACACTACTGAGAAGAGGAAATAAATTTTCTTTTCTAGAGAACTCGCCAACAAGTCAGTGTGTCTGGTTCTTATAGAACCAAAGGGCTATTTACACGACATAAATTATTAGTTAAGACACATAACACATGTTATTTGTATATAATGCACATAAGTATGGATACTTTCACCTAACACAGAGAGAACGTTATGTGATACGGTGTAAACTGGAGACCACTTCCTGCACTGTGAGTTACTGACTGAGTGACTTTGGTCCATTTTGTGGGTTTTCTACAAAATATGTGTTTCACGACCATATCTAAAGTCCTACTGGATTCATTTATTGTATAAGAGAGAAAACCAGTGCATTTAGAGGTTTCCCACAAACTCACATGAAGATCTGGAACACATGAAATTGGCTACCTTCCCAATGCAACACTGTGCAAAATAATTCATCTTGGTTTTTTTGCTTTAACCAAAAAGCTAACCACAAATAATGAATTCCTATATTCACAGTAAAAAAATCCACATACAACTTGCCCTGCCCACCAAAGGTGTACAAAAATTCCAAAATAAGTAGTAATTTAATTTTTGAAGCAGAATCAACATATAAAGTGACAAATGCACCAAGAGTTTCTGCTGTATTAAGAGACTACAGGAAGTGTATTTAGTGTATTTCCATCAGTTTAACTTTCATCTCTGCCTGACACAGGATTTGCAAATCTGCTGTCTTTTAATACAGTCACAAACAAGTGTGATAATGTATAAAAAGAAGTATGATAAAAATTAAATCTAAAAGCAGTTTGCTGAGGGTGAGGGGAGCACTGCACTTTCTCATCTACACAGGCCAATGAGTTTACCTGATTACAGGCTGTTTAAACCCTCTCATTGCCACTCTGTCCTTATCTCTCTCTTTCCTGTGTGGTATCAAACAGGTGAATTTAAGAGCACAGCCCAACTTGCACATTTCACTCTGCACTGATCTCCATAAGAAACAGACACATTTTAGGTAGAAAGCAGCACCCTCTGTCATATTTTTATTAGCAAAGCTCATCTGATCAGTATTGACCTTTGCCAGTGTGAATTCAGTTTCGAATTCAGGTTCAGGACTGAGAATACTTTGAGTTTACTGCTCTGGATATGCTCTCACAGTTCCTGAGAGGGACTATAAACTAAGAGGTGGTTTAACAGCTTTCTGCTCTCCTGCTCTTAGCCATCATTTCCCATCTGGAATGTGGTGAGGGATGGGGTGACTGCTTCAGGTACCTACAGCACATAAGAAAGAGGGATTGTTCCTCAAATAAATAAATTTACGATAACTTCTATTGCTTCCACAGAAAATCAGCTGACAAAGCCAACTTCCACAACTAAAACAAAGATGACCAATGTTTCATAGAAAAAACCACTATTTACAGATGGGAAGGAGTGGAAGACAAAACACATCAAAAAGAATTTTCTAAGTTGATATTTCTTGTGCCAAAAACCTCTTTTTTAAGAGGTAAGATAATCTTACACAGCTTAAAGTGTGCCAGAGACAGGGAACAAAACAATAGCACAGATCTAATTTAAAGGTTCTAAAACGTAAATAAAAATTCCAAACATTATGACCAAGATTCCAAATCAATATTCCTAAAATATTAACTAAATCAAACAGCAAATAATTCACAGCAAACACTTTCTACTTTTACCTATGAATTGAGACAGTAAATTCAGTTTAACATTTCACATACAAGTGTTGCCAAGAACTTTTGGCCATGAAGTAAAATTTCCCAAGAACCTGAAATCCCATTTTAATCCACTCTCCTACCTCCAAGGGTGCCTCATGTCTCCTAAAAATAGTAAATGCACACAAAAATACAAAAATATATTATGATTATTTACTGCAAAAGACAAACACTTCACCCACCTTCTGTACTTTTTCTACCACAAAGGCAGAAATTCAACTGATAAAACATTTGTGCGGTCTTCTATCGTGTCTTTATTGGTTTTAACAAAATTGTAAATTTAAAAAACAACCAGACTTTCTTCTTCTTTAGTTCCAAAGCTCTACACACCACAAACTGTAAAAAAGCTTTTTGAAAAGGCTGTAATGGAAGTAAAAGGCTCAGGAAAATTCTCTGATATACTATGTACTGTAAACTTGAGTCTGTCACAGAGAGTTATTTGCTGTCTTTTAACCATCTCTACATGGCCAGTCTTTGTTCATGTACCTGCAAATTTTTGACACTGAATAAGCAAGTATTCAGTTGGAATCAATCCATAAACAAATTATTTCCTTTATGAAAAATCATAAAGAGAGGAAGATGCTTCAAGAGAAGCAATATCCATTACCCAAACAAGCGATCTCTTCAGAAAGATACGAGTTCCCATAGATGTCACTAGATATTAGATGTAATTAGATATAACAATTATATCTCTATCTAATATAGCTATATTAGATATAACAATTTGCTCTCTTGGGATTCACCCCCACACAAAGAGTGTGCAAAGTCAGGAGGGAAATGCCCACAGGACTTCTCTGTGCGTGTATTTCAGCCCCTCACCTGCCTCCTCTGACCTGGGCCTTACTCACCTGACCACAGGTGAGTGGTAAAAATACCACTATTTTACAGAAACAGGATTCAAGTAAGGAACAGACATTGGATATTCAGTGTATGGCTCTATGCTTTGTTTACTCTGAACTGCAACATGACATTAAAAAAAAATTCCCCAATTTTCTTTCTATCATGCTAATCACTTCTTAACACCACCAGTGGGAAATAAGGATGCATTATTATACCTGTTGTTCAGGGGAAAAAAAAAAATGCAAATATATCTTGCCTTATTCACTCAATGCTTTCCTGCTATTAAAAAAGTATTTTATAATCTAATTTCTCTAGATGATTATCAACTTTCTCATACATATCTGGATCCCTCTTGGAGCATTTGTCAGGCAATATTGAAAACAGCAAGACTCTAGCAGACAATAATTTAGTTATGAAATGCTATACAAATTACCTCAGAAGGAAAAATGAGAAAGACCACACAGTGTGGCATTGGCCATTTCCTAAATTTTGAATATTTAGTTTTTCAAAACGAGTGTTATCTTCACAAGTTTTTCTGGGAGGGGGAGAGTAGGTAGGTTACATTTTTTTAATGTATAAGAATATCAGGGAGAAAACCTCTCCAGCTTTCCTCTGCATGAGGTGGTGCTGACATTGTCATGCACAATCACCAGGATGGAACATTAAAAGCCACCACAGAATCAAAGGATGGTTTAGGTTGGAAGGGTCCTCAAAGACCACCTCGTTCCAAGCTCCCTGCTGTGGGCAGGGACACCCCCCACTAGACCAAGTTGCTCAAAACACCACCTGAGCTGGCCTCCAGAAAGCCTCTTGCACCTTCTCCTGTACGTTTGCTACGTCAGACTGGAGAATAAAATCCACTCTTTGGTCCCATGTCTTCTGTCTTCTGACTTCAGAGTAACGAGGCTCAAAAAGTTTGCATGCTATTAAAGATTTTGTAGAGAATGTGCTCTCCTGACAAATTCTTCTGCCTATTTGCACCAACTACAATCTTTTGTACTGTATCTCACTTTCCCTACTTCTTATTGACATTGTTTAGTCAGGTTTAAACAATTTCTGATATGAGATGCCACAAAAACTGAACTATTGCAAGCCCCAGCATTTCTCCGACCCTCAGACAATGATTGTCAGGACAGACAACTACATTTACCCTGGACATCGCCAAGAGTAACACAGGTATCAAACTCCTGAAAGTTCTGTAACACCATTTTTTATGTACAGAGCCACAAAAGAAATCTCTGATGAAAACCACCTTGGATTACGTAATTTACAGTGTCAAGATATTATTATACAAACACTCCCTGACAGGAGTGCTTTTTGACATCAAACAGGAGGCTGGAAATAGGATCCAAAATTAAACTGACATCGTACCAGGGAGCTTAATGGTTACACGAGTTTCTAAGAAATCTTTCACTTGCTGTAACTCAGTTGTTGTTTCTGATGTGCTGCTGTACCCAGTATTACAGAACATTTCACGCAAGAAGCTCGATTTGCATGGAAATTCTACCTTCTTGCTCTGAAAATGCACAGACAATGGGGATGACAGAAAAGCTACAGGACATTTCAAGCACTGGCAGCAAAGGGAAACAAAAACATTGACACAATATTAAGCTGTCCAAACAAAAATGCAGTTAGACCAAGGCAGTCAAACAGTGAAAACATCTCAGAAAGCTTTTTTGAAGACGACTGGTCAGATATCCCACTGCTTTTTGTTTGTATCCATACTACCCATACCCACTACTCAGGTAATTCACCAATACACTCGGGCAGGCCCCACTAAGACAGCACAGGTGAATACACATGCAACACAAAAAATTAAATGTGCTGGCAACAGCCTCTCAGATTGCCAGGGAACTTACTAGCTTGGATGGATGACTCAATAAAACTTCAGGGTGCTAAAGGGAGAAAGAAGATAGGAGAAGATGGAGAAAATTTGGGATAGGAACAGTGTGAGAGAGAAAAAGAAAAGATGCAACAAGAAAAGAATTTGAAATAATAACTGCAACATTAATTTACTAAGACGACAGAATCTTAATTAGTGGTTTTAGCATGCATTACTAACCAGCTTTTGGAACATGAGAAACACGGAGAGTTACCCTCATGCAAGTTCCAAATTTCATCTTGATTTTGTCAGTGTAACAGATTTGTCCAGCCCCACATATTTAATGTGCTTCTTTGTTTGGGTTTACAGATGAGTTTCACCGACTGAGAAGGACTTTAATTCCTAGTGCTTCCCTTGAATCAATTTCAACACAGCTGAATGGTTTAGAAAACTAATTCAGTAACTGACACTATCTGAAAGCTGAACATAATTGCTGGGTTTTTACTTTTATTGTTACGAGACATCCTGATTTCCCTGGTAGCCCTTTTCATTCTAAGTTGAACACATCATTTCTTGTCCCTTCTTTGAAAAAAAAAATTATCAGCTAAGAACAAAAACCAGCCTCATCTACCAATATTATCAGTAATATTTTCAGTTGTGGGAGGAAATCCATGTTCAAAAAATAAAAAGCAGCAGAGTCTGTATTAGACTAGCCAAGTTAATTCTTGGGAAAGATACAATTTGGATCAACACATCATTCAGTCATTTTTTTTCCTGTTTTTTAGAAAGATACTATCCTCCTGAATTTGAAGAAAGAACACCACAGCAGAAAAAAAAACAACCTCTGAGTGAGCCTGTTGAATCTAGAGGTATTTTCCTGGCAGGGAATCACTGCTAACATTTTCTGATGAAAAGTTCCTAGAACTGCAGCAAGGGGAAGTTTGTTAACATATGGTTTTTCTTCTCCCTAAAAATAAGGAGTATATCTATAGGGAGAAAAACTATGCACTGGAAATGAAGATGGACAAAAATCCACTCATCTTTCCTGGAAAAAGTTCTAATATTAGTTGGTCTCTCCCAGATAGGAAAAACAAAATGAAACAAAGTATACTGGCTGGAAAAGACAAGACAGAAAAAGCTGGGAAAAGAGTATGCTGAAGAACAACAACTAAAGGAAAACTTTTTCACTGCAAAACTAATACATTAAAATAGAAGTTTGGAAAAAGAGTTTCCTAAAGGAAAGAAAAACCACCACAGAGCATAACAGCACTTCACAGAAAAACAGGGGGAGAACCTCCTGTGTGTGATTTGCCTCTAACGATTCCATCTCAGCCAAAATGAAGACAGGACACCAGGCCATGCAAACTCAGCAGGGATTTATGAGTTGCGTTCAGCCTTCAGAATCTCCCCCTGCGTCTCCTGCTGGCAGCAGGATGACAATTCAGCACAGACGCAGTGAATGTAGAATAATTAGAACATTAAGCACACAGATTTGCATAACCATGGTATTGTTATTTGAGAAAAACAACCCCAAATATGAAAAACACCGCAGTTTCAGTTGCTACGTCAAGGATCAATATAAAATAGTTATTAGGAGAAGAGGAATAGTAACAACAAGAAGTGGATACTTCAAGTGAGAACTGGAGACTGACATGGAACTTAAACCAGTATCAACAACTTTTCAGCACCCTTGCGCTCCACTCAGTTAATATTTTTGTTTAGTGTAAAGTTAAATCCCTTTTACAGAAAAAGTGGAAGCTTGCATGGTTGATGATTTCTCTGAGGCTCACTGTTTGGAGGTTTGCAGGAGTTTTTTACAAGGACTACCCAAGGTTTTTTTAATTAATAGTTTAACAGTAGTCCAATTCAGTCTCTTCTGGCAGCTTAACTTGTAGGGCTAATAGATTTAACTGCAAGTACTCAAACTGTTCACTGGGAATATGAGGCAAGGGAAACAAGATTGATGTTAGACATATCTCCATTCAAACTGTGAGGGAAGCAAGCTAAAAGAAAAAGCTTTTAGCCATTTACTCTTAAGAGCTACATGAGAGCTTCCTTCCTGCATGTGTGTCATGAAAATCTGCACTTAGATAATGTAATAAAACTCAACAGAATGAACCACTAATTCACTTTTAAACCGAATGCTCTTATGTAGCCGTTAGTTTTAAGGTTAATTATGGCAATTATTTACAATCGTTAACAATGCAGATGTGTAAAACCGAGTTTTTAGAAGCTTTAAAATGGAGCTGGATTATCTGGCAAAATTATTTCAAGGATGAGAAGAAACTAATCCATCTTGAAAATGTCAAACTGCCTGAATAAATATCTGCAATGCATTTAAAAAGTGAGCACCTTTGAAAATAATTTTTTTACTTCTGTGCAAGCTACAATAAAACCCATTGAGAAACTAAAAACAGCTGGAAAAAAGGTTATTAAAGAAATATGTAAACCTATTATAGGTATAAAACATATTCAAGTGAATGTTAACTATATTTTCTTGCGTAACTACAAGTTACTCCACATAGTTGGTGGTAGGCTTTTTTTTTTTTTTTTGTCATAGAACTGAAACAATTAAATCCTTAGAATGATTTAGGTAGCTCCTCTGGATGAGGAGATGCTCTGACAATCTGTCAAACCTTAGCTACAATAGATGTGCCAACTCATGACCAGTAACACAGGGTGAAGCTGCAGTTCATGGCAGAGATTTCAATGAACGGCTCCTTCAGGCCTTCTGAAACACCCACCGGAGACAGCCCGTGAGCCCCATTAAATGTGTCCCGCCACCTTTCCTTGCTGCTGAGCTCCGCTGGTGCCGCAGAGCAGAGCGGTTGGGTTTGTGTGACAGAGTGAAAAAGGACAAACACGGTCAGAAATGCATGTGCACAGTTCCATGTACACCGTTCTCAGGTGCATTAGCACCCACTTCACACCCACACTACAGGAACTCCAAACAGGTCTTAACTGACGACTCAAAATCACACTTCATTGGTGGCGTATTCTTTTCATTTGTTTTTGTGCTTTCCTCCGGGCAGGGCCAGCCGTGCACCTGAATTTATCACATTAACACCCATAAGCATTGATAATTGGTCTGTGAAATGTTTAGCTGTTATTTTTTTAGCTGTTACATCAATTTAATGGCACAGCCCCTGCTATGAACTGTACTGAAGCAGACTAAGCCTTAAATTCTGAGTACCTGTTAACAAGAAAGCCAATAGCACTGTTACTGCTCTTCAGTGAAATTCAAACTTAGCACAAGTTACCTTCTGATAAGCTTAGCTTGTGATATGGTTTGCACGGACACGCCTTCACAGTCCTTGCTGGAAAGAAATTCACAGACTTTGCTCTTAAGACCCAAAGTTTTTCTGCAGACATGGGCAATGTGTTTAGAACTGTATGCTTACAACACACATATCAACAAGAACTAAGATTACCTTCTTCAGTTGTGTTTCCATCTTCAAACATTCTTCTTTTTTCTGTTCTAATGCAATTTCCAGTGTCTTGAGTCTTGAATCTTTCTTCAGTCCTGATGAAGCTAATGATGAAGCATGTTCCTTAAGATCCAGTAATGATGTCTAAATTAAAAGATGTGAAATAATTATCTAGTAAGTGCAATAGCTACTTTCTATTCTGTCTTTATTTTCCTCCTATCCCTATGTTCAGGATCTAATTTAGAACAACTTTTTTTTTCAGGATGTTTATGTCCCTGATTTAAGACAGCTTGAATTAATTTATCAAATTAATTAATTATTAATAGTATATTGTTAATTTATTTATATTCTTTATTATTATATTATTATATTGTATATTATAACATGTATTATGTTATTAATTTATATTATATTATTTATTAATTAATTTAGGCTCTCAGGATCAAAATAAAACCTTAATTTTAAAATCATTTTTAAAGATGGACAATTCTGTAAACTGGAGTTTGTGCTCCAGTGAACATCATGTTCAAGAAAAATTGTTTTTTTTTAATAAAATTGTATTTAAAATCCTATGTGGTTAGCAGATTTAGCCACTGAGAGGGTTCAAAGCTTTTCTGTATTCAGCTTCCATGGGGTGAGACTGATTCATGCCACCTTACTCCAAAAGACATCTCAACTTCTTTCATTCTAAACCATTTTTGTGTTGGCTTTATTTTTTTCCCTGTCAAATGCTGATTTCCATGTAGACAAAGTCTTAGGACTTTCTGGGTACATATTTTGTATTGTTTTACTTTGACTGAGTTTTGAAAAAAGATTGTAAGTACACAAGAGAGGAACAGAGAACATTTATATTTCTCTCATATAATTAAGGTAATTTGTCTAGCCAACTGGCTCATTACCAACAATCAACTTAATTAATCAAAAAAAGACTGGAGAGTCGAAAGAGCCAGCCGTGTTGTTTGCATAAAGGAGCAAAGGCGACCCTCGTGCTTTTGGCACCCGCGGCTCTGCTCCCCCCTCCCCACGTTCGGGCAGGGACCGCTCGTGCCCAGCGCTGCCTCGCCCATGAGCTCAGCGCAGCCAAAGCCGCGCCGACCACCGGCCCCTCGCTGCTGAGGAGATTAATTGCTGCTAACGAGGGGACGGCTGCTACCCCCGGAAAGGCGGTGCTGAAACACCGGTGCTTTGCAAACTCTCGAGTGATGTCTTTTACCAGATCAGACAATCGCTATAAAGGAACGGTTTGCTTCACCTCAAATGTAACACAAACACAGACAACAAGTAATTCTATCACAATAGATTCGTGTTGCTGGTCAACCTCTTTCTCTGTGAGATCTCCTTGTAAAATGCTGACTCTCTCTTTCAGGTCCTTAATGTCTTTCTTGTAGTTGTCGATCTCTTCCTGTTTTTCTCGTTCATCTCTGTCACGCTGCTCCTTTAAACGCTCAATGGTCTTTTCCTGACAAAAGAGAGCACTCTGTGAAGGAAATCCCACTAAGTCAATTCAACTTCTGAGGCTTCTTAGCACAACACTTCTGACAGACTTTAAACGAGGAGAAGGAGCGTATTGCCATTTTCCTTTCTTTACAGTTGTAAAGATCCTCAAGAAGGAGAAAACTCAAGAAATCTATAGATTCACTTCTGTGAAATACCAGCACTGAGAATATTGGATTCAATACTGCGAATGTCTGGATCTCTCAAAGTACACAGTGCTGTTACAATGCCACCCAATTTATCTGTTCTGATTATCAAAATTAACCTAAACACACACTGTTTCCTGACTTACTTAAATCTTATTTTTCTAAAATTTACAGTTAAATCAGCGGTTCTTCAGAGAAGAAGGGGTGTAGTGCCTTTGTGACACTGGGATTGATATACCGTAAGAAAAGGCAACAAAATAACTTTTCAGTAACCGAACATCAATGGAGCTTTGGTTATCTTGGAATCTGAAGGGATGCAAGCTAATTCCCCAGCCTTAGGTAAAGTTTAACTGTAATTCACAGAATCTGACAGACTAAACGAGATGTAGCCCTGCATCTTTGGGAATCACGAAAAAAATACATATAGTTACTCCAAAAAGTTGTCCAAACAGAACGGGAAAGTCTGTCTCTGAGCCGGCTACCTCCCGACAATCGAGACAAAAAAAGGTGAATTTTGGGGATAACCAGTGCGGTTCCACCCCGGGAGCGCCGCCGCCCCCCCTCACTAGCGCGTCCTGCAGCGCCCTCTGGCGGGGAGCGCGACCGGGACCGCGACCGGGAACGGCCACCGGGAACCGCCACCGGGGACCGCGACCGGGAACGGCCACCGGGAACGGCCACCGGGAACCGCCACCGGGAACGGCCACCGGGGAGCGCGACCGGGAACCGCCACC
>VZRO01008285.1:50071-104345 GCA_013397915.1 Daphoenositta chrysoptera | reverse complement strand
AACCGCGCCCGCACAGGGAGAGATCGGGAACCGCGACCGGGAACCGCGCCCGCCCCGGGCAGTGCCCGCACCGGCAGCGCCCCAAGGAGCACCCGCGGCTCTCCACGCTCACCTTCTCTGCCAGCGCTTCTTCCAGCGTGGTCAAGGCAGTGTCCGTGTTGGTGGTGTCGGCCTGCAAGGATTTCACTCGATCCTTTAAGCTGCTCATCTGCTTCTCCTTGTCTCTCAACTGTTCTTGAAGATTTTCAATCTTGAACAAAAGGAGAAAATTTTAAGACAACAGCAAGCAGAACCATCCAAAATCATCTTATGATATATTAAATGATTAAAATTATTCTTAAATCAAATGAAGTAGGCAAGAGCCTAGTTCTTATAATCCTACCTCAAAACATCAAGTGATGTAACCAAAACCATCAAATAATAACAAGGAATCAGTAATCTTTCCAACTATCAGGAAGAAATTTAGAGCAAGAAAGTCTGAACAGTATTCATGAGAACAACATAAAGAAAAGCTATTATTCCAAATTTCTGAGCATGTTGGACACCGTGTGACAGAAGGATGATCAACACATTAACAAAGAAACACATTAAGGAAGGAAAGAAACTGACAAAAACCTTACTGCATCTGTAAACTAAAAAAAGCACTTGATGATTAAAAAGTTGTGAAGAAGTATAATTTTAAGTATTTTCTTTGGTACCATGGTATCTTTTGCTACACTGGCAAGTTGCTTGTTCATCTTACACGGTGGCTTGCTATGTGATGGACTATCACAAAATGCCATTCCCTGGGTAGGAAATGTCTCAGCCTTGTTTTCTGTGGGTGTAAAATTCCATCTATTTATCAGTTCTGAATATATCTTTTCATACACTGAGAAGACCTAATACCAACCCTCTTTTATGCATATATACATATCAAAAGAAACAGACACATTAACATGATGATAACCTGTCAAAAACAAATCTATCAACAAAGGAGTAAAGTGTATGCAGATTTCTCAGTTGCCTCCTTTTTGTGTTGTTCTGACAAATTCTTCTGGCATCAGCAAATGCACATCATGAATGAATGAATGACGTGTGGCATGTAAGGTACCCTACTCCAAAACACTCTTTCAAAGACATTTGTAAGAAATGTTGCAACCAGACAACCCCAAGGGCTACCTAGTCCTGTACTCATGACAAATGAAAGCATTAACTAGCCTTTTGTGCCACCCGTTGAACAGCAGTTAGCAGCTGCTTGGTTACTGGAAATGTAGCAACTATACTCAGGTTTTACTCTTCAACCCTGGGAAAACGGAGCTGCTGCGATTACAGAGCAAATGGCTCTGCAGACACGTGCACTCCTACTGTGCCATCTCTACTGAAATTACGTCTGGAACACGGGAGAACATGGGGATTAGTTTATCTTCGCCATTAGTTTCTATTAGAAAAAGAAGTATTAGGCATCCCAGTTATGCTCAAAACTGAATTTGGGCACAACACAAATGGCATTACAGAACAAAATTAAAGAGCACCAAAAGACCATAACCAGAGACATATAATGTCAGTCAGAAATAACTGTAAAAATTGAAAATCCCTTTTTTATACACTCATGCTGTTTAATGCCTTGTTAGCATACACCTGGCAGCCCATGGAGCTTCGGGAAGAACCCCACGCGCCCTGACTGAAAAGTCCTGGTGCTCACACGCAGGGCTGCAGAGGAGGCAACGTGCCCAAGAGTGGCTGCTTTTGACTCCAGCAGCTCCCAGTGCCACCAGCTGTCTAGACAGGCTGGCTGTTGAGACAGCCAACCATGAAAATACACTACAAAGAAGGCTGAGTTATTCTTAGACTCGTGTTTACTTCTGGAGGAGAAACGCTCTCGCCAAAGGCTCTGACTGCTGAGGAGGGGACAGTGCACTGTGGCTTTCTGCTGCGAGCAAGCCACACACAAGAGGCAGCTAAATAATTCAGCTTCAGCACGTATTAAGGTGCTCACCAAGGCAGCACAAGCATTTCTTTGCACGAGCCCAGTGTGCATTTTGGGGTTTCAATTACACGGTTTGCTGTGACCGGTGAGATGACAGCTGTGTGACAGCACTAGGTATGACTGCTCCACCTCCCCCTGCAACTGCACCCTCTGGTACTAAAATCACCCAAACCGAACATGTAACGTGTATGAAGTGTGGACCTGTCTATTCTTTCAGCCTACATGCGTATTTTTCAGCATGGAGCAATGAATGGTGGGGTTTGTTATCACTGAGGGAACAGCAGGTATGCCAAAATATTCCCAGTCACAACCAGGCACTATTAAAAAGCCCCCTGTAGCTCCAGCTGTGCCTTTTGCAGGGTCAGGTAACTGAGGGACCTGGCCCTTGGACTACAGAAAATTCGAACTGGCTTAATGGGTCAAAACTGAAATATTTCTGTAATAATAAATGCAAAATTTCCCTATGAAATCACACTCTACAAAAAATTGCCTTTATTCCATTTTTCTCCTAAATCTGCAATACTGTAATAAATAATAAGTGTAGGCTCTCCACAATGATATAATCTGAAGGAGAAAGCAAATGGTCTGCACTCTGTCCATGTAGATAATTACTGAAGAAATTTGCTCTTATGTCCTTGCAAGTAGTTTGAGAATCCTTTCAAAAAAGAATACACAATACATTCCTACAAAAAAAAAAATTCTGAACAAATTCTCAAATAACTGATGAAGATTAAACAGATAACCAAAACAGGGTCTCTTTTCTACCAAAGAAAAGATGAAATAAACCTTAATGGAATCTCCAAGCCCTGTGGAACACAGAGGCACAAGGATTGAATGAGCAATGTCTATTCTTGAAATACTCAGAGATGATAAATCTTTGAAATGTTTCACAAGCCTAAGGAATATATATATTATATATATGTGTATATATATATGTATGTATTACTGCACCATATTTCTAAAATACCCCAAAAAGAAAAGGTATATACTATTTTAAATCATTAACTATCATTTTTCTTGCCATATTTGCTTATTTTGCAGGGTAAAGACAGCAATCTATAGCTAAGTTAGCAGTGCTATCCGTGGTGCAAAGGTACACAAGGCTACACTGGAATCATCTGCTCTGCACACCGATTTTCTCGTCAATAATGATTTACTGGAATATTTTTTCCAACATTACCAGTTGTCAGGCACTATCATGTTTCAACTTGGGTGATTTATTCTTAGTTGTGTGGAACTAATTATTTTGCCTTCCAGCCCTGAAGCACAGGAGCAGAGGCAGGAGAAGCTTCCTCTGGCATTCTGCTCCAAAGGCAAGGAAGCATTCCACTTCTTGCAAATACAGACTCCATGAAAAGCCCAGGCAAATGCAAATTAAAAACAGCCCAGGGATTCAAACGAAACACATCTAGTTAAATATCCATCAAGGCTGCTAGATTCCCAGATTCCTCTAGTCAGAGGTTACTGGATCCTGTGTGTCATGCTTCAGCCAAGAAACTCTCCCATACAGACAGTGTCCCCCCTCTCGCAGTGCCCTGGGGCATGAGGGAATTGAACACTTCAGAAGAAATTTCTGTTCTATCAGTGACCTCTGAATAAATGAAGTGGGTTTGTGAACTGGGCATTAAACCTCTTCCACAATCAGTTTAACACTCGGTAGTGTTCCTTCAGAGCAGGACAGGAGCAGATGTGCAAAGAGCAGCTCAGGGTTCTGCTCAGCCGTCCACTTTCCTCATCCTAGCTTTCCTCTGGGGGAGCAGCACTGTGAACAGGATCTCAGTAATCAGATGGGGCTCAGAAGGTTTCTGTTCCCTTCCTGTGGCACAGCCATCCAAATAAACAACCTCACATAAGCTGTCACCTTTCCAAACAGTTCATCCTAGGTTTTGTAAAGGCTCTATTGGTAACCCCAGCACCAGGGTTGGTGACCACCAGGAGATGATGGATTATCACCAATCACAGGCAGAAATGTTCCTTTCCACATCAGCAATACTAACATGAGGACAAAAGAAGCCTTTTTGGAAGGCAAAGTGGGTGAGTAAGCAGCACATGATGATGGAACAGCTACAGCTCTAAGTGGAGACATGCCACTCCTTTTAATGTAAAATTACTAATATAATAATAAAAATTTGAGAGCCTAGAGTCATACTTGAATTGCTGGAGTCCCACAGTATTTGAGAAGCTGAGAAAGATGGGTTTGCATCAAAATCAAAATGACAACATAACAGTTAAAACAGATATGACTGCATAAAAAGCATTAAAAAAATATTGCTTTAGGGAAAAGGGTAAGAGGTTAGTGAGAGATCAGCTGAAGTCCTTAGAGACTATTCAAGAAAGCTGTACTACTGGATTGATAATTATTACTGTATTTCTGAAAGTCATTATTTGGAGAACATAATGGAAGTCTATAAGCAGATATCTGGTCAGACTTCTACGATTAAGCTCCAGTTTTATCAATGTCACACTGAAAACTTCATCATTATAATTGTCTTCCAATTGCAAATCCTGCAAAAGTACCACTAGAACAGTCCTGCATGAACAGCAAAAATCTGCATTTAATGTAGCATTAACACATTCTATGAGTGTGAGAAGTAAGGTCTGTCACATGAGCAAATATTGCTCATATTACAGTACTGAATCATTACACTGAAAGTAATGTTCCTGCTATTAATTTTAAAGGTTTTCCCAAGACTAGCAACAATGTGAACCTTTAGGCAAAGCATGTCTTCTCACAAGGGTGAGATTTTAAAGTTGTTTTAAAGTTCGGGACAGATCAAACAATTTCCCTTTTTTTCAGTAGGATTTTGGCAAATGCAAATCAGAGTCTCTTCCAAAGTTCAGCTGCACTCAGTACGGTTTTTTTACTTTTAGATCCAACCAATTGATATGAATATGATCACGTTGTTGTCAAGTAATATTCAGAGATTCTTGTTCTTGAACCATCATCCTAAAAACCATCCCAGGGAAGACTGGATTAGTTTTTATTTTGCTTCCCAATAAAGTTTTGTTTTTACTGCTCCTCTACTTTGCTGCTTACCTGGAACATTACATTTGCATCATCACACGGGAATATTGTGCACTTTGGAAATGTCCTGACATTGCTGAATTGAAAATGGTGGGATTTTGTAACACCTTGAACTGATACAGGGAGTCTTATATGGGCTAACAAAGGAACATAAAGCTACCTTACCAAAAAGAACCAGGCCAGAAAGGGTGAGGACAGCATAGAGGAGGACAGGACTAAAAGTGAATTTCAAATGGCTGAACTCCAGCACTCTGGTGCATCTTACACAGTCATACTTATGAACTGCTACACAGAGTCCAGTTCAAATTCAAAACAGCTCCCAAGTAAAAAAAACACCGAAGTTGCTTGCTTTTCCAGGTGATAAAATCTTTTTGTCATTTTTACTCTTGTGATCTCCAATCTGCAAAAAGTCCTTTGAAATTAGCATAAAGCTCTACCCTGTTGAGATTTACAAAGCAAGTATTTTGTTGCTATGCAGCTAGGAAAGGACAAAGAATTTATTTTTGTGATTTCTACTTAAAACAAAACCTTAATTGTCAAATAAATATGTGGATCACAAACAGACACATTGCTACTGCTTCAAAAGGAAGCAGCTTGCAGGCAGAGGAAAAAAAAAATCTAGGAATTGCAGGACACTTCATGAAATTAATGCCTTATTCTTGACCTAAGCTTGCAATCAGGTTGACTTGAGAAAAGAATGGTGTGCAGGAAGAAGTGCTGGTTTAAGAAAAATTGACCTAACTTGTATAGACAGTTAATTTTTTTTGTACCTCTAGCAAAGAAGCAACAAAGAATTGACACTGATCCAACAGCCTATTCTCTTTCCACTGCCTTTTCATACAAGGCTGCTTTGTGAGTAGATTTATACCAGCCAGAAAAATAGTTAATCTATATTTATGTAAATAATCTCTAAGGACATCTATTTCTATCACTTTGTTTCCTTTGCCCTCCCTTCTTTTGCGTACCCAGCCAACCTCTGGCAGCACCAGTCTGCTGACAGATCACTGCAAAGCACAGCTAAGAAGAACAGCCACCATAAAGTGAATTGTAATTCTAGTGTCTTCTAAATAGCGAAGGTTTTTTCTGTACTGTCACATCCCCTATAACAAGCAGTATTTAAACCAGATCTTTCAAATCATATTCTCAGAATATTACTATCATGTTTGCAATCCTTCTCTTCTGCTAATAAATAGCTTGAATTTCTTTCAAACCTAACACAACCCTGTCACTAAAATTTGCTATTTCTGAAAACTGATATTGAGAGGCATTTTCCTTACAAGCTTCTAAAGACATTCCAGCACAATTCAAATCGGGGGGAAAAAAATAAAAGCTAGGACCCCAAGAGTTCAAACTGATTTTTGAGTTGGTAAATGTCCTGAAATTCACATTTTCAGGGGAGCCAATGTATATGTTGTTCTTAAACGTTGTCTCAGTTCCAAAGCACTGCCTAGAAAATATTACACATTAGCAATGACTCACATCCTTAGACAGCTGTAAACCAGTTGAATTTAGTTGAGGAATTGCTTCATCCTGAGGAGGTTCAGTAACACCAACATCCTAGCCCAGCTAACAGCAGTCTCTGAGTCCCGGGACCCTGCCATGGACAGTGGCCAGCACCAGGCAGGGGTGTGACCTGACAGGGCAGGCACTCTTTCCACTGCTTCTGGCTGTGCCTCAAGGCATTTGGATATTAACATGAATGGACAACACTCCATGCAAAATGCAATCAAATTACAAAAGTACAAAACCTGCTCGTAAGAGATTTGATGTGGCAATACATGAGCCAGTTGGTTGGTTACATATGGTTAATTATATAATCCACCAAAAATTCTCTATCACTGGTTTATCTTAGAGCTTCTCTGGGTCACCCCTTGTTTTTGCTGATATTCATCAGGTAAGAGACTGCAGCCATTATCCACCACTAACATTTCAACCTTGGTTGTTCATTAAGACAATTTGTTGGTTACAACTTGAGTCCAATACTTTAATTCCCACAAGTAATTCACAATAAAACACTGTTATCATAAACAGCAAAACAAAACAGTTTAAATTCTGTTTCTCCTCTTCAATGAAGTTTAGATATCAGTCATTTATTTCATATATATTAAAATGTCATTATACTGAGAACCATAATTGAAATAATCTGGTAATTAATTTCCCAATCTAATTACTAATAACATCCATTTTGTTGAAATCCTGGCCTAACCATGCAGAATAACATCATGCTAATTCTCCTTTCAGCTGTGTCCTGACATTATGAAGCAATCTCTAAGACTGTGTTTTCCAAAGTTTTACTCCTACGACCTACCAAACACAAAAGGATTGAAAACCCCAGCTATTCTGGGGACGTTTACTCACTCCTGTTCCAAGTCTCTGAATAGGTTTTGACAAAAATGTGCACAGATTTGACTTAGGGAAGTTCATTACAGAGAGAACACAAATACTGAAAATTGGACTAATTTCATACTGATGGTTCCCAAATGTTCAAAAAAAGTAAAACCAAAAGTACTTTATTGTGCAAGGCTGATAAAACAAGGGGGAAAACTGGACCTAGTAATTATTAAATTAGATCTGCTATTTTATTTTGTAAGAAGCAGAATAAAACAAGTTTTGCTCTTAGAACATCTCAAGGTTCACGAGGTTAACACTTCAAGTAACATTTTAGAAGTGTAAAGTGAAAAAGTTTCTACACTAACCATGAAACTTTACTTGCACAGACCATGTGCTGTATTTCATTGATAATTATTGAGAAACAAACAGTCTTCGTTCTATGGCAACTTAACTCCTTTACTCAGCAGTACTGATGGTGTTTTCCTGACTTGAGAGTTTGGTTTTGGTTCTACACAGAGTAAGGATATTGAAATACTGATACCTCCCTGCTTAGAGACACACAGCAGTGCTACCTATCACACCTCATTGCAGAAAAAAGGTGGTGAGAGAAGACACAGAGGGGAAAGGCTTAACTCCTCAGAGCACTGAGACAGCCAAGAATGGAGGTCAGGGAGCAGAAAAGACCAACCATTGAGGCAGACCAATGGATAGGATGGGAACATGGGATTTAACGTAGATTATAAAGGAAATCCTCACAGCAAACTAAACTCCATTTATATTATCATTTAGGATCGCTCATGCAGAAGGCTGTACAACTTGAACAAAGATTTTAAATTAAATTATGATTCAGACACTGAATTACTTTGCCCAAATCACTTGATTTATTATGATCAAAGATACACTGTAGGGTAAAACTGTCCTAACCCTGAGGGAAGAGCTCCGGAAAGGAGGGATGCACTAATCCCAGTGTAAAACATGGCCAGTCAACTGTGATTGCCCTGCTTCATTCTCCTAGAAAGGATAAGGAGTGATGAATAGGGAGGGATTAGGAAGTCATACTGTAAATACTAAACATGAGACTCTGTGTGTGTGTGTATTTTTCAGTATTTAGTTATCACTGCTCTTACAGAATTACTTCAGAACACAATGATAGGTGACTAAATATCAAACTTTCACATTAGTTAGTGATCCATACTCATAAACCCCCCCAAAATTTTAAAAACCTAATGTATTAAATTTATACCATCATTGGAACCTCTTCATCACGTAGAGGAGCATCCTAAGTATCAAATGTATGCTATTCTGAGACAAAGGGACCTTAGTTTCTTCTGACACTACTCCACACTGACCAGTTTTCTTATCCTTTGGCTGAAATCACAGATTTGAAAGCTGTTTATACGCTTGTGCCTTATGACAGTCCTAATGACTGTATAAATACTGTGCAGACACCCAGCTTTGAAGACTGTGTAGCCTAGTGGGTTCAGAATTCACTCCTGAATCCAGGAAACTATTGATTTAAACGGAAAAATTACTCCATCCCTGTTGTAGTGAAGATCCCTAAGCTGACTAACACAATCACTAATGTCTGTTCCAGGCACAGCTCAGACAAAACTCCCAGGGCAGAAAACGCCTGGTGACCAAAGCGCTGGAAATTGTGAAGCCCTGCAGCCCAGAGAGCAGTGAAAAGCCACGTGAGGGAGACCGATGTAGGCAACCTCAAAAATGGCACACGCCCTTGCTTCTCCTGCTTCTTCCATCACAGGGAGGTTTGTGTTTGTCTTGCATGACAGTGACTACACCAACAAAGCTTATTAGCTTTATCTTGCCAGAAAAACTACACGTTTAATTCCTAATGAAGGCAAGGGCCCCAGAGTTGGCTGTCTTCCCAGATCCCTTCAAGAAACCAGAGTTTGTCAGTCCCCCTACCCATGAGTAATGGCCCGTCTTGCCAATCAAGAGGTTATCTCAAGGCCCAGGAAGGACATAATATCAAAGTGACTGCTCCTCTTTGAGGGATACTAAAAAAGCTCCTTCCATATATGACAGCTTTGCTGACTTGTGGTTTCAGATAATACCAGAACTCCACTGGAGTTTTCTTGTGACTGAGCTGCTGCTATCAATCTTGTGTGACACTATTACAGCAGAGTGCATCAGTTTAAAGCCCTGCTTTATCCAGCCACAATAGCTGAACTACAGAACCAACATCGTTAACCTCACAGGCCTGTTTTCTTTCTTTGTATGAACCTCCTTATCTACAAGGATTACTTCAGAAAAAAACCAATCGAGCACTTTGGTTACTAAAGTCAACAGGCGAGATTCTTTAACAACATCAATATAAATGCAGAGAGTATTCCTTACATTGGTTCTCAAAATAAGAAATTGACTTACTAACTTTCACACAGACCAACACTTGATTTTTTAAAAGAACAATTAGCATACATCTGGGAATACAGGTACCTATGCTACATAATTCTTTTTATTGTGGTATCACGAAATGCAGCAAAAAGAAGTGGCAATATCAAAACAAACGAGCACATTCTCCATGTAAAAATTCTAAATTATCACATAGGTGAGCATAAAACCTTATTTAGAATCCAGTAGGTTTGTCTGCCATAGGTGCTGCAGTAGCAGCCATAACTGTGCACTAAAAATTACTGTAATAGCATAAATAGTATATTCCTGGAGAACACACAGTCACCTCTACCAGCACCTGCAAACTATGGACTATCTGCCATGGAAAATACTGTCTTCAAGCTAAGCCTGTGGACCTTTTAGGATCCATATTCTAAATCAGAAAAATGTATGTTATTATATGGCTCAAAAGAATCAAAGATACCAAATCTTTGGGATCTACCTGAAGCTGCTGTAACAAACTCTATTTGGTAGTAAGCCACCTTTAAAACTAAACTAGCAAGGAGCTGAAAAGTGATATGAAGAAACTGTGTTATTCCCCTGCCCTAATGTCGTCTTATTGGTTGCACACTCATAGAAGGAAAAAAAACCACCACATGATGACACCTGAGCTGGGCCACAGTTACTCTGAAATGTCTTAATGGGTTGTCAGAACTGGAAAGTCAAAACGGAAGGGTAAGAATCCTAGTGGTCATGGCTCACTATAAAATGAAAATAAATCCTGTGTTATGTCCTAATTTTCCACATGGAAATTAAACAACTAATCTCCTACCCAGAGAGCAAAAATTAAAAAAATCTCACAGGATAATTATGCTGAATTTGAACTCACATAATGAAGCCTTTTCAGTCTTCTTTGGCACTTTCATTGCTACCACAAGTGGTATTTTGAGAGAGATGAGGGATTAAAAGCCTGTCTATTTTTTCCTATTATTCCTCTAACTGAAGAGAATACTATTATCTAAAACCCCACCCCACATGGTAAAGCAATTCTGAGAGGATGCTGGGGAAAAGAGAAGCTGCTGTAGCATCCTGGGGACAAAGCCAGAATAGCTTCTAGAGATTTCTAAAAGGCACAAATTTCAATTTTGTTTTGTTCAGTGGTCGTCAGCAAGCCTGTAACAGAAAGGTCTGAATGAAAGAAAAAGCAGCAGCAGAAGAGGTCTGATATCCCTTCAGGGACACAGAGACACAAGCTCCCCTTGACCCTCCAGGACACATCTTTGAGGTCACGTCTGTCAGGTTTAATAAATAAGCTGACACAAGCCTGTGGGGATGTTTGGTCTTTTCTGTGGCATCTGAAATCTCTGAACTGGGTTTAGAACCAGTTCAGTGGCATGACCTGAGACCTGGAGTAACAAGAGCAGAAGTACAGCTCTTTGTGACAAGAGACTTCAGCAATACTCTTGTAATTGGGCTGGACAAGAGTTCCTGAAGAAAAGTACCTATTCCATCGATTCCAGCGGAGCAGAAAGTCCAGCACATCCACCTTTACCTCCCAGCAGAATCTGGGCTGAGGAGCTGAGCCTTTACAGGGCTCCTCCTTAAACCTTCCTGAGCCAAGCACATTGAAAGCAGAGAACAAGCTGGCCCACAGGAATGTTACAGAGGCAAAAGGTTACCCAGTGTGAAACAGGAGGGCACAAGCACACCCACTTTGTAAATGAACGTCCCATCCCTGCTGGGACAGCCCCCGCCCTTTGCTGCCAAGTTATTCCTTGCTGTGACGTTCACACGAGCAGACTCGGACACGCTGCAAGTATGACCAAGCCACTGCCTACAGAGTGGACACTGTGGGACTGGTAACCACTAAATGCCATCGTAGAGGGGCTCAAAAGGATCTCTCAAAGTCCATCCTGCACCTTAAAAATTCTTAGAAAACCATATATTCACTCGCTTGGTAGGCAAGTTCAAGGTCACACCTTGAATGGAACTACCATAAACTGAATTAGATGTTTGAAAATGCAGTTCCTTCTCTGAGCTCTCATCTCCTCAGGGCCAGAGCAGAGGAGCTGTCTCACTAGGTAAGCGTACTTCAGAGAAGAGGGAATAGAAAGAAAATAAACTTTGAAGTACAAACAAGTTTTCTGAAAAGCAGAGGACATTAATTTCCCATGGAGAAAGGCAACGTTTCTTATTCAAAAGTGCAGGAGCATTTCAAACCTTCCCAAATTCTAGCTAAACAAGTCAGCACAGCCACCAGAGAAAAAAATAAATCTGTGTTATCCTTTATCACAGGTCAATTATCACACAGAGCATGGGGAGCTGCCAAAAACACTGCTATGTTCAGACACTAAAACTTGCATTTTATTTGCCTGCAGCTGCATTGCACAAAGAAGGGAGTGTTAACCCCCCTTCCCAAGACAAAACATGACCTACCCCCAAAGCAAGAGGTGATTGATTCCCTGTTTTGTTGGTTTTTTTTTCTTTCAGTGTACTATTACTTATCTTTTGTCCCAAATGCTATTTCCCTAAAATGCTTTGATTGCAAAATATTGATTTTTTTTTTCCTCATTTCTTTTCATCCTTGTCTACCAGCACAGATAGCCAGATGTACCAAAAAGAGTAATGAAGCACCATTTAATGTTTCTCAGGTTCAGATTTCAAATTTGCCCAGCATGGTCCCTACTTTATTTTCAAAGACACTCTCCCCTGGCCTTGAGTTCTAACAACATAAAATGAGATTTTATGCAAGATTTATTTTCAATGAAATGGAAAAAAAATAATCCTGAAGCCCTATAAAACTAGGTTTTTGCATTAAATTTTCAGACATAAAGCCAAAGTCTCCAAATTTCTAGCATTTGCCTTACTTCTATTGTCTAAAATAAAGGTACTACCAAGCAGCATCACTGTATGAGCTTAGAACTGGAAAGACTCCAGGATTTAAAATGTGAAGCATGTGGTTTCCTCAGCAACCTGGAAGATGTATTTTGGTGCCTACTGGGCATCAGAAATGATGCCAATTGTCATGTTAATTTTTCAGATCTTTGTTGTTCATAATCTTCTTCTGTGTCTTTTAACTGATCTCTCACCAACCAGTAAACTTCCATTCTTTCTTCACCTTGACTTTTGGGTGACTACACAGGGTCCTTTGCAGTTCACCTCCTTTAACCAGTACAACAAAGATAGTGGTTCATAAAGCAAACCACACACTGGTCTGTGTCAGTGAATCCAGAGACCCAAAAATAAAGGCTGCATTTTAAATCAGTTTTTCTTTCAACAGCAGCAATTTAGGATAGCACATTTTTGGGCACCAGGCCAAACAATTCCTTGTCAGTGTCACCAGAACAGGTGATTACACATCTAAAACAGTCACAGAAAATAAAAGGATTATGAGGCCCAAATACCCATTTCACTATGGCTACATTCTCGTACAGGCAATCTCTAAATTCAAAAAGAAGCAAACAACTCTTCTTAAATGGCCACGTTAGGCAAGTTAATGATTTTTTAATAAATTCTGTTCTTTGCAGATCTTCACCACTTTAGCTTTTCCTACAAATTTTCTTTGTACCTAGCATTAAAAAATATTAGTGAGCAAAATTTAGTTGATTAGAATCCAACTTCCAAAATATTCAACTTCAAAAATATCTGAGTACCTGCTGAGGGAAGAGTACTTGATGAAAACTGACTGAATAGTATCTACTAATCCAATTCTTAATTTGGTTAAATTCCTTCAACACACCAACATCTTTACCCTGTTCCTTCTCATAACTGCTGCTTCCCAATACATATTATTTCCACAGAAAAATATTAATTAACACTATACAAGAAAAAGCACTTTTTGTACCACATGCCTTTCATGATCTTCCACTGTATTCGATTAAAATGCCTGAGTACCATTTAAATCACATCAATAAACTTAAAACAAACATTTGCTATCAGATAACTAAGCCAGCAAAAGAAAAACTCAGACAAACTACTATCTATAATATTTGTGACCTCTGAAGATACTTTAAACTGTGCCTTCAGATCTTCAACTAGAATGTAAGACTAAAACCTGATCTGTCTGAACATACCAGTTTGTAATGGCAGGGAGGAATAAAAAGACTATTGTGCATGGAGGTAAAAGTTTAAAGACTGCTTTTTTTTTTTTATGGCAATAAAATTCTGAACTGTCCTGGAAGGTCTGAAAGATGGTACTTGGATAAAGCAGAAAACAAGATGTGCACTTAATTAAGATGCACTCTAGAAATGCAAAAACAGGAAAAAAAAAATCACAGTTTACAAGGATTAAGAGAAAAATACTTATATGAGAGGAGCTACAGGCTTCTGAGGTTCCAGGCAGAGGGCAGAAGCAGCTATCTGTGCAGTCATAAAAGGACAGCCATATTTACCAGATAAAAATGAGACTTCCTAATTTTTCCCTAGCACCTGAAACAGATTTTATGCAAGTTCCCATAACTTCCACAGAAATACATATTAAAAAGTCAGACCAGTCCTTCCCTAGGTATTTTCTCAAGCTCTGCTTTTCTGTGGAAAAATGTTAAAGAGAACAAGAAAATGCAAAGCCCTATCTATAGAAAATCCCACACCTAGTCTTCAATTCCAGGTCCAGACAAGTAATTAAAAATCTGAGTTAAAGACATCAATCCTTGAACTTTAAAGGCCTGAATTTCTAGTTCTTTACCCCAGGCTATACAAAAAATAAAAAGTAATTCCATATTGCACCACAAATCTCAGATAAAAGAATTGTCACCTGGATTCTCCACAAGAATATTCTACGTTAGCTAGTTACAGAAACAGAAAAAATAATCTTTGAATTTACAGCCCTCACAATTTAACTGCTCATGTTAAAAGAAATGCCTCCAGCAACTTCAAGGCTAAAGCAAATTCAAATCTGTGCATGTGATTCTAGTTAGCAGTAGAAAATATGTATTTTTCTACAGATGGGTTACATGGTTTTTACGTGGAACAGGCTGCCCAGAGAAGCTGTGGATGCTCCATCCCTGGAAGTGCTCGATGCCAGGTTGGAGGGGGCTTGGAGCACCCCGGGATAGGGGAAGGTGTCCCTGCCCATGGCAGGGGAGGTTGGAACTGGATGATCTCTAAGGTCCCTTTCAGCCCAAAGCATTTTATGGTGATTTGTTTCAGTGGGTTTCTTTGTTTTGTTCTTATTCAAGAAGCTCGGACAGGTTTAGAGAACACCTCAAACTGCAGTTTATTATGGTAGTGTTATCTCAGTGGAGCTATCCAGGAGAACAGGACCTCAAAGCCTTTACACCTAAAAGCCTGTGTCCCTTCCTTCCAGTCTGAAGAGAACAGGTACTTTTACCTGAAAGCAGCAGGGACCAGCCCTGAAGAAACAGGTCAGATGTGTGAAGACACAAGATGGAGCTGTCTCAGTATGGATTAAAGTGGTCTCAAAAAAACAAGTGTTAAAAAACGGGAAAAAAGAGAAACTTTAGAACTGCCTATAAATGATCTAATGGAAGATCATTCTCAAGTGTCAAGCAGAGCAAGAAAACGTGTGAAAAAACAGTGTAAGAGTAAATGGAAATAAAACAACCTCAGTGACATTTAACATTTACACAAATGTCAGATTCCCCCCTCCTGGTTAAACATTCAGCTGGGATCTCAATCTATGTCTGCCGGGTGCACGACCAATTTTGTAAAACAAAAAGAAACACAGCACAAAAATCAGAAATCTGTGTTTCTAAAAAGATGAACAGTCAAAAAATGAGACCATGAAGACTGGGAATTTGGGTTCTGCTCTAGAATTATTAATGATTTATTTATGGCTAAAGTCCACGCCTGAACTTGAATTCCCACATGACGTTTGCTGTAACAGAGCTGAACATGACCTAAACCCTCATGATTTATGGTTATAGACAAGAGGAAAAGGCATTGGCCAGGCGTCAGAAAAATAATCAATATTCTGAACTATTAATATCACAAGAATTCCACAGAACTGTTTAAAGGTCGAGGAATAAAATAAAACAAAAACTCCATATCCACAGCCTAACACATTGAAAAAGAGCTCCAAGAACAGCTTCTCTAAAGATACAGAGCAAAAAATATTCTTAAAATTAAAATTTATTGCAATAGATGCATTTCTCTCTTTTTACCCTGTGTAGAGGAAAATTGGCATATACTGTGTGTGCAATTTGCCAACAATCATCTATAATGACATCCACTGCCCTAGGACTCAATGCCCTCTGGGAAACCTCTCTAATTTGTCTGACAGGGTCTACATTTTTTGTTTTTACCCAGACCTCCCCCAGTTCACTGATAAGGTCTACATTTTCTTATCCAGAGAGATATGGAGGATAGTCTGATTATCCTATTCTAGTAGTTCCCAAGAAATATTAAGTAGGATAAAACAGCATTTCTAACAAAAGTTATACAAAGTTCTTCACAAACTTTCCAAGTAGGTTACAGAGAAATCATCCTAATTGCTTCTACTGATACAACCCCTCGTTTGTTTAGTCACATTCTGAAGTCACAGCCAGCCAGTGCCCTGTGCTCCCAATCAGCGTGGCTTTGGTAAGGTGCTGGGTATGAAAGGATTGATTTTTCACATGCTGTGCCCTCATAAAAATGCCTCAGGCACTGGCAATATTAAAATGGAAGCAGAAGCAGAACATGCAATCACTGCAAGGCAACAACCTCTGCTTTGAATTCTATTTTTTCTGTCAAAAATTCAAACTGAAATTCATCCTTCATTATATTCCTATTACATCAATGGACTAGAACATTAATCTCCAGAATGCACTTTCCAGTTCAGGCTTTCTCAGCCTTGGAAATCGAGATGCATCAGAGGTGTTTATCTGGCTTAGAGCTCTGCAATCTCACCTTTTTCTGGAGAACATTAACTTTGCGTTCCTTCACCTCCAGCATGTCCTTGAGGTCATGAATCTCCCCTGCCTGAGTGCCCTTCTCCTCTGCCATCTCCTGAATCTGCTTTGTCTTCTTGTTCAGCATCGTCTCCTTCTCCTCCAGACGTAGCCGCAGTGCATCCACCTGGGGCCAGAAACGCAGAACAAGCTTTGTTTAGCACTGAAGGAGAGAAAGTGTTGAAAAGTAAACTACACTTCCACAGGGGAAATAGTACAAAGAGATTCAGAAATCTAACACCCCTTTCTTTAACAGTTCAACATATGGAAGATTGGGATAAAACAGTTATTACAAGTGACAGGAGACTAAACAGTAAAAATAATCAACCGTGTTCTTCCCAAACTATATGAGAATAAGGCTTCTTGGATAACCTCAAATCATACTTCTCACATAAATCAGGCTTGTGTCATACAATACTGAAATTTTTTCCCTAAAGTAGAAGCCAACATAATGTGTTGTTGAGAAGTTCTCTCACGTGCAGGGAAACCAACCCCTTTATTTGAAACATTACTAATATTCAGAGAATAAACATTGACCCCTTGTACCAGACAGTCACTTTATATTCTAGGTTTTAATCACAACTGTAGCTGAGCCTGAAGGTAATGAAAGCAGAGCTCTTTGCAGCCACTGCAGATCAAAACTGGAAGGAGGTTACCTTAGGGTGGCTAAGAATATTGTGGCTTAAAAAGCAAAGTAATCATTTAAATATAACATGTTTTCTGCAGCATGGAGTTTTATATTAAAGGTAAAATTGAACAAATGACACAGTACAGGATACTGTGGGTGCAGTTTGGACACACAAACACATTTAGAGCTCCCATGGCCTGACTGAATTTAGAAATACACTCCAGAAACTCTGTGGTGACCTCACACTTCAAAACTGCATGTTGAGCATCGTTTGCTTTTCCTTCTGCATTTCTCTTCCATATGTGAAACAGAGCTCACAAGACAAAGGAAATGGGAGAAGGAATCAGAGCTACCTGAATATCAATTTGATGAGAAGAATAAGGTCACTACAGAGCACAGCCTAATCTCAGAGAGCATTGTGGAATACGAAATCCAACACCACCAACCTGCTCAGGATGCCAAAAGAAACCCACTGACCCCTATCTGCTCAGCATTCAGACAGAGCTCTAATCTGCCACTTGGCTGCTAATCTCATTTGACAGTATCAGACTTGGTTCCTGTTAGCTGAATCCATTACAGGACATCAGTCACACAGAGTGAACAGGCTGATCGATGAATTTCGTGGTCCTTCTGCACAGCACAGACTGGCAGAGGGACGAAGTGAGAAGGTGACAACTGCTGGACAACCCCGGCTGGGATAAGAATTTAGGAAGTCATTACCCTTATGGTATTTTGAGCAACATTTAGTTTTAGCGTGTTGTTTTAACATGTAATTCCACTTTATTTTGAGTTGCCAATGGAAAAGTTGTCCCTGAGGCTCTGCATTTCCAGTGTTACACCCACAAACCCCTGGGCTGTTCTGACTCCTTTCCCACAGAGCAGGAAGCACTTGCCAGGGGGGAGAAGAGCTGCCCTGCTCTCCCCATCATGCTGCAGTCCCGCTGCCACCTCTGTGTCTGGAGCCTTCTCACTTTCACATACATTATTAAAGTACATTCCTGACCTTTCCCCCAGCAAGTGGGGCATGGGGTGTAGTCTGCAGGGATATTAGAGTACCCGGTCTTACCCAAATATGATTTATAGGACGGCTAGAGTCTGCAATGAAAGGTTTAGCAGGTGGATCAGGCTTTGCCTTTTTTTAAAAAACACATTTTAATAGATTGATTAGGTATGTTCTTCTCTGGGAATCTTTGATATTAAAGCTAAGAGTCACTTTTACTAATTCTTGAAGGGAAACTGAAAATCTCCCTCACAAGAAAATCCACATACTCTCAACAGTTGTGTTGCAAAATACGTGAGACAGTCCAGATGCCTACAGCACAGTGTTAAGTGAAAAGAGAACATCTGCAAATAGAAATTTAACCACAGAATGCCTTCAATTTCCTGATTGATTATTCTCTTTGAACTCTATATTAGCTTATGGTTTGGGGTAAATTGCATTCCTGGTTTTATTTGTGTGAGGTCCTTGCCTAGGAAACCAGAGAAAACAGTTTCAAAAGTATTTTCAAAGGCTGGCAGGACACACAATCATCACCTTAGCACTATTCCTGGCAGAACACTGCACTTGTTTATTCATGTCAGCTCAGTTTATTGCACGGCATCCTCCCACAGTGACAAGAATTGAGGTCTGTGGGAGTCAGGTGATGCCAACTTCCAGAGAGTCAGCTCAGGACTTTCTCAGTACATGGGAACGAGCAGGCAAACAGCTCCTGAGGTGCTGACACCCCTTCTCCCGAATTTTGTGTCTTGGACGGTGTTGTCCTAACCCTGGGTTACCCGAACTGCTTTCACAGGAACAGATTGCCATGTCTGCAGCTGTGCACGGCAGGTTAAAGCTCCCAGCACAGCTCAGGCCAGTCCCTCACAGCACAGCAGGGTCACTCTCACACCACTCCAGGGTCACTCCTGCCCTGCCTGCAGCTCCCCCTGCCCCTGCAGCTCCAGCAGTGTAAGCACAGCCCTAACTCAGCAGCTTTTCACCTTCTGTAGCTATTGTTAGGTGAAGTCTCCAAGAATGAGTACATTTTAAAAAGGACCAGTTTTATGACATTCCATTACTAACTTGCAAACGTATCATATAAATACAAAAAAGGAGTTAAGCCTTTTTACTGATAGCATGGTCTGTAATTAAGACTTTAAAGCTATGTTTACTGACTGATTTGAACACAGTGCTAGTTCACAAGACTTAATTTAATTCTCTATTTTTGACATTGATCTTTCTTTTTAACCACATTAGAGTTGACTCTTCACCTCCTTACACCACTTGCAGCAATATCCAGCACACTCTGCAGATGAGAGTGAACTCTCTGTGAGCACTGAGCTCCCAGACACCCGAGTCAGATCACACAAGGATGCCAGGGGGCAGAGGGGCACACGCCTGGCTTTGTGCAGAGCCTCTCTGGATCCTGCCAGGGTCACAAACTCGGGCAGGACACAGGTACTGCTCCCAGACCAGCTCAGCTCAGAAATTAGTTCAGCTGTTCCTGCACAGCCTCCAGCACAAGGCAGTGAGTAAATAAAATAAATAAAAGTAAATCTGAGCACGGTGAGCTCTGTCCTGTGAGCTCTCCCCAGTGCTGGCAGCTCTGGGTTTCAGGTGGCTGGTGCTGAGAAGTGCTGGAAACATCCAGCTCCCATTTGGACATTCCTCACTAAACGTCACCCACTCTCTGTCTCTGATCTGGCAGAGTCTACTGCAGTTTCAAAATGCCAGCAAAAGCCCCAATAAAGAAACATCCTTAGAAAAATTTATGTTCTAATGAGACATTCAAGGCAAATAAAAACTTCCACATGATTGGATTAATTTTCCTACTGAATATTAATCTGAATTTACCATAGGAACAGACCAATTACAGAACCATGCCAGCTTGGGCAGTATACAAAAATAAAGGAGAACATTCTTGCTGGTTAATGCAACTTCCCACTGAAGCCACATAACTTTTGGCACTGACCTAAGCTAAAGGGCTCACTGGGTAAAAACGTTATATGGATAAAGCCTTAATTCCAGCATCACTACTGACTTATTTTTTGTTTTGTTTACAAAGTGACTGTACAATTTTAGAGCTATTTTTAAAGGTTTCTTCACCAACTGAAAAGTTAACCACAATATCCTCTCCACCCAAGAGCCCTCAAGATAAACACCCCATAGACAGCTCACTGTTGTTTGTAGTTCCAGAGTGGCAGGTGGCAAATCCATTTCTGAGATACTACATCAACACTTTTCCCCACCTATGAGAAGGTTTCTTTAACAGAAGACTAAATAAGGGTAGAGCCTTATGAAGGTATTCTCTCTTATTTTCAAATGTTTAGTTAAATATGGCTTTAAATACCAATCCCCTGTGAAGATTCTGACAGAGTATGTCAGAAACTGCCCCTCTCTTCCTCCCCACAACTCTCTCCAGGTGCCTTCAGAGAAGCTGTGCTTTAACACTGACCAGGGCTGTCGAGAAGTGAGGCCAAGCAGCATCTCACATTCCTACCCCATTCCCAAAGAAAAGCCCTGTATGGAAAGGTATCCTTTCCTTTAAAAAATCCAAATCATCACAGGATGCAGTGACAAACATCTCAACACTGTACATTGTCAGCATGGTTCACACCTATACTTAAGAGGATCCCCTGTGAAGACAGAAAAAAGGTAAATGTGGTAATTTAATTGTTGAGCTTTCTGTAAAGAACTCCAACAAGGGGGAAAAAGATGAGACTGTCTTTCAAGAAGAATAAATATCTTCTTGGAAGGAGGAATCCAGTTTGGTTTTGTGGTGCTACATGAGAACCTCATTTGGAAAAACAAATATTCTCAATGATTATTTAGTAATATTACAAGTTAGAGAGTAGAATAATTTTCTATATTAAAAAAGTACTTTGGCCTTCAGCTAAAATAAAATTAGAATGTTCTGAATAACTGTCAAGAGTATCTATCAATGGTATATAACCAAGTCTTCTTAGTTTTAAATATTCTGTTTTAATTCTGGACATTTTAAGGCAATAAATATGTTTATCAACCATAACAGCTGAAATTATGACCCTCTACTGAAGTCTTTTAATAAAGTAAATTTGTTCTCATGGGTAGAAAAGTACTATTTATTACTTAAAAATGAGAATAGAAATGTGTTTCTTGCTTTGTAGGTTTGTCACAGTATTGCACACTTAACATATCTCTATTCTTTTCAATCACTGCAATGGATCAAAGCCTGTATTTTACCTCTGGAAATGTTTACTAACCTAACACCTACTTTCAATGATGTTTTGAAATTTAAATTTTTTTTAAATAGGCATGTACTAATCTAGGGTACATTTCTGAACTAGCAAAAAGCAATGAACATATTTAACAAGAGGTTTATGATTGTAAACTGGTACACTTTCACAGTTAAACCCCACTGATGAAAGTTCAATTCTACATAGATCTGAGAATAATCAAAAAAGCCATCCTGGAACATCAAGAGATGTTTCCTATGTAACTTCTTTACTGCATGTTGACAAGGCCATGAGCACCCACAGATTTACCCATTTTGGCTAAAGGAAAGCTAAATTAGGGTAGAAAGTTCAGATGAGTTCTCTTATGCTCCTGTAATATGGAACCTTCTACCAGTGTCACCCACAAATTTCCTGCATGGCTTTTTCACAGCTCCTCTGGCTTCTTTGACTCTTTCAGCTGTAACACCACCAAGTTTTTGAGGCATCACTGCCATCTTTTGGACTCCCACTAACACTACAGTTTTCCAACCAGTGAATGAAATGCTGTCTGCACACAGCATTTCATGACTGCTCTTCAAGAATGTCCAGAAGCAACACACCTATGCTGTATTTATTATCTGTTTGATGTTCAGATATACACCCGAGTCCTACATAATATGGGAATTTGTTATTGAAACACAGGTTAGAAAATATTTTTCCTTTACCTTGGAATATGCATCACAAAACATGAAAGCCCCTATTTTAAATAAAATAGCCCCTATAAATATAGCTATTAAATAAATAACAAACTAAATAAATATAATATATATAAATACAGCTATAAAGCCCCTAAATTTTTATTTTAGGTGTAAGCACAGGCTTACAAGCCAGAGTTCCTGGAGATGCTGAGCAGCAGTGAAGCCTCTGCAGGGTGTATGCTACTGGAATCATCTTCCTGCTTCTCCTCTGCTCTAGCTACAAGGGCACTGCAGATAAATCCCCCCGCTCAGACATTGCCACTTCTAACTCAGCCAAGCACTTATGCACACGCATTTGTCTTTAGATCAATCCCCTGGCCTGGAGAATCAAACATGTAATCAAAGGTACCAAGAGCTGGATGGCTCTGGGACTGTACAGCCTGGGAACAGAAGAAAAGCTGGGTTTTCCCTGTTTCTCTGTGCACAGACAATAAACACAGAAGTGCCCACTTCACCTCTGTCTGCAGGATGGCAGCTCTTTGCTCCTTGGCTGTTAGGGACTCTTTGAGAACCTCAATGTGCTGCTTGCTGTCGGAGAACTGGTTGGTGAGGGTCTCCAGCTTGGTCTGCAAGGCCAGCAGCTCGGTGTCCTTGCGCGACAGCTCCTGCTTCACCTGACCGATCTGGAACACAAGGGAGGGCGGGCACAGGGAGAGACCATTTACACCTTCCTTGCAAAAATTACCATAAACGCACACAACTATCGACAAACAGGATGGTACTTCTAAATTATCCCCCAGAACAACAAAGCCTTCAGATACCTTCAGTGAAAGTCTGGCAAAAATTTGTGTCATGAGCAAAGGATACAAGGAAAAAGAGAGGGGGAGCAATGTCATCTATATTTCAAGGGAGGTTCTTTTTATTAGTGGCAGTCTTTTGTTATTCATCTTCCAAAGACCAGACCCAGGTACATGGCAGGGAGAAGGTTTTAATGAAGATGAAGCAGGACTCCAGTGACAAAGAACCCCAGAGCAGATGAGACACCTACAGGTCTCTCAGCAGCACAGTGTTTGCTTTGAAATGCCAAATGAGCCAGTTCCCCTCCAGCTCCTCACCTATCAATCCAGCCTCGTGCTTGCAGAGGATGTAAAGACACCTTTATTTTTCCCACTACTTACAAAACCAGCATTTTATTCTACGAAACCCCTCTTAGTTTATGGAAGCTTCTAAAAGCAGATGGAAATAGTCATCGAAACAACATGAAAACTGCTTGTGGAATTGCATTTTGTTTAGAGCAATTTCCTAAATTTAATTTAGTGAATTAAATCAGTACAGAAACGCAAATTTATTTTAACAAATGTAGGTTGGATTATTATTTAAAAAAACAAACAGTAGAGAATGATGAAATAAAGCATCAAAATAAGCTGAAATCTCAATCTAAGTGCAATCATCACCCAGGAAAACGTCTATTAAGTCTGAATATAAAAAAAAAAAATTAATTAAAGAGGACAGAGAAGTCTAAATGTAGACTTGACATCCAAGTGTACAACCATCTTTCTGGTTTTCTTCCTATAAATCTCACAGAATAGCAATATTTTACTGCTACATATTATATAGCAGAGGGGGACATATCTCTACACACTAAACAGTTTCCCCTTTTTTTACTTGAATAGTTTTGTTTGGGTTATTAAAATTAAAAAAAACCAATCCCTTAATCCCAAAAGTATGTTGACAAGTGCTTCAGAACAGAAATTAAAGGACAATACAAACTACAAAAATTGTCCACGTCACCCTTTGTGTTTGGAAACGTGACACGAACAGAATAATGGTACCATTTATAGGGTTTTTTAAAAAGTTTTTGATTAGAATAAATGCACATACTAATAGAAATAACTGACAAAAAAAGCTTGGGTAAGTGCAATTTTATCTTGACAAGGCTTTCAATAATGGGCAGTTAAAGAAAGAAAACTCTTTACGAGAGTATTAAAACGGCATCAAAATATGTAACCAAGGACTCCTGTGTTCAGTGTGAAACAGTGTACGAGAGGAAATGGGGAAGGAGGAGGGCATGCATCTCAAAAAACCTCTCAAACTCATTTTATGAAATGGAACAATGAGAAGGTATATAAGAATTTATAGAACTATTCCATAGTTTATTGTTCACTTAATTCAAACCTGCTAGGTTGTTTTTTTCACATTTTACTGAAAGCAAACAGGCACGGAGGATGAGTGTGCCACCTGTTCCAACTCAACACAAAGGTCCTGAAGTCAGCAGCACTGTTTGTGCTGTCAGCCACCAGTTGCACAGTACTGCCAGGCACAGAACAACTGCTGGGGAGAGCTGAATTATTTACTGCTGGTTATCTTTGCTAGAGTATTGAAATGAAAAAAGCCTCCTTAAAAAATCTCAGATGACACCAACTTTTTCAGTTAGTAGGTGGCCTGAATCACATTAAACTTTCTCAAAAAGACAGATCGTTTTTGGGCTCATCTCAGAATAGATTTTGCCACATTTCATGGCATTAGTTCTTGTCTCTAGAAGCCCCCATTTCAGAGCTGCAAGCCCACAGTGCCTGTGAGCTGAAGCTCTTTGCTAAGAACACAGCTCAAACCATCCCAACCTGCAGGAGAAGTAAAGGCAGCATCAAGGGCTCACATCTCTCTTCTTGGTGAGAAACTACATTCACTCTTTTGAGTGAAACTTTAACTCCACAGCAAAGGAATAACCTAAATTCATGCTGCTAAAATCAAACAATCAGTTTTAAAAGCGTTCAGCATCCAGATTTTGTTATTTTTTGTGAAACAATGTTAAGAGGGTCCAATGTAAGTTTTCAAACCAGTTTTTTTTTACTAGGAAAAGCAAATCTCTTTGAAAGTCTGTCCCCAAAATGGGTGCTGAATACTTTTGAAAGTCTGCATCAGTAAAGAAGAGTAGGTTATTGCCTCAACAGCTCATACCATTAAAAAACCAGCAACAAAACAAATACAGATGTTCAGCCAGAGAATGATGTTATTTATGGACACCAAAACCACGTGAACAAAAAGGCAGCTACAAGGCTGAGCAGGCTGTTAGTTCTATTTGTTATATCCAGTCATGAAGGAGGTGAGAGAAGAAAAGCTACCCCCGAAGCCAGAGAAGTAGCAAGCCCAGTGAATGGCCACTGCACACAAAAGAGAGATCTTACTGCAGAGACCTCGGCCTGGAGACCAGCCACTCTTTTTTTCAGGTCCTCCCCTTGAGCCTCTTTGGCACTTAGCTCTTCCTTCAGTTGCTCTACCTGTCACGACATTGTTATGCTTTTAAGTATTTATTATTTGTCAGCTTCCAGTCAGCCTGTTTCAGTCCAAGTAACTAAAAGTGACAAAGAACTGAAGAATCAACACTGGTCACTCATTTTCTCTTCCATTCTTCATTAAGTCTTCTCAAAAGTTTAATGCCTGTGTCATTTCATTTAGGCTGCCAGACAAGAATTTGATTATGAAACAAAAGAGATATAGTTATGGTTATGTTTACATATGTCAAGTATATTGCACTTATCCCAATGGTTTTGAAACTGGAATTCAGAAGGAAATTATGACACGAAAAAGGACATACTTCAGCTTAAGAGAAATAATGTTAATTGTCAAGCTACAGCCACAAATTACTTATACAATACAATGCGGAAAAAATAAATGCTGTGCAATTACAAAACAAGGTAGGACAGCAAGGTGTCAAGATTGGAGGTGGCCATGAGTCATGGGCAAAGAGATACCAAAAAGGAACAAATTTTCTGCAGGAAAATAAGTGAGCAGACACAGGAGACAGAAGAGGTCCAGCAATCAAGCAGCTGAGCAGATCTGTAGATCCACAGAGGGAGAGGACAAGGGGAAATTGAGGAGTTGCTAACAATGAAAGAAGGAAAGAAAGAAGAAAAGATGGAAGGAAGTGGTGCTCTAATCTCCTCCCTGTTCCTAATGTGGATGGGGCACCCTTCAGCTCCTGGAAACAACCCAGTGGGATAAAGGGCAAAAGTAAGAACAGGCAGAGTTATCTCGAGGTGTTTCAGTGAACTGGTGTGAAGCAAGTGGAATAATCACATAACTTAGTAAAGTATCTGCTTCAGGGCCAGTAGTGCTGCTTTCTCAGGACACTGCATCCAGCACTCTTTTTTGACTAATAATTTCAAGTAGGACAAATGCAGTAAGTTACAATTGTTCAGGACCTACTAGAGTAATTTTCAACCTCCTTTCCAGGGTTTGTACACTGCTTGCAGGGAGTACACAGAAGTTAATTAAGACAGGCAGGACTGTTCACAAGATCCTTGAATTTGCTGTACAAGAGGGCCTGAATCTTCACTAAAGAATGTTAGGACCCACTAAAAGACTGAGAAACAAAGAATGGATTGACTTTTGCCAACAGACAATTCAATAGTCAGTATCCATCTTTACACCTGAGGATCAACATCTCCCACTGCTGCATTTTCCCTCTATTCCAAACAACCTAAATTAATACCAGCACCACCACTGTTGTAGGCTCTACTCTCATGCTGCCTCCACTGCTGGAAGAGGACTGTAGTGGAAAGCCATTCTAGTGACAGTTCATGCTCTTTTCAGCCTTTATATAATAAAAAGGCCAAACAGTTATACAGCAACAGCTGCAAAAAGAAATATCCTTTTTTCAACAAACTACGTTTGAAAATACTTTAGACCAAACAAAACCTGAACCAATAATGGATTAGCAGTGGTCTAAAAATAAACACAAAAATCCTTCTGAAAGAAAAGAAAATCAGGTGTGACAATAAAAGGAGAACTTGGGCCATTGACTTTACTAAACACCATTATAATATTTTCAAATTAGAATTGAAAATGTTCTTAAATATTTTTAAGTTATTTTAGTGGCTTCACAGCAGGTATTAAATAAATTCTGTTTCCCAGCATTTGGCTGGGAACCCAGACCACACCTCCTAACTAAAGCACGAACTCTTCCCTCCTCTGTTCACCAAGCTCAGTTGAACGTACGACTGTCATTTTTCTTCTCAATACCTTATTTTTCATGAATTTGGAATGGCTACGGTACACCTCCATCTGCTTCATCTCCTCCTCTCGCTCCTCTGTGCTCAGGGCTCCATTTGACTTCAGCATCTGAATCTCCTCTTCCAAATCCCGGAGGCCACGCTCCATGGAAGAAATTTTTGAATCCTGAAAATGATTAGAGGAGACAGGTAAAGACACACAGTTAGATGATTTGTTAACATACCACTGGAGCAAAACAAAGGAGATACATTTCCAATAAACTACCTGCCCTTGAAATTTACTTGTGAAGTTCTTAGAGAAATTAGTGTTCAACTCTTCACATATGACTGCTCAGATACTCATTTTTCTTTTTTTCTTTTTTTTTTTTTTTTTATCTTTCAAGGAAAGCAAGAGTTTAATACTGAAAGAAAGCATGGTTCAGGGCAAGAACAACGTGTAGGATGAATAAATAAAGGAACATGACGAAAAGTTGCCTTTCAAAGCCAGCACAAAGCAGAGAAATTTAATTCATATTGAATGAACAGCAAAATAGCAAGACTAGCAAGAAAACTGGCTTTGTGCCAGTAGTTAATTTAAGTGGGGTCACAAATGGAGAACAGCAAAGCACCATAAGCAAGGAAAATGGGCAACAATCTAGTTTTGATTGGATGAAGCAGTTAAGAGTCTGTCAAGTATTCTGGCTCATATGTACAATGTATAAAACATTTAAATGAGTTAAAAATAACCATCTGGAAAAAAAAAAGTCAATCAATCATTATCCTCCTAGTTTTACAGGATGATCAGAGGTATTCAGTGTACCTGGTTTAATGTTTCTCTACAAGTCTTTTGTGTTAGGAACAGCAAGAACAGATTCCCACAGCACATGGAGCTTTCATGCATACTCATGATCATGAAGACATATTTGGGAACTATAATCTCTTAAAGCAGTCTATTTTTGCTTATTTCATTTCCCCAAAATATTTAGTGTTTCCTGAAGGACAGGTCTGATTTGAAACTACACTACAGACTTTAATAAACAAAACCTTTCTAACTTTTTCTTTGTCTGATAAGCAACACAGAGCTGAAAAAAAAGATGATTTTTACATATATAGGTTTTCATTCATGAGATGAGATTTTCCTAAAGGACCATTACGAAGATCTAGTTGGATCTCCTGCTTAATATTTGATACTTAAGTTAAAAATACATAAAGCAGACTTTTGCAACAAAAAACCAGAGGCAGTAAGGTGAAGTGATATGCTGAAATTGACAGCAGTATTTAGTTTCAGTGCTCACATCATTTCCCAGAAATACCCGTGTGTTTCTCTCCTGATAGTAAAGACACTTAATGTTACCAGATGGTCAATTAGTTTGCATTACTGTGGACCACAAAGATGACTAATAAAAGAGTGACAGCAAATGAAAAGGCTGCAGAGTAGAAAGATGGGATATGCATATGGAAAACACTGATATAGGATGGAAAAGGAAGGAAAATAAAAGAAAAAGGAGGGATACAAAATGGAAAAGAACAGCTTGCAATGACAGTTTCCAATTTTTCAACTCTGTTTCTCCAAACCCTGTGTGATGTACTTTATGAGCAATACAATATGAAATATGATTGCATAAAGCTGTGTAAACCACACACTTGATTGTGGCTCCTGAGCTCTTGGCCAGTTGCCATCAGTCCATTAAATACTTAAGCTAATGGAATTCAATCACAAATTCATCTAGAAAAGTTAGGTTTATGATGGCATACAGACATATTTCTAGCTATATGATCCATTCTTTAAGTGGGTGTCGAGTTTGCTAGCTTTATTGATACACAGAATGCAAAGCAGTATTTCAAATGTTGATAACATAAAAAGAAAAGAACACACATCATAAAACCCCACAAATCTTTTATATTAATCTATCATTCCCATTCTTGTAATATAATGAACTCTTGGTTAACTGCATGAACTCTGCATCTGCTGCTGCAGGCAGACAGGAGACAAGTTTCTACTGTGCTGTCTCTTCAGTAATCAATAATAAATAAAATAATAATAGAGAATTAAATAGTACAAAAAATATACTTATTTTAAATCACAAGACTGACAGAAGCATATGGTATTTGGTAGAGTCACCTTTCACATGAAAACCCATTTTCCAGATAACAAATCCCTCTGCTGCCCACACACAGCCATTTACCTTCATCTCAATAACAGTTTGCAGAGCCTTTGTCTTGGCCGTGTCGGGAGCGTTCTCAAATCGACGATGGATTTCCTGTGCCAGCAGAAATGAAAGCAGGAGTTACACTCACGGCAGTGTCCCAATACAAACATAATTACTGGAAGCTTCTCTTTCTAATACAGAGCATAACTCAGTGCTGCTTTCTGATGCTGCCATTGCATACATTTTATCACTTCTCATATCACAGAAAGGATTGCCAAAGGCTCGTTCAACGGAATCCCAGCCTCAGTTAAAAGGGCACAGCAGAAACTGCACCTTTGACTACCCACTTACTCAAAATAAACTTGAAATGGCAGCTGCGTCGACTGAAGAGCTCTATCATCTGCCTGCTAAACTAGTCTGAACTCTGGATAGTTTCTCAGGGAAGACACAGACGTGATGCATTTGACCAGAGGCTTACTGAAAACAGCAACACGTGATTCCTATTTCAGCAAATTACAAGGTGCAGCTGTTGTTAACGGTTTTTCCAACGGTTTTCACCCCGGAGCGGCAACACTCAACTACCCAGGATTAAAACCTCTCTCCACCTGGCCTCGAGCACAGCTGAAAATACACGACTGTACAGCACGGTGCTCTGGAAGCTCAGAGGATGCAGACAGGAGGACACAAAGTCCATGTGATATTTCTGTTGATGTAAATTCACAGAAATAGCATCCTTCCAACTGCTTGCTAAGGGATAAAGTTATAGAAAGCTCAAACAACACTTTCCATCTTATAAAGTAGGGGTTTCAAGCCAACATGAGTAGAAAGAGGAGAAACAATTACACTCTTTCACTCTGTCTTCAAACAATATTGTCCTTACAGCACACTCTAATGTTAACTGTAGGAATGTGAATTCTGTTGGAATGTTAACGTTACATCCCAGAAAAATACTTTGGTGCCCATGGAGCACCAATTGTGATGCCAGTTACCCTAAAACTGTGATATGTGCCCACACAAACAGTTTAGCCATCCACTCCCCTCAAACACCTAAAGGACAAATCCCAAAAGCCATCCACAAATTTGTATTTTCAACAGACAAGGTGAAGAGTTAAAAATTTGTATGGCAGTCATCCATGCAACTTGCTCCACATGATTAATCATTTGAATGAAAAAGGCAGAGTTGCACAGTGCTTTTCAAAAATACTGCTTGTAAGATTGTTAAGTGTTCCTACATAGCTTTGAAGTGAGCAAGATCGAAATGTGTTGTGCCATGACAAGGGCCACAAGAAGAATTTTGCATAAGTCTGGCCTAAGACCATTTGCATAAGTTGATGCCTGTGCATGGTAATAACAAGAAAATGCAACAGAAGGTTTCTCTGGTTTTTAATATTATATTTGTGTATTTTCTGAGAAGCTATTTCTACAAGTGTGTTCACAGAGTATGGTGGCATTCTCTGAAATAAAAAAAAATCCTCCTGAAAAAATAAGCCTGAAAACCCCTCTAAATATATTTCTTTCTCGTCAAGTCAAGAGATAACTTGAGAGCCTCTGCACAAATATTACTGGCACCATATAGACCAGAATGAAGCAATACCATTATTATTCTACTTATCTGTACCTACATTCCCAAAATGGATTTACTCAAAGAAATTAAAACAAACTCTTGTGAGGTTTTAGAAACTGAGAAAACAAAGGATAAAAACGTCAAAAATTACTACGTCATAAATCTATTTTGGACACTGTATTATTTTTATTTTAGTGGTTAGGTAATTTCCACCTGTGCAGAGACACAGTTTCTGACCTGAGAATGTAAAATGAGCCACTGCTGTGGAAATGGGATGGATGGAATGTGTAGCAGGAGAGCTGCATGTCTGTGAAGGGATGCTGACACCACAGTGTCTGCTTCCACCACGGCCCAGTGTTTTCCCAAAGAGAAAATCCTTCCGGGCTCCTTCTCCAGAAATGCCTGTGTCTCCTGTGGCTGAAGTGATGCTCTGCACTTCAGCGAAGGAAATGCCCTACTTCCATCATCTTAAGTAACTCCACTGTGATCTGGATGACATAACCTGCTGAAAAGTAACACCTCCCAACTCTTGACTGCACAGTAAGGGCTTAATTTTGGCAACACGCCTGTGATTCTGAAGAGCCTGGAAAAAAAGCTGCAGGCAGACGGAGGCTCTCTGGAGCACAGATTGAGGAGCGGCTGCTGAGGGAGAGCAGTGCACAGACACCCCTCTTAACCAGGAAATACCGCCTGCACCCTTGTCTTTCAGGGGCAGGATGGAAAAGTACTAAGAGATCCTATCTAGGATGTATTCAGATTCTGTTGTGGACACACAACCCGTAGATGAATGAAAATTAAGGTTTTAACCTGTAGAGCAGGATTTTGCACAATAGTTAAAAATATAGGGCCACACACGAATATAAGGATCAGAAAAATGTAACCCCAGTCCTTCATTCCTTGCAAGTTATCCATTCTGATAAGGGAATACAGGATTCAACAAAGAGGGTTGTTCTGTCCAAAAAAACCCATTAAGATTCAATAGCTAGAAATTGAAGGCTAGAAATAGTCAGAAGTTCTAAACAAGGTGGACACCTTCTCCAGAGCTGGGGTTTGTATTTCATCTTAATTTTTAATTGAGAATATCTATCTTCCTTTTTTAAGAAAATCTACCACAGAAAAAGATATGAACTAAAGGTGTGGACCATTATTACATCTGCCAAGCAGTTCTGCAAGGCAGCACAGTGCCCCTAGGAGAAACAATAATTTTCTGGTCAGCATAATTACATAGAACAGCTGATCAAACACACTGAGAACACTGAATATGTAAAGAATAGCTGTGATAAAGTGATTTTAACACATCATAATAGTTACAAAGTCCAGTCTTCTACAGTGAAGTACCTGGCTGTGTGGCTAAGTGGGGAGCAACGGGTGTTCCATGTCTTAAACAATGTCTTTCCAAACATCCCTGGAGGCAAATCTGTGAGACACAGACTGGGTAGGTGGTGAACAAAGCAGGTGGAAATCGGGCTGGCAGGCTCAAAGCCCGGTGCTGATGAGCAGTGAGGGGCAGCAGTGAAGGCACAGCCCCAGTGCCTTCATGGATGATCTGAGCCCTGGGACACACAGCACTCCCAGCAGCTCTACAGAGCACCTGGAATTTGGGAAGACACGCACTGGATCAGGCTGTGTGTCCCTGATGTGGAAAAACACCAAACCAGCCCAGCTGCGTCCTGGGCTGCCTTAGCCAGAGTTCCAGCCCTGTGGGCAGCTCCTGTCAGCCCACTGCTGGAGCACTGTGCCCACCCTCGGGCTCCCCAGAACAAGGAGGGCACCGAAACCTGTGGAGATTGGGCTGACAGGTGTGCCCACCTTCAGGCTCCCCAGAACAAGGAGGGCACTGAAACCTGCGGAGACCGGGCTGACAGGCGGGCACCAGGATGGCCGGGGCTGAACACACCTTGCAAGGGCAGAGAGCCAGAGGAAAGGGCTCGTTCAGCTGGGAAGAAAAGGCTCAGTGGCAAACCTGATGCCCTCTAGAATTAACTGGAAGCTGTCGAGATGATGGAAACAAAAGTCTTTTCAGAAGTGGAAGGATGATAGGCAACAGGCAGAATTTGCAGCACTGAAAATTTAGACCTGTTAATATGAAAAAGATTTTACCAGGAGAGCAACCAAATGCTGGACCAGGTGCCCGGAGAGGCTGTGGAATCCCCGCCGCTTGAAATTGCTGGTTTGAGCAGAAGGTTGCATGAAATAACCTGTGGGAGAGCCCTTTAATCTGCATGACTCATTTATATAAATATCTTTACTGCCTGGTGCCAGAAGGTGACTGGATACTATCACAATTGTTTAGTTTCAGGATTTTTTATGAATTTTTTCCAAAAAGTACTCGACACCAGTAATTTTAACTTCTATTTCAGCAAGACATAAAAATGAACTGAAAAAAGAACATGTAAGAGTCCTGTAGAATTTGTTTCATTGCTATTAGAGTTTTGCTACTAAAGTGATACAGTTACACAAGTCTGGAAGCAGTAATCATGGTAGTTCCTTCCGAAATTATTTCTGCATTTTTCCACTTATAATTTCCTGCATTTGCAAACCCAATCAACATAATTCCCTGAAAAAACCAAGTGACTGTATCCATAAAGGGCATAGCTTTGACAGATGTGCTGCCAGTTGCACACACATTGATAACGGAGGGTGCCAGGTGCTTTGAAGCTCAGCTACCCCTGGCTAAAGAAACTCATCTCTGTTTTGCAATTGTATTAATCCATTGAGACGATTATTTCTAAATCCAATTAAAACCTCAGATATTAGGACACTTAAGTTTGTTAACAAAGGCATCATCTAAAGTGAATATTAAAGCACAGCTTCCAGCTCATCTCAGTATTTCAATCAGCAGGAAACAAAGGCAAAATCCCTCAAAACGCTGGCATTAGAGTAAAAGCAAGGTAAGATGAGAAACTAATTCAAACCATCCAATTAGTTGCAAGCAGCAAGTCATTGTGTTGAAATCTGACTAGAGAAGTGTGAATTCAAAAGCTGAAGAAAAGTCAATTAAAAATTAAAATCCTAATCATGTAAAACTTCATTTACATGTGCTATTATTAATTTTTTTCTCTCTTTCCTCTTATTTAAGGTGCAAAAGCACTCATTTTGTACTTAAATTATCTTCCAACTAATGTTCAGGGTATTTTAAATTTTTTTCCTTCCACTGTAAAGTTTCACATTTTTGGAAACAAAATTCCACAAATCTCACTTCTGCTGAAGAAAAGTGCAGGATAACATTACCATCTCCAAGGAAAGCATACCTAAGATACAATTTGTAAACAAAGCAAATCATGTAATACATATTGACAAAGAAAATCTAATATAAAAAAACATCAAAAGACAATAAAGTTTAAGCATTTTAAACCTCTAATCCCCTGACAGATTTATGCATTGTTTCACATAGTTTTAAAAAATCCTATTTGAAGGGTATGGAAGTGCTAAAATGAAATAGTAAGAAATTTTGCTGTGTGTTGAAGACTGGCTCATTCATATAGAAAAAAAATTGTTTTGAAATAAGTTCAAGAATTAAATAATTTACCCCCCCATACTAGAAAAAGCATACGAAGAAACCTACTGAAATTTTGTTAATTATTCCACTTTAATGAGACTGTAACTATAATACATAAAAAGCATCCTGACAGATGACTGGAGTTCTGCTTTTTTCCATTTACTTAATTTAACTAATGTAACTGGTTATTTAACTAATGTATAAAACTCAGAAATTTGCTATGCAAGAGTAAGGTGTTTCAGATTTTTTTGTCATCTGGAAAAACAAAACAAATACATTCTTTTCCAACCTAATTTTTCAATACTTTTCAAGCTACCAATCTCTGCACTGAGGAAAGACGAAAATAATTTCATATATATTTGAACATTTTTAACTGTCATTCTTTTCTAGGGTGGCATACAGAATATTCCAAGCTAAAATTATATTGAAAAAATTAAAATGTCTAAAAAATAAATTATGCATGCTTTCAAGTTGCAATAGTCCATTTTCTCAAATTTTGACCTACAAAACCTCTGTATGTTTTAAAACTACCTGCAGACCAAACAAGCCATTCTAATAAAGACATAACTATGTAAATTATCTTGATTTAAATAACTTCTCCCTGACATCTGCTTCTAAAAGGTCAAAAGGATGAAGCAGCAATAAAAAAAGCAGAAACATAATTATTTTAAATCATCAGAAAGACATCCCCCAGTATGACGGTGGTAAGAGCTCCAGTTATTGGATCTGTCTACTCCTGCAAAACAAAACTCCTCTCTAAAAGTATCTTATTTATATTGAAAGTCCTTGGCACAGAACAAAAGCGTTCTTTGAGTTAACTCTAATTGCTCCAATTAAAATTTCTAAATCCTCCTCTGAGCGTGGAGCAGAAAATGGGTAAGAATTTTAACACACCCATGGAAAAATAATTTGTTTGCAAAACTTGTCACCGTTCATTAAAATCTGGTGCTGGGTGCTCACACAAAGTGGTGGGTGCTCACACAAAATACTGGGTGCTCACACAAATGTGGGTGCTCACACAAATTCTGGGTGCTCACACAAAATGCTGGGTGCTCCCACAAATGCTGGGTGCTCCCACAAACGCTGGGTGCTCACACAAAATGCTGGGTNATAATTTGTTTGCAAAACTTGTCACCGTTCATTAAAATCTGGTGCTGGGTGCTCACACAAAGTGGTGGGTGCTCACACAAAATACTGGGTGCTCACACAAATGTGGGTGCTCACACAAATTCTGGGTGCTCACACAAAATGCTGGGTGCTCACACAAATGCTGGGTGCTCCCACAAACGCTGGGTGCTCACACAAACGCTGGGTGCTCACACAAATGCTGGGTGCTCACACAAACGCTGGGTGCTCACACAAACGCTGGATGCTCCCACAAATGTGGGTGCTCCCACAAAGGCAGTGCCAATTCCTGCAGCAGACACGGAGTGGGCACTGCTGTTCTGCAAACAGCTGCAGAGGGGGGTCGGTCTGTGCCGTCCCAGAGAACCGGGGTGCACTTCACAAACAGCACTTTGTGGGGCTGCCATTTCAACAAACACTGAAAAAGGAAAGAAATAACAGCTTTTTCTGCCGCAGCCTCTTTCCTTAAGCTCGTTGTGAAGGAGTGCCCTCATGAACCACCCATTTCAGTGCCTGTTTTACATACAAAAGCTCCCTTGATCTGTTAAGCACTCCATCCCTAACTCCTTCATTCAGTTTTGTACTCAGCTGGAATGAAAATCCATCTTGTTTGAATGGGACCAATTACTTAAAAAATTAAAAATTAAAGTCAAAACTGTAATTTACTACCAAACAGATTTTGGACACAAAGTATAAAGCTCCTGTTGGTTCTTCCCTCATTCCACACCAGTGTAACATGCAAGCTTTGACTCAAGAACTGCCTTCTGAAGACAAACCTTCAGCACAAACAGCCTTCTTTCTGTTTCTGAATAAAAGGTTGTGGTCAGCTATCTACACTTACCGTCCCTGTTGGACTGTCCTTACAAATCTTAGTCTGCCCATGGTACTCCAAGTGTTTAGAACACCAGGTAAAGATGCACTCACATCATATTCTGCCATAAGTTGCACTGATATTTGGGCTATTGATCTGTGTAGCTGAGAAAAATCTCCTTCTAATCAGAGCATCCAGCACTCTGGGGAGTGGGGAGCAGGGAGGGTGTCAAAAAGAACACAGCAAGCTCTGTTATCTTTAGAGTATGGGCCACCACTGACAGTTCTGCAACAGGCAAGTCTGGAACAGAGAGGCAGCAGTTAATGCAACTTGGGAGCTATTCTGGAAGCTGTAGTCCAGCTGCTGGATTTCATCAAGTATTTCTTGCTGGTATGAAAATAATTTTGTTTTTAAGAGTGAAGTGTAGAATACCAACAATAACAATTGTCACCAGGACTGACGAAGGGGTACTTAAAATAGCAGCCATCTTTTTATAAGCTATGAAGCTTCAGCTTGTTTTCCAGGGTAGAGGAATGTGATGCAGCCACACTGTTATCTGCCGAAGTCAGGGCATTCTGATTTTCAATGAGACATTTAAGTTTTCATTACTTTGTGTTAATGAGAGAATGCCCTCTGTATCAGTTGCTGAATACATCCTATACTGGATATTATATCTTTCCCATGGACTTCTATGAATAATTTCTTGAGATCCTCAGAAGTCAGGGCAATTGGGAAAAGCCCTAGAGAGTCAAATTGCTTATGGAGATACCTCTCACTAGCTGCAGGAGAATCCATTTCATAATCTGGATTTTGGAGGCTGAGACAGTGCCCTGGGAGATGATAGAAAATATGTGATATCTTTTATATGAGGAATAATTAAGCAGCACTGGATTTTTCAGCCCAGAAAAAGGGAGAACTTGGAATGGATATAACAACCTAAAACTGTGAGTGGCACCAAGTTATAATCTGATCGGAACCACAACTGTGACCTCTGTTACAATTTATTTTCCTTAGGAAATTAGTGCAATCTTTAGTACAATAATAGCAACAGCAAAAGCTGAATAAATCAATTAATTCACATTTAATTTTCAAGGTCATACTGCTGGCCACTGTAACTGCACTCTCTGCCTGAAAAACTGTCTGATGACCATGAGTCTCAGCATCACACTCTGAACTACATATTGGTTTCAAAGTTGGAAAATTGAGGGATACCTTTTTTCTTCAAGATGCAGATCTTCAGTATTATTTCCAGCAAATATTTTCTCAGAAATCTAACACCCTTGCAGAGTCAGAAACTGTACTAGTGGATTCTGACATCTCAGAACTTCTTTTGCTAAGATGGTCAAGACTGCTATTAAAGTTTTCTAATGTGTTAGGGACATGAAATATAAACGCTGACCTCCCAAGCTCTTGCAAATCCCTTTGAGGTACTAATGCTTCCTTTAACAGCAGTATTTCGAGTTTAGCATGCCTTTCCAGATACTGGGGATGCTAGATACAGAATCATCAAGAAAGCAGAATCATTTCTTCAGGGCAGCTCAAAAATTCCATCATTAGTATCTGGGGTAGCAAAGGGCTGAAATAACCTAAAACTATGGAAGCACAGCTGAACGTAACAGGAGGTCAGCTGGGGAGGGTGATGCAGACCCCCTAACAGGTGACAGACCCAAGAGAGACAACTTCCAGTGTGAAAGCTGGAGAGCAGCTGAGAACCAGGTCCTGCAGAGCACCCGCGTGCTCGGGCAGTCCGATGCACTCAGCTGCAGCCTCCTCTGATTTCCTCCAGCCCACCAGAGCCCCGGGCTGAGTTTGGGGTCTGAGTTTGATGCAGGTGAGTCTGAGGTCACAGCTCAGCCTTGCTCAGAGCTCAAGGACAGCACAGTGGGACATCCCTGCTGTCACCCAGCTCCAAAAGGATAATGTGGCACCGTGTTCCTGAGGCTACGAGGGTGCTCAGCCTCAAGGCTGGATCCCACATCATACCCAAGGTTTGAGCTACAAATTACTTTATACCCAGCTTACATTTCTCAGTGAATCAGAGCCGGGGAAGCTGCACGGAGTAATTAAAACATTTGATAAACAGCATTTGCACTTTCAAGTTAGTAGTCCATCTCTACCTCCTCTAGGAAGTCTTTTACCATAAAGACTAGGATTTAAATGACTGATGATTCCCAAATACGTGTGAATGAAACAAGAATTCTTATCTCTCAACACGTACTCATCAGCAGCAGGAACAAACGCAACTGCATTCCTAAAAAATTGCACAGCTCCTGCCAGCTTTTCATTTACATTGCTGGACTTAGAGCAGAAACAAATGGAAGCCATTTGAGGCTCTTCCTGAAATAGTTACAAGAATTGGAACAGAATTATCATTGGTTGCTAAATAAAGGAAAAACTGTAGTGCAGAAACTCTGGAATCATATTATCTTTACTCCAGACACTCAAGAGATTATTGCTCTAAAAAAATAAATCTGGCCTAAATCTGGCTCAGAAATGCAATGGGCTCCAGCTTTCTTATATAAATGCTTGCAAGAGCACAAGCACAATGGGTCAGGCCCTGGGAAACATATGAATAAGAGGTATTAAGAACTATTTATGTGCTGTATACACTCATCTCAAAAAACTCCTCCAGGCCTTGTTTTCCTGACTTCTTAGAGAGGAGCCTTAAATCTTGTGTACATGTAGAGATTTTGAAAAAAGCTGAGCCATGAAACAGACACCAGTGTGCAGAACAGGTCATTAGGTTCATACACATGGTACACACACACGGATAGCTATCAATTCGTGCCTTCAGTCAACAGATGTAAAATAATCTTTACACAGAATCTTATCACTAAGGAATCCATGTACACATATTTATCTGTGCATCAACACAATCCGTGCTGAATTACCAGCCTTTTAGAAGGTAAGATTAGAATACTTTAGGAGGCTGGTTGACAAGAGGAAAATGCATTTAATAATACCAAAAAACTAATGGCCCTGGCTACACAATAACACATTTTCTTTTATTTATTTTCCTTTGTTTTACTAAAATATTTGTATTCTATATAGCTTATATTTTATTAGTTTAGAATGATTAATAGTGGAGAATGCCTGCCATTGTACTCTTTTCAGGTACAATACAGACATAACAATAGTTTCTCTGTTTTCAGAAGGATGGTGAGAAGGGGTTATGATGTGTGCAGCAGTGTCCCTTTAAGAAACCTTTTTTTCTGGCTGTGCATCCAGGGCAGCTAATAGTTTTATCAAATACCCTTCACAGCAAGATGACTGTTTCCATGGAAACTGTAGAGCAATCATCCATTACTCTTGCAAAGATTTCTCTCTCTGCTCTCACCTAAATACAGGTAGCTACTTTCTCTCTAACTACAATAGAAGAGAAGAATTTATTTTGCAGGCTCTGGGACAATTCATCTCCAGAGCTTCCTATGGAGACTACAGGGAAACTGGGGCCCACAGCACAAAACCCCAAAAGGTACATGCAAGGAAGCCATAAAGAAGTTTTAAAACAGGCACAAATTCTGTCAAGTCTACTGTAAAGTACAGCTCATATAGAGAATGGAAGAGTCTTTCCTTACAACTGTGAAATAGATAGGAGACAGAGAAGAGTTTAAGATTGGAGAGGAGTGCTGAGTTTGGTCACTCACCTCTCTCAGCATGTTGTTCTCTTTTTCCTTCTGTTCAAGCAGGCTTTCCAAGTGGTGCACGTGCATCTCTGCCTCAGCCAACCGTCGTGTCCGCTCGTGGTCTTCCTCGGTGGCTTTTGCTGAGAGACCTTTACTCTGCAGCATCTCCAGCAGCTTTTTGATGGACTCATCGCGTGCGTTCAAGGTCTGTTTCTGTGTCTCAATACGCAGCTCCATCTCCTCCAAGGTTTTCCGGAGCAGGAACAGCTCCTTGGCCTGGCGCTCGTGCTCCGCGTGCAGCCGCTGGAAGTTCTCCTCCGTCAGCTCTGCCACGAAGGGCTCGCTGGTTCTAGTGCTGCTGTCCTGCTGGAACAACTGGTTCAGGTCCCTCTGGATCCGGAGCTCATCCTGGAGAGCCTGGATAGTCATCTGCATATGCTGAAAGAACAAAGAAATAAAATCAGAGCAGTCCCTCCACCAGAGAAATAAAGAAAGCAGTTTGAGCCACCTCAGACTTCCTGAACCACCAACCAAGAGGAAACCACAATACCAACAGACCAACGCTGGGTTTCTAAAGCAGAATTGAGGTGCAATTGGGTTACACTACAGAAAGTTCAAATCCCTCCTTCTATGCCTGGTAGAGGTTGCTTAACACTTAGAAGACTCTTGCTTGAGTGCCTCTTCCACTTGCATCAACCTGAGAGAGTGACTGTTTCACACAGGAAAATGTCAGCAGCTTCCAGCAGCTTGTGCCAGTACCCTTCCAAATGTCCACCTGCCCTGCAGAACCATTCTGCAGAAGAAGACCCAGAATATTACTATAGAATTACTATCTTGGCAGAGCAGAGGGGCACAGTGCTATTAGAATTTACACATCACCTATAAAGCCTAATCAGCTGAGAAGGCTCCCAAGGTCTTTAGCACTAACTCTACACACAGCATGGATTTCCCCGTTGACTTAGAGAAGAAACTTCAGTATGTAAGGAAGAACAACTATGGAAAACTGGATAAATGCTGCATAGGGAAAAGGGTCACATAATAAAATTTTATGCATGAGGTTTTTAGTACAGAAGAGGAATTACCACCTCACAAACAGGAATATGAAGTCAATCAAATGATCAGCAGTAATTTGTTGTTGTGCAAGACAATGAATCCTGTCTCAGTGACTGAATACAGAGGGTTAATATATTGGGGAAATACAGGAGAAGCACAGTTTGCCTACAAAAAAGTCCTCACTTTATATCTAGATAAATGTTTTTTCTTCTCTGCAAGACAGAAGTATCAAGCAAATAACAGAGAAGTACAAACACTGCACAAAGATTTGATTACCAGGAATGAGATGCACACTGAGTGATACATCTCTATTCCCTTAAGTGAGGCAGACATGCTTACAATTTCGTCTGAGAGAGAACAAGTCGGATGCACTGATCCTGGGGTCTACAGTTATATTACAAAAGCCAGTGCCTGCACTACAGCTACTTCCAGTATTCACTGGCTGAAGTACCAGTTAGAATAAGTCATATTCTATGATCAAGCTTTACGCAGAGACACTGGCAAGAGACGCTGCCAGAGACAGTGGCAAAGAGACTGGCAAGGTCTAAAACGTAAAGATGGTGCAAAATTAATGTTTTCTATAAATCCAAATACTTTGTTTTACTCAAGTATTTGTAAAAAGAGAAACTATAAGAAGACTTGAGTTTAGGCATTACTTCAAGAGTATGTTTACCCCAATTCTTATGTAAAATGCCTTGAAGATGATAAAAAGCTGTCTGGACATGGCCCTGGGCAACAGGCTCTAAGTGGCCTTGCTCGAGCAGAGGGGTTGGACCAGCTGACCTCCCACCAACCTCAAGCACTCAGTGATTCTATGAAAAGACAGCAGATAGTATTTATAGCACAGTTACCTACCTTTAATCTGCTTTAGAAACCTAAAGGGTTAGTTTGGTTGTACCGAATGGTGCACAAAGGCAGTCCAATCCCATTTTCTTTGCAGAAGTCGGTATTTTAGACCAAGTGCTTTCCCTCCATTTGTGTTCTGGCCTAAGAGCAGCTTTTCAAAACCAAAGGTGCTGTTACACCCTCAGCTCACCGAAGTCCATACTGCCACTAAAGGCAACAGTCTTGCTATTTGTCCTTCCTTAGGTGGCTGGCACTGACAACGAGTTCAAAACTTCACCTGATGGCTGAAAATCAGCCCCAGCAAAACCAAACAAAATGTCTTTGCAGCCAGATCTCCAACCCAGCTGACAGGGTGGCTGCATCAGTGCTGACTCGAGTGCAAAGCAGGGGTGGCAGGTTCTGTCGAGGAGCTGGCAGAGAACGGCAGAGAAGAAAATGGAACCATCCTTTACAGCATCAGCATCAACTGGAATCAGCTTAAATGCAAAGCTCTGTGGTCGGTTTAAGATGCTGCAACTGCCTCTTCTTCTTTGTCAGTAACACAACACTTGGCAGTTGGTAATTTGGTTCATCTAAAACTACAATTCAGGTTACAGAATCTGTGTGACAACACAGCACAGGTATATTATGTGAGGGAACAAGTAATTACTCTGTTCTAAAAGGTACATTGTGTTTATATATTGGTGGATGCTCAGATTTATTTTCAAGTAAGAGATGAAAAAATATCTGAAAGTAATTAATATGGATTTCCAAAATGTTTTCAGAAATCACTTTCTTTTAAATTACAGATCTCAACTTTCAATTATTGACTGTGGTTTGGAGAAATGACGAAGTGAGAATGCCAGAACCACGTCCAAGCCTTAAAACTGAAGCACTACAGGTAGGCAATCAAAATTATTACATCTGTTCAATTCATGTATGTTGATTGAGCTGTAAGAAAAAAACCTACTGCACTCATTAAAACATTTGCCTCACCTGTACCTATACAACACCAATGAAGTCAGTAGGACTTCAACAGCAGTATTGAGAGAATGTCCTCAAATTTTGTTAAAATTAAACAATAACCCCACTAGATATAACCTTACAATTCCACACATGAGTTAATTCCGTTTGTATTTGAGAAGCCCTACTTATTCACAGCCCAGCTGTGTGTTGTTCCTCCAGCTAACAAACAAATTCCCACATGCTTCCACCTGGCTCTCCACATACTGCTACTTCAGCATTTCCTTTCTCCCAGGCGAGAAAAGAGCTTCTTCTGAACAACCATATCATCTCCTAAATGAAATTATTTCCTCTACTCAATGCTGTCTCAGAATCAAACTTGGGTTATTTATAAACATCAATGGACTAAATCACCACAACCAAAGTCTTACATTTTTACCATCTGATCTGCTGTGAAATGTCATTTCAGGTTACATAAACAAAACCAGTCTCTTGGACCCACAGAAATGGTTTCCCCTCCACATGGAAATGCCTCCATGGAACTTTGGGGTCAAAGAACCAAAAGCTGTTATATGATTCAAATACATGATGTGGGAAAAAAAAAATAATACCAGTGACAAACAGGATTTACTGGTATCCATCAGTCTGTGAAGTAAAGAAAAGGGAGTTTGGCATAGCTGACAATCGGTCAGCAGCTGCCTGTAATTCAGTTTCCCAGGAAAAATGAACAGGTGGGGTTAGAGGAAAAGTTAGAGCTGAGCTTATGAACTACTCCCACTGTTCTCTGAACTCTTGCTCAGTTGAGAACAAACTTTACTATGTGAAAGGTAACTGGAAAACACACCACAGAAAATTATTCTGTGCTTTTGACACCCACTCTTTTCCAACATGCAAAATGTATGCAAAATGGGTTCTTTTCTCGGCTTTCCAAATTTTTTTTTTATTATTCTCAGAATAATGGAACATTATTCTTTACTAGCTGGCATCATAACTGAATACTTTTTCAGTTAAAATTTCTTGTCTTCTATATAATTCAAAGAAAACATCATTTTCCCTCTGAAGGAACAGGCTAGCTTTGCTAGCTTCTCATCCATTTTTTACATTTCACTTTTAAATCAGTAACTATCCTAGAAAGGCAAAATATTTTCCAAGTTCATGCAACACTAACCATTGATACTTAGTGCTATGTCTAAGACCTGACTTGAGATCTCAAGAAAACTTGAAAAATACTGTAGAAATAGTTTTATCTAGAAATAAACATATAAAAATACTTTTAATACCACTGAGCTTCATTATGTTGTACTCTACAGAGTAAGTACCATTCATGCTTTTGTGAAACAGTTTAATACAGGCAGTGTAATTAAAGTCAAAGCAATTGTGATGAACCTGTACTTTGTTTGAAACTTAATGCTCTTATCTCAAATCTTGAGGATTCCCTGTTTTTTTTCAAATAATGAAAACTGGTCTTTAAAAGCCTTACTACAAATTGTAACTACAGCTGCAAATCACAAAGGTATTTTTGTGAGCACAGTTCTCCAGTCTCCCTGATTATGTCCAATAGACTTTTCTCTTAACAGAGCTAAGCACCTTCAGGTTCATCACAAACAGAATTCCTGACAGGACATGGTGCAAACACAGCCTCTTACACCAGGTGTCCCTCTGCCTGGATTACTTCCGTGGGTCAACTTACCAACCAGGCTCTGCATAGAGACAGGGTTTGATTTTGATCCAGCAGCCCAAAATTTACACCTCTAAGTAGCAGAACATGATTCAATCTTTGCCTCCACCTGCCAGGACCCAAATTCCCGTTTCCCACACCTTGGCAGACTGCTGAGCCTCCAGCCTGCAGTGTGAGCACAGCCCATGATGGAGAAGCTCCTGGAATTTGGTTCCCAAATCTGTCCTGCAGTTGCAGTCCCAGGGCAGTGCAGTGCACCCACAGCTCTGCTGGTGAGTTTGGGAACCTTGCTGCAGGCAGCTCTTTTCATCTCTCTCTCTTGAAGCTTTTCCTTTTTGCATAAAATATTTAAAGATTCAGTTGGCCTGACAAAGTATTAAAGAGAGCACAGCTTCTTATTCTAATTGGTAGAACACAGAAGAACAGAAAGACCTGAATTGCAATACTTCCAACTAACTTAAATGTTTATCATCTCACCATACCAAAGGAAGGGGGGATGTGCCTTTTAACTTTCTCAGTCAGAAAAAGAAATGTAATTGATATTCTACAGCCAAGACCTGTATTCTAACCCTACATTTTATGTCAAAAGGAGGCAGCCATGGCTACTACCATGATTCTGAAAGAAAGGATTAAATTGTGACATGCTTTTTAAGCAAAGGATTTCCAGGTTCATCTTTGCAAGACAGAGCTTGACCTACCCAGCTACAGTGTTTAATGTTCCAATATGCATTTGTCCATTTGGGTTTGGTTGCCTGATTTAGATTATTCATACTGCAGATACTGTCTTTGTAATTGCTGTAATCAGATACATAACTTCTCCCATAATTTATTCAAGAAGACTAAATGCCTAAATTAGATCTCTGGGTTCTGCAACACAGGCAAGGCACCTCTACACCCAACAATTCTGTAGGTAAATTCTCCTTAATCTCTTGTATTTAAATTCTAAGTAGGTTAAACTGGGAAAATTCCTTTAATTTTTGAATACCAAGAAAAAATACAGTATGTTCAAAAGCAGCCTGACAATGATCAGCAAAAAGAAAAAGAATGTACTCTTTCCCAGAAACAAGGGGAAAACGTAGCACACAATTATGTGACAGTGTCACAGCAATGTGTCACAAGGAGGTGGGAAGCATTGTTACATTGTGCAAAACCCAACCACTTAAAAAAACAGAACCCAACCCTGGGAGAACACTGAGGACTCCATCATGAGCAAGAGAATATAAGGTAATGGTAAGGACAGGGAGAAAAAGAGAGGTCCTACTAGAATGTTTAGTGGTGTGAAAGCTTCCACCTGCAGAGAGAGGTTCGAGCTCTTACGACCCAAAGCAGGCTCCAGGCAGGAAGCAGGGAGATGCTCTTGGGTGGGTCTCTAACAAGGTGTTCCTACAGAAAGGACAGAGAGATTCTGCTTTGCACAAATATCTGCACATTGACTGACTTCAGAATCCAAGCCTGCATCTCTCTCATCTCAGTGTCATAAAGGGAAGAGGGTCCGGGTCTTTGTTCAAATTAGCCAAGAGACCCCCTTAGCAACTCCCACACTCTGACCAAGTCTATTGCCTGCTTGGGGTAATCTCATCTCACTCTGCCCTAATTATTAATCAGAAATTCCACTCCACAACACAAAAAAATCCTAACAAGAGTTTGCAGAAATCAGCAGATTTAATAAAAGCTTCTTATAAAAATATTACTGACAAACTTATGATATTGACAATTTCCTGGTCACTTCTACTGTTAGCCCACAAAGCCAGTACATCCTGCACTGAATGATCTTTATGATGCACACGTATTTGGCAGTTTTCTGTCGATCTGCTCAGCAATCAGGCTGTTCTTCATGTAGAAAACACTCACTGCTTGGACACACACTGCACAGGCGTGCTGCTTTTGGCTGGGGCAGAGTTATTTCTCTTGCTAGAAGCAGGTATGGTGCTGTGTTTTGAATTTGTGACCGAAACAGTGTTGATAACTCAGGGATATTTTGGTTATTGCCGAGTAGGGCTTGCACAGAGTCAAGGCCTCTTCTGCCTCTCAGCCCACCCTGCCAGGGAGTGAGCTGGGGGAGCACAAGGAGTTGGGAGGGGACACAGCTGATCCCAGCTGGCCAAAGGGACACCCCAGAGCAGATGATGTGCTCAGCAAAGGGGAGAGGGGCACGCTGGATTTATGGCATCTGACATCCCAAGCCACTGTTACTGATGGAGCCCAGCTTTCCTGGAAATGGCTGGACACCTGCCTGATGACGGGAACTAGGAATGAATTCCTTGTGCTTGCATGCACGGCTTTCACTTCACCTATTGAACTGTCTTTATCTCAACCCACAAGTTGTCCCACTTTTACCCACCAGGGAAAGAGTGAGCGGCTGTGTGGTAGTTAATTGCTGGCTGAGGTTAAACCACAACAACATGTTTCCTTTTTGTATTATATATCACATATCTCTGTGTTTATTTTTCAGGATCCAACCCAGGAATAATAAAATAACCCAAAGTTTAAAAAAAGAGAGAAATTGTTAATCAAACAAAAACTAGGTTTTGTAAGACGCCAGTTTACAGCTAATCTGTTCTTCAGCCAATTATTTTTACAGCCGGGAACAAAAAGCAAGCTTTCAGCTATAAAGTCTACTCAGGTCTGAAATGTACTTGTAGTACCTGTAAACACTGCCTTATTTTGTCTTTAGTTCATCATGACTACATTGCTCTGGAAATGAAAGACACAATAATTATGATATATTTTGTTCCAGAAGAACAATTCTGTAAGGTCTACACCCTCAAATGTACAGCACCAGAAAACAAGAGAACGTACAGGTGCTTTTCCTGTCAGCAAATCCACATGCACAATCACAAACCTTTGCATGATGACAATAACTCTCATTATTTTTGCAACAAAAGCATTTCAAACATTTGTAAGAGGATGAACCACACTCAGCTCAAAAGAGACCACATGCAAAATGCTGGGGAACAGGATTTGGTCACTATGTGAAATTGCTCCCTCCCATGCTCAAGGAGTTAAAGCCTTGGCAGCGTTTCTGGGAAGTGGATTCTGCTGAATGCAGGGCAGAAGCAAAGGCCTGGCTGGCTGAGGGAGTCCCTGCTGACATTCAGCTGCAGCCCACGCAAAGACATTGGGAAAAGGGCTAATGTCAGGTGTCCAGCAGGGCTGGGAAGAAACAGAGCTTGCTGATTCCAGAAATGCTACATATTCCCTGTAAGATGGATCAGGGGCTTCAAAACCCTTATTTAAATGGAAATGAGTGGGTGATTTTTACAGTGTTAAGCTTAGATACAAAATACTGCTATGATTTTAATAGGATTTAATTTGTGAGAGTCAAAGAAAGACACCTGTATTTTAAAGACAACCCTACGTTGCATTATCTCTGAGACAGCAGAAGGGTAAGATGGTAAAAAAGTGCTATAGATAAAGAGCTTAAGTTGTCAGTAATACATTTGTCAGCTGAAGTAGACTCGCACAAAAATGACTCATTTAAGGGGGGGCAGTGTGCAGCAGCCTAATTCCCTTTTCCCTGTTTGTACAAAAAAACCCCAACAACCCCCAAACAAGCCTACAGGAATGAATTTAGAGTCCTAAAGGGAGCAGATCAGAAACAACCTACTAAAACTGTAGCCACAGAAAAGGCAAGACTGCAATGCTACCACCTCACACACAGTGTACAGGTACATCCATAAAAAGGTAAAACAGAGGGAGTGCAGTGCACCAGCTCTCAGTGCTACATGTCCACATGTAAGGTTTTACCTATGTGAACGTGAAGCAGCTTCCCTTACCAAGAATAAAGGTAGGCTGTTTCTATGGCCAAAGTATGCATATGGACAGTTTCTACAGAATACCTCATGCACAGTAAATCCAAAGCTTATTCTAAAGAAATTTGTGCACATACCTGTGTGGTAAGAATAAAAATTCTGATTAAGCATAGGCAAACCTATTAAAATCCTAAAAACCACACATTTATCAGTTTTTGAACTATGAATATGATTTTGACAGTTCTCTGCTTTCCTAAGGGAATTTGAGCTCTGTTCCAGACACCAGAAATGGTCTAGTAGGCAACAGAACTCAAAGGAAAATTATTTTTTAAGTCATATCAGTAAGTCCCAGCTACTCTGTGTTTACATTTCCAAAGGTAGGTACTTCTACATCAGTAGTTTACTGTGCTTCAAAAGCTTTTTCTCATGCAAATCTTCCTAGAATCTACATTTCACAGCCTTTGAATGTCAGCATGCTATGATCCTGGAACTAAGGAACTGGATTCTTTTTAAGTGCCCCTCATCTTTCTTGAGAATAGGCATTTTGGGATTAGGGCAAATGGTTAGAATTTCCCATCGGAATTGACAATTTACATACTGACTTTAACCTCTGTTTCCCACCAGGCTGTCCAAATTGGGTTAGCATTACACTACTTAGACATCATGTTTTATTTATTTACAAATATCAGCTTTGATTTTTTGTTCTTATGCTGCTAAAGAAACAAGAGCCCTTGCCTGTTTGCAGTTCCATACACTGCAGTAAGAGAACTGTTTTCAGATTGTCTCCCCTGTCTGGCAAGCTTAAGTTTCTTCTGTCACAAACTGTGTTGATAAAATGGATCCTTGTGTGTTAAAAACAAATCAAAAGCCAACACACAAACGTCAAACTGATCTATAGTCAGGCCAGCCATGATAGAACTTACAGAGTTCAATCTTATCCCATTTTGCACGTGTGTCCAACACACCCAGTTTCATCCACAGTACAGATTACTTCTAAATTGCATCTGTGAAAGAGGTGCTCAAGTGCCAAATTCAGCTTCTGTGAACCTCTTATCCCATGAAAGTAATTATAAATTATTATGGCACTTATGGGAAAGAGAATTTTAACATTTACATATGTATGAAAGTCTAATATTTTCAAATTAATAGCATCTATATGAAACATGACTCATTTGTTAATAGATTAGGAGCTTTTCTGCAAAAACCTATTATTAGTCACCTCAATTAGGGAGGTCAGCAAATCCATCTTTCCATTAGCTGACACAAGGAATCAATCCAAGATAAAAGGTGCTCTGCTACACAACCTTTGATCTTGTGTTCAGTGCTTTCCAACATATGAGCATACATCAACAATATGCTCTAAAAAGGAAAAAGAGCTGCTGATTTCTAATGAGAGAGTATTATATGAAAAATTGATGCACAAGAAAGCTGCTGATCACTTTACCCACATCACCCATCTCACCCAGATTTAAACCTTCTTCTCCACTAGCTGGTTTGGAGAGGTTACAGTATAAATCTCAATGCACATATCCATGTCCCACAAGGGTATTTTGACAAAAATATCTTGAGTAACTGCATCTGCATGCATAAACCAAATACCTCTCATGTAAGAATATAAAATTGGGAGTAGGCTGGATCTTTAAAGCTTTTTGAACGTTTCAAGATTGTGACTGCTGAGGACTGAAGAAACAATTATAGGGTAGGCTGTGATACATAAACTGATTTCAAATAATTAGTTTTAACATGAACCAGCAAATTTTCAACTTCTGCTTGCCCACAGAAATACAACACTTTGTTCTTCCTGTCAATTTTGAATGCGTCCTTCACCTGCAAGCAACACTGGAAGTTCTCCCGAGCCACCCAATGCTCAGAGACCATGGACTGATGACTACAGCAGAAAGTGTTCTTTCCACACTTGTGCCTCCAGAAATAGAGTTCTCAGCTGAAGAAATTAAATATGTGTAAGCCCCACCAGACTGAACTATCAAACCTGGACAGCAGCTCACCAGCAATTTGAAAACACTGAAATTTACCAATGTTTTGTTTGTTGGCTATTTTAATACATTTTCTTGAGCAGGAAAGACATCACATGACCAGACATGGCCATAAATGTGAGAAAACTGCACACAGGACTTGAAGCAATAGAGCACCTGATATTCAGGATCTCACAAACAACTCTTGGCTGTATTGAGACACCTGGAAAGTTCTTGCCAAGGCAGTCTCTGCCCAATGTTCAACCGAGAGAGAGAACCAAGAGCAGAAACGGCCACTGAGCTGCACTGACCACGTGTGCAATGAGGCTTTGCCACTCTATTACAATTTTCCTTGTGATGATTAGATGGTAACATTGCAAGGCAAAAGTCATCTTGGGGGGATGACTGGAGTGCAGAGGCCTTGTATTGTCCCACAACTCATCCCCCTCTTTCACTACAAGATGGAATCAATTTTACTTTGTCATGATTGTGCTGCTTCTTCTGCTTGTTCATGGTCTCTCCAGCGTGCCTTCTAACTGATGTCTGTAATTTCAACTGTTGCACCTTCTCACATTTGCTTTATCATAATTCTTCAGGGACAGAAAACCAAGTTGCCTGGAAAAGTACTTGCACGTGTTTTTCTTGTTTTAAACCACAACAAGGAACAACTGCAAACTTTCCTACTCAGTCAAAAATCCAAAAGGCCTAAAATGATTGCTGAAACAATCAGGTACATCAGGGTACAATCAGTACCCAGGTACATCATCAGCCACTCTAGAGGACTACAATATGGGCACTGCTATGAACAGAAAAAAAAACAAAACAAAAGCAAAATCAGTCCATTCATTGTCCCTTCTTGAAGTAAAAACGATGGGCCTTTTTGAAGTTGTCAATGCACTACAGTCAGCCACAATGGCAGCAATTATTTTAAGACTATTTTGCAAGATTACGGCTTGAAGTTCTCACAATTAAGACAAGTTCTTGCCAGACAGAAGATATGCATCCCTTCCATCCCTGCAAATTCATGTTCTTTGACATGGGAGGAAAAAAATAGGAATCTTTTTAACAAAATTTACAGAAGCAGCAATCATCAATAAAACTCAACTAAACCCATGGCTTTTGACACAATACATGGTATTTTCAGCCCTCAGCCACAAAATATTGGCTACACTCAGAAAGGAACACTTGAAAATCTTCTTTTCTGGATACCTCAACTCTCTTGCACCAAATACTGCTTTGGGAAGACAGGCAGTTCAATTGAATTACTAGAATTTCAGGATAAATTTAGAAGATGGCTACAGCAATCACTGTCCCTGTGAAAGAACATATAAAAAACCTCTGATCAAAATGTTCTGGCACTTACTCTCATGTTGAAATGACAGCAGCACCTTTGACAGCAAAGCAGAACACAGCAAATTATGCTGAGTTCCAAAGGAGCTTTGTGTGACTCTTGAAGCTGCTGAGCAGCTTCAAGAGATAAGCAACAGAAAGGTTTTAAGAACTTGGATATCTCTGGAAATGGGAAGGCCTAGCATAACCCACCCTAATAGAAGGCATTCAGACTTCTGGTAGATGTACCACAACAGTGATGGATGCAGCTTTGCAAGTACAAAATCAAGGGTTTTCTTTATTAAGATCTTTACTAGATCCTAGAATGTAATGGGAAATATCCAAACAGAAAAGCTTTTCCATTGAGGAGAGTGGTTCTTTGCCACAGACATCCTTCTGCTAGGTACAAGGATTTTCAAAGCAAGAGGCAATTCCCTCTGGCAGCAGTGCTCAGTCACCCACCCCTCAAGACATCAGGTGCAGTAAGTTGAATTCTTAGTAGGCATCAGAAATCCATCTGTTCAGAATGTGAACTAGACAAGCTAAAATGAGTATCTGCAACAGGACTGACAGCCAGAATGACTTTTGTCAGTGAAAAGCTTTAGTACTGCCCTGTCTAACCTTGCACATCACTCTAGGAGTTGAGGCAATAGAGAAGAACACAAAGGAGATCTGACTTCATGGCAACAAACATAAAACTACCTGACTGAATAGTCTTGCACTGTCCATGGATCAAAATGGACTCTTGGTCTAGACTGTGTTGATAAAATCATTTCGGGTAAATCTCTCACTGAACAAATACTGGCTCTTAATAAATCTTTTCAGGAGCTACTTACTCATGAATTAGTACTACATGCTCATTCAAGCAGTTTGTCATAGTGTTAGGCTTCTTGCAGAGCAATGGCTGAACTCTTGTTTCTTTATGTACCAGGCTGAGAATACATAACTGTTCAAGGACTGCAATAGTAGGGATAAAATGGACAGAAATGCTGTGCAATAGTCTTTTTGGTTCTTTATGCAAGCCATCCTGTAACCAAGTGCTCTGCATTCAAACACTGCTCAGAGAAACATCTTAATCTGCTGATAGATCTGTGTGAGTAACTGTCAAGACAGAAAGGAGAATGGAATTCCCTGTTGTGAGTTCAAGGCATCAATCCACCAACTCCAGCAAGAGCTTATGCTTGTCTGAACACAGATAGTCATCTCAGAGCTACATGTTTTATAAGAGTCTGTTAATTCAGAACTAAAAATAAACTAATTGAAAAGGGCTTGCAGCACTGAAAACCTGGAACAATCACTTGTCTAGTGTTAGACATTTCATTTCAGGGCAACACAACAAGCTGGCTCTGAAGACCCAAATTCTGCTTATTTCTTGGTTATGTCCTGAGACCTAGAAAGAATTAGGGAAAGGACTCTCTCTTCTTCATCCATCTTAACGCAAGGCCAAAGGAGCAGTGGTGGTACCTATTTAAATGCAAAGCTTAAGGCACATTTCAGAACACCTTGCTGTGCCTTCCCAGAGAAATAAATCCATATGTTAATTAAAAGCAGAGTTGAGCTCTTTTTTTTTTCACTCAAATGGATGCCTAGATTAGCTTTACTAGACAGAAGATTCGCACACCTAATTAACACAGAAACCCCGAATACATTACTAAGGAATCACTCCACAGCCCTGGATTTCATAATCCCTACACTCTTTTTAGATTTCATCTAACATTAACATATGTTTTACTCATCATTAAAACAGTCTCTTGGCAACTCTTTTTTCAGATACTTTTACTGTAGAGATTCATGACTGGTTAAAGGATAAGGAGCACATGAAGTGTTCCCTATCCTTTCAGTTTCAGGGAATGAGGAGGAAGAAACAGGAAGAGCCAGCAGATCAATACCTGGCTGCGAGCCTGGCAGGATTCTGCGGTTTTTAATTATAGATCAGTTTACATGACAGCAGGCCTGCTGGCAAGAGCCAGGGTACACCTGTCTCAAAGGGAAACAGGATCTCTGCACAGGAGCCAGCAGGGCTCGTTGAGAGCCTGAACTGCATTGCAAGGGGGAAGGGAAAACAAACAGGCTCACCAGAGATAAGCCCGGGGCAGCGTGCCACTGCTTGAGGGACAGCACTGGGAGGTTCTTCTGTCTGCCATCGGCAGAGGGATGGGATGGGATGGGATGGGACGGGATGGGATGGGATGGGATGGGATGGAGACCCATCCAGCTCAATAATGCAGGTTATTGATGTGCTAGAAACCACAGAAGCGCCTGAGAACGGTCATGCAGGAGTTAGAGATGGTGCTGTCCATCCAGAAAGAAGCAGTGGAGCTGATGGAAGGTCTGGAGCACCAGTCCTGTGAGGAGCAGCTGAGGGAGCTGGGGGTGCTGAGCCCGGAGGGGCTCGGGGGACACCTCAGGGCTCTCCACAGCCACCTGAANTTTTTTCAGATACTTTTGCTGTAGAGATTCATGACTGGTTAAAGGATAAGGAGCACATGAAGTGTTCCCTATCCTTTCAGTTTCAGGGAATGAGGAGGAAGAAACAGGAAGAGCCAGCAGATCAATACCTGGCTGCGAGCCTGGCAGGATTCTGCGGTTTTTAATTATAGATCAGTTTACATGACAGCAGGCCTGCTGGCAAGAGCCAGGGTACACCTGTCTCAAAGGGAAACAGGATCTCTGCACAGGAGCCAGCAGGGCTCGTTGAGAGCCTGAACTGCATTGCAAGGGGGAAGGGAAAACAAACAGGCTCACCAGAGATAAGCCCGGGGCAGCGTGCCACTGCTTGAGGGACAGCACTGGGAGGTTCTTCTGTCTGCCATCGGCAGAGGAATGGGATGGGATGGGATGGGATGGGATGGGATGGGATGGGATGGGATGG
>VZRO01008285.1:6770-49936 GCA_013397915.1 Daphoenositta chrysoptera | reverse complement strand
TCCCAGCCAACGAGGACAAGAGGAAATGGCCTCAGGCTGTGCCAGGGCAGGCTGGACATTACAGAAATGTCTTCGCTGTGTGTGTCACACAACGTGTGGCTGCCCAGAGCCAGCGGTTGGGTCACCATCCCTGGAGGTATTCAGAACACGTGCAGATGTGGCACTTGGGGACATGGTTCAATGCTGGGTAATGGGTTTTGCGGCCACAATCAGTAGTTTGTTCACTTTTTATTCAGATTTTGTTTTTCTGAAGACAACCTCATTAAAATCCTAATACACAACATTCAATAAATGTAAAAGGACACCTGGTATCATTACATACTATACTAAAATGAAAACCCCATTATTTAGTTATTTTTACCAGAAAAGGACAGAGCAGCTCCTTTTGATTAAACTACCACAAACAGTTCAAGAAACAAAAAATTAACAGCAATTCAACTGTTTTAATTTAAGTAAAAGCAGTTGAAAAAATAGCTAGTTAATAAATTAAGTTTTATACGGAATAGGTGGAAAAAAGCTTTTTAAAAAAGTAAATCACTACTTGAGCTAGTCAGGAGTGATTTATAAACTCAAACCTCAGCTACTGTCAGAAAAAGAGAATATATAAATGGGACTAAAAACATTAAGAAATCATATTTTTCCTTGGTCAAGATTAAAGTAATTTTTTTCTAAAGCTCTGTAGAACAGCCAAGCAAATAATGCGATTGCATTTCTTTGAGTCAAAAATCAGCATCCTATCACTTTCTAACCACTGCTTCCCTCGAATCCTTTGGACAGCAACTGCCATGTTTATGTATGTGCTGGCATAACCAGAAAAATACACCACCAGCCCTGAAACACAACCACAATATAAATTGTGAATCAAACTGTTACAGCAGAAAAGGATTGAGAGCAATAAATAATGAATGAATAAAGGCTTTCCAGCAGGCATTGCCATTCTCATGGTCTAAAGGTCTGAGCACAAGGTTTGCATGGACAGGTGGGAACTCTACCAGCTGATAAGCAGAAAACAGCTCTCAGAGCACACCTGTCCTTCATTAGGCTTTGCTGGTTTTGAATTAAATCTCTGAAACTGTAAAGCAGCAAATAACAAATACAGTGAATTAATACTGGTGATGTATTTTAAAAATACTGTTTTATCTAGTCTATGATTTTTAGAATTCAGTACTGGTTTACTGCATATTTGATTTTTCCCATTCCACACCCACAGCTCTGCTCACGATCCCACAGATAACTCTGTCTCACAGGAGCCAGTTAGTGGAATGAACTCCCTCCATAACATCCCCCCTTAGCTACAGCTGCCAGCCAGGTTTATTTCCTACTGAAACTGAGCAATATTACTCAGAGCAAAATTTCTTATTCTGTTCTCAACTTGAAAGTTGCTGCTTATGTCCTTTTTCCACCCCTTAAAAAAGAGGATTTGACTGCAAAAAGTTTGTTCACTCTTCTTTTGGCTCTATCATTTAATCTAGAGTAAGATGTTTTATTTCCCTACAAGCCCTGCTGTTGTCATCAGCTTCTCCTTGAAGACGTTTCTTCCCTTCAAAAAAGGGGTAGGTATTGCCATATAGATAATCAGAATATTTAACTACCCTGAAAAAGCTGTGCTACGGTAGCACAGACATGACTGGTACAACTTTGTAACAACCTCCAGTATCTGTTTTAAAGAAAATACAATAGGTCAAGCCTGTTGCTAATACGAGGTTTCTATGCGAGTTGTCTTCCAGAAAATAAATAATTTCCTTGAAACAAATCTGTGCATTACTGATGCAATAATGAACAACACTTAGACACAATGGTGCCCAGACACTAAACACACCTCTATTTTCCCCGAAGACAGACTGACAGCATTACTGGACAATTTGATAATTTCTTTGGAGGAAGAATTTAACCCTGAAAATGTGTGTGCGTGGCTCTGGGAGCAGCAGCAGCGCCACGAGTCAGTGCTGACAGCAGGCTCGGGACACAATGCCCCTCCTGTGCCTCTCACTGCTGACACTGGCCCTGGCACTGGCCCTGGCACTGGCCCTGGCACTGGCCCTGGCACAGCTCACCCACCACTGCTGCGGCCAAGGACTGCTGGGCTGCAGCTGCTGTGCCCCACCGAGAGCAGCCCTGCCTGCCCTCCCAGCCCCTCACCCGGCATCCCCGGCAGGTAACCACCAGGGCACCCCAGCCTGCCTCTCGGACGTAAAGGCAACTGTATTCAACCCTAACAAAAGCCCTGGGTGCGTTCTGACGCTACCAAAATAAACACAACATTATTAAATCTTCAAGAAGATGAAAGCATTTATGGATTCTCTTATTTATCTCGGTCCTCACAGCAAAATCTGTATTAGGGACCCTAGTTCAAAAGATAAAACACTTGTCTTTACCAGCCACATTAAAGGTTACTAATGAAAAGTTTCAAGGAGCCTCAATTTTTTATTGGTGTGTCTGCTCTAAAAACATTTTCAGTGAAGGAATATAGCACCAACAGTAAATCATTAAAAATAAACGACTGTGCTGACACAGTGTCTTAAACGAAAAATCAAGTATACTTCATAAGCTATTTTAATAGAAAAAACCCACAATGATGAAAAATTAGTCTGACAGAAAAATTCCTTTTATTACTTAGAAAAAAGTAACACAAGAATCTCGACCCCTTCAAAACCAACAGAAGCTCAATTTAAATATATTATATAAACAGATAACAGCTGAGTAATGAATCCAAGGTCCTTCCTAAATGCCAAATGGAAGAAAAAAATCCCAACAACAAAAACAAAAGGCAAAAAACCAGTACCCTGCATCCTGGAGGCCTCAGTCAAGATGCAGCACCTAAAATGTTTTATACAACGAGGATAGCCAGTGTTCCCTGCAAGCAGAGTGCTGGCCAGTGGCTCCAATCACAGGTAAGTCTGGAAGTAGTGAATCTCCAGGTGTTATAAGAGGGACAATTTAAAGTCTCCTTATTTACCAAAACTACTTTGGTCACGTTATCACCTGCAATGGATGCCTTACAAGAAGAGAAACCCATCATGTTTTCCAAAGTCCCTGTGCCTTGAGAATATTCATGCAAGACAGGCATCTTGAGCAGACCAAGAGTCCCAGGTAGACCTGACAGCTGACCTTGGACTCCCGAAAAACGCGGTATCCTTTCAGCAGGCACTCAGTGTGAGTCTGTCTGTACTTCTGCACACTGACAGGAGGGGCTCCTTAAAAGGGAGGAGAAGAAAGAAGCAGGATGTTACAGCAGACAGGAATTCAAGATAAAGGCATTTCAGCCAGGAACATGACTAACCAAAAGTGACTGCTGAAGGGGACAGAGACTGAGGCAAAATGAGTCACACACTTCCCAAAGAGCACTCAAAACACGCCAAGGAGAGAACACAAACCGAGCAAGTGGCTCTGTGCAACTGGTAGGCTGCATATAAAGGTCATCGACAGATGACATTCAGGTAAGCTGTGATGTCTCCCCAATATTTAAAAGGCTAAAAGCATGAGAGATGGTGGGCTCCTCTATGCAGTAGGCACATCAAAACTCTTCATGAGAGCAAGCCTTCATCTTGGGCTTGTTTTTGAGGAGCTTTCTGGGCAGGGGAATCATCTAGGAGTGCTTTGAGTTGATCCAGTTGAAAGCAAATATAAACAGGTCTGAAGAGCTTCATATGCTTTACAGTCCTACACAAATAATCCTAAAAGAGAGGCTTCCTCCATCCATCCATGCAATCTCCTTTGGTCCATACTGATAAGACTTGTAAAACCTGGTGAACTCCCTCTAATCTCAGCACTGCAACAAAGCAATAAGGACAGACGTGAAAAAAAGGAATTTTGCCTCCATGTCAAGATTTAAACACACTGATCCCACTAAGGCTGTATGGAAGCAACAATATTCCACAGGAAAAAAAAAAGGCCAGCTCTATCCAGCATCATCTGGTAAAGCAGACAATTTAAAGAAAACCTGTAGAATAGGCCAGAGCACTACGGAGGGAGCAGAAGGAAGGTTTCTGCACAGGCTCTGATGTAACTGGAGTCCAGTGACCACTTGTCACCACAGACCCATCCAGTGGTCTGAACTGATAGGAGGGATACAGGCATCTCCCAAGTCTAGGGTGAAAAACGAAAGATAAAGGGCCTCTGTCATTTAATCAGGTATTCAACTCAGGTAGGAAAAGCTGATCTAGACACAGATTATTGTTCTCTGATCCATCTCTTGGGCTTGCTCCTGTACAGGACGGAGCTGAAGACTTTCAGGATGGAAGGATCTTCCCTTGATGCCCTGAAGTAAGCAAGTCTTGGAAACAGGTCCATAGGGAGAGACTGCCAAAGGACTACACTTCATGCTGGATTCACTGCCTACGAGTTGGAGGAGAACCACGAGTGAATGTTTATGCAGATCTCAAACATTAAAGATGACTCTGATTCAGGGCCAAAGCTGATGGATGTGTCCACAAAATAATTAAGTAGTCTCCCCTCCCTTACTTGAAAGACATTAGACTGGAAGTCTTTCTAAACCAAATACTTCCTTCAGGGATCCGGCCCTCCAAGAAAACATAAGTATTTGGCACTCCTGCTGGGCAAGGGCATAATGGATGCCATTTAAAATAAGTCAGCTTCAGGAAATGAGACAGACACATGAAAGCAAAGAAAAAGAATGACTTAAAGTCAGCTAAACAGCACAAAAACAAAGTCTATGCAATGCAAGCTGTTGCTCAGCCCTGTGCCACTGAAGGTACCATGTCAGCTGTGTGCTTGAGAGGTGTGCTACATGTTTCTTTTACAACTTACAGATCCATAAAAGAAATTGGTTGGAACCTAGTCCAACCTCCCACTTAAAGCAGGGCTAGTAGCAACACTAGATCAGCTCAGCTCCTCCCAAATATTTATCCTGGGGCCATAACCTGTGGATTAGCAACTTCATATATATTTCAAGCCTGACATACACTAGCAGAACTTTCCTTTTAGTTTGTTTAAACAGGAAATAAGTTGGACGGCATTTGTGTAGACACAGTCAAAAATTTTAGCCTCACTCATATAAACATGCAATAAAATTCAAGCTAGAATTCAATATATATAACAATACTAACCAGATAGTATCTCTGTTGGGCTAGAACTGTTCAAGGTAATTGTAATAAATTGAAGTTTTATCCTATAGACCTGTATTACACAGCAAAACTGCCTTCATCTTAAAAAACCAAGAACTCTCACAGATGATAAAGATTATGAAAGCAGCAAAATATCAGAGTCCCAAGTATTCAGATCCAGCTGCTTTTCTACCTCAGTGTTTTTCACAATTTATCTTGGCCAAAACCAAACCAGTGCAAAAGGAGCAAAGCTACTACATGTAAAAATGTTCATCAAGTCCTCATAACAGCAGTTTCCAAGTCAAAAAAAAAACCTAGGAAAAAAATCCATTAATAAATATTTATGCTTTCTATACCACAACAATGCAGCAGTTTTCACCAAAGATCAATAGTACCACATCTTTCAATGCACCATCTCCTACTTTTACAAAGGCCTCTGCACTCCCTCAGGCAACCTCATTTCCTTTTCTCTTTATCTGTTCTGAGCACAGCCAACTTCTGTGCAACGGAAAACAGAAAGCAGCTTAGCAAAAGACAGGTTTAACCAACCTAACAGGCAAGAGGAGCTGAAAGGAAGAAAAAAAATCATTAATTTACTAGAATAATGATCAGCAATGTTGGGATCTGTAGGAAAAGTATGTGCCCATAAATCAGGCCGGGCAAAAGGATAGTTACACAACTTTCAATAGGGTAAGTCAAATAATTTTTGGAGAAATCAGAAGAGACCTTTGCTTTCCTTCAACTAATATCTTAGGCTTCTCGTTACAGATGAATATAATGTGCCTAAGACTTTACTGCTCCTTTTCTCTACTCCCAAACTGGTTTTCAAGAAGTGTTTTCATACAGCAAGTAACCAAGTTTGTATTATGGCATGACAGACTAACTTGAAATTTAGCAGGTCAGGCTACGCACAGCTGTTTACAGCAGCTACTGGGGACAATACATTTCATAGCACTGACTTCTTTAAAAAATCCTTCAGCCCACACTGAGTGCCAATGGGATGAAACTGATCTCAGAGCAGCTGCTTACCTATCGAAGGTGAATCTCCTCCGCAAAAATCCCACCAGGGAGAAAGTGAGTAGTAAGCAGTAAGCAATTAGAAACACATTACAAATATTGTTCCATCCTGAGAAGGGTCTGACTCTCACTACCTGTGATCCTGAAGAACAACACTGCTTTTACCAAATTCAGAACATTTCTTCAGAGACACATGGCACTGAAGGAAGCTGATCTGTGCAGTGAATGCACATTCCAATAGTAATGGCTGTGAGCACTGCTATGTAGGCAAGGCATTTGTTACTGCTTCCTTAGTCTTTTTACACCATCTACTGCTTTTCCTGGATATCTCTTGGAAGAGTTCTTCATCTCTATGCCCATTTCACAGACATATATATGTCTATATAAAAAGTTCACATATACATATGAAGTAAAAAATAAAAGAATGCTGATTAACAATATAATTTGAGAAATTTTATTACAAAGAAAATGATGTTCCAAAGCACATTAAATTTTCAGTCCTGCTATTAGGCAAGCAGTATCTCACACGCTTTTTTATAATGGGAAGACAGAAACTGAAAACTTTAATTTCTTCTAACCTCATTCATGAGGCAGAAAGTTTTATTTCTTCCACAGTTTATGCAAAGGAAGTAGTAGTTACAGAAATATTCAATTTCTTCCACCAACAGATATGACAAGAGGACTTTGCTGGGGTTCATTTGGTTATAAGCACTAACTTAAAATTACTGCCTGCAGTATTTTTGAGTCAAGCTGATTCTGTGAGATTAAGTACTTGGCTGATAGGATTTTTTTGGTATTATTTTTTATGTTTTGGGGGAAAAAAAGCCCTCATGGCTTCAATTGCAGCAGCTGCATACTCCCCACCTACAAAAACAAAGCAGGGCATCATCAGTTTCTTTGCACAAGGATCTTCTGGAACACCCAGCTCCTGAGGCTGCCAGGGATCCCAGGTGCCAGCTGAAAAGCCCACCACTCAGACTCCCACTCAGGGGCAAGCTAGGAAAATGCCTGTACATCAAAAAGGAGAACAAAATATAATTTGTTCACGAATTAAAAATGCCATTCAGAGTCAAATCACACAAACTCGGGGGAGACACCTGCCCTGAAGACCTCATTCAAAAGTCACACAACTCAACCCATGTCTGTTCCTCTCCCGTTGTCTGACTGGGTTAGAGACACAAAAGTCAGAAGAGGAAGGGAAGCTTTTGTCCCTTGCCCATCAGCAGCTAATCTTTAGCATGTGCTCAGTTTATCTCTAACTTGCCAGAGACAGAAGGTAACAGCTGGAAAGTTTGTACATTTTGTTTAACATTTAGTTTTGTAATAGGAATTGCAGTGTCACGCCATTAAAGAGATTGTATTTATTTAAAATTCACATGATATTCTGAACCTGTATAATTCATAAAGCTGTATCTAGCATTGAAATCTTCAGTATAAACACCTATAATTACCTACTTGTCCATTAATCATTAATCTTTTGTTGATTTCTGATAATTACTGCTGTCTCTTCTTGCTCTTCTTTTCCACTAAGTTGGTAGACCAAGGGTTACATGAAAGAAACATTAACTTTTAAGTCAGTCAGTCATATTTAGCAGTTCAAAGTACTGGTATGACCAGTAAGAAGCGAAAATAACACGGACCTGTGACACGAGTGAGACAGTCCATTTTCACCGGGTTTTAGGTGCATTTATCAAGGCCTGGAGAGGACTCTGAGTCAGCCACACCTCTGAAACACACTGTGACTTAGCTGTTTCAAAAACTTACATGCTACCTCTTGACCAGCCTAAGTTCCTCCCACAGAAAGATATTCATAGAGGTAAAAGGATGTCTGCTAAAAATGCAAATAGACTTTCAGCATGCAGCATTATTTGACAGCAATGGAACATAATTACAGAGGCAACTGCTGAAAGAAGCACTCCCTCCCAAATAAACACCAGCACCAGGCAAAGGGATCAATCCATTTCCTAGACTCTAATGAACAAATATCCTTCAAAAAGCCTCTGCTCTGATTATACAAACGCTGACATTTTACTGTTGCTTTGTAAATTAGCTGGTAAACATTTCAGGCATTTGAAGCTCACACATTTACTTTTTCTGCCACTTTGAGCATAAATTGGCACAATATTTTACCTCTTCATGTTTCATGTCCTTATACAGTAAAGTGAGAATAGAGGTCAGGAATTCTTAATTTCTGATAAACCTAACAGATCTTTAAGTTTTAAGAACATGAACAGTAGAAGTCATACTTAAAGCTAAAGAAATATAGAAGTAGCAAGTCAGCAGGACCTGGAGAAAGGGAAATGTATATCCAGAAAGGTGCTCTGATGGACCTCCATAGAGATATCTGAACAATATTCCAAATATAAAAGAGAATATACTTTTAGCTTCAAAATTTTAATCAGTATCTTGAATGTTGTGAAACATTCAGTGAGTAAGATACCACTGTTACCTTTAAGAGATCATATATGCCTCTGAGGAGGTTAAACAAGGAACTATGTTCTCTGTACATCTGAGACTTAAAATAATACCTGAAAAATCTTTGCTAAAAAATTTTCTTCTTACAGTATAATTTTAAAGACCCAAAGCAATATTCTGTAGTATACTGTTCATTTTTCAGGATACTCAATTTCTACCATGGTTTTTCCCCCTTTAAAATTTCAAAAGTATCCCTGAATTTAAACCAAAAACTGCCCATCCTAGCTAAATAGAACATCTAATTGATTTTATTTATACTGATAAACTGTCAAAAATAGAATTAACTACAATAAAATCACTGTAACACCTAGATCCCAAGATACTGTAGAGCAGTTGCTCAGTACACACATGCCAGCCCTTAGAAAATCCTTAATCTTGTTCCACTCCAGACTGGTCAATTAACTGCTGACAGAATAAGTGCTTTATTTGTGGTTACCATTTAATTCATCAACAAGGTTCTGCAACTGCTTCTCAGATCTTCTGTTCTCTACAGACTCAATAAATTCACACGTGGCTCTGAGAAGATGAATAGAAAACAGCTATTCACTGGTTTTTGTGATACAAGAACCAGCAAGCATCATTTAAATCTATTAGCCAGAAGGTCACCAAAAAATTACCAAATCAGGTAAAATAAAAACTGTGGTACACATTGTCACCAGATAACATCCGAAATTTATCCAGGTTGTTTCATTAAAATCAGTGACAGCAATATCTACTTAAACACAAAATGCATGAAACTAGCCAACTTTTAAAGCTATATATGAACAATTCCATCTATTGCCAGGATAACTCAGAACACAACTTTGGATCAGATTTCTCCCTGTCCTTATCTAGACAGACAAGTCTTTAATTTTATTTTTCTCTCCCCTGTACAGTTGAGGTGGAGTGTTAGAGTGGCTTTGGTGACCACCTGGCATCCAGCCAAGGCCAACTCACACTACATACATAATAATAAAGCAAGAATTTCTAAGATAGAATAACTCCAGTACACACCATCTGCTAGCCTAGTTATCCAAGGCATTTTTTAATTTAAATTAATTTTTTAATTAGTTCATAATGAATCACCTAAATGTTTTGCAGCATACTAGAAGAAAAACACCAATCATGACAGTGGTCAAATGCATTAGAGTTGTTTGGATATGGCCATTATACTAAAATCAACTAAAGAAAACATTAGCACAAAAAGAATATTGTTTGTTCAATCAGAAGTCAGTTAACCTTTTTTTTACTAAAGCATCAGAAGTTTCATTACATGTGAACATGGAAGCTACAGAGAAATTCAGATGAGGCTTAACATGACTTATTCTGGGGGTTTTTTGCTTCCTTTTTTTTTCAGAAATCCATTACATTCATTTAGAACAAATAAACTAATCACCAGTTTATTTTGTAAAGCAGGGATGCACTAAGCTGATTTTCAAAGACTAATTAATTATTCTTCATGCAGCTCCAAATTCTGCCTTTTCACATTTGCTTGGCTGTATCACCTTATTCCGTGATTTTATCACAACAATATTGGCTACAGTGAAATCACTCCTATGCATCTGAGTCAGGCAAACAAAAAACATCTAAAGTATTTCAGAAATAGAACACGTACAAGTTCAGCCACTAAGCAGCTCACCAAAACCACATTTGATTGAGGAAGCAATCCAGTCTCATATGAAATTGCAAGAAAGCAGAAGACAACATGAGCTTCTAATAATAAAGTACTCATCATCATTTATCAGGAATATTTAGCCCAGCACTTCCTTTTCCACATTTCCAGAACATTTTTAACTAACACGAAGTTCTAGTTATAACTGTATTGATGCAGGGTTCAGGTGCTGGCAGAGGGGTCTCTGCTGCAGCAGCTCCACCACAGGGATCTCTCAGCCGTGTGTGGGGTCCTTTAATGAAAATACACCCAAGAAAGGGCACAGAACACCAGAAGAGGAGGGACCAACAGAGGGCACGAGAGAACAAGGTCAGAGAAAGGAGGAGGAAGAGAAGGGAAGATGCTGAGCCCTGGAGCAGGGCACTGCCAAAGGGACGGTGGCCGTGGAGCACCCACAGCACAGCAAAGGAAGACAAACACAAGGAGCAGCAGAACACCCCGGCTCCAGCCCCCTGGACCACATCTGCCTCACTGGGGGGACCCAGTGCACTCTGGTGGTTACAGCGGGGGGAACAGAGGTGTCTGGAGTGAGGCTGAGGCTGGGAAAGGAGGAGGGATGGATTCCCCCAAGTGTTTTAATGTTTGTCTTTTTTGTTACCCAGTAATTAAATATTTATGTTAATCTGCAATAAATTAAGTCAAATTCCTCAAGTCGAGTTTGCTTTACCCATGACAGCAATTGGGTAGTGATTTCCCCGTCTTTGTTTCAACCCTGGAGCATTCTCAGCCCTGTTCTCCCTTTTTGCTCCCCATCCCTCTGCAGCAGGGAAAGAGGAAGGAGCTCTATGTGTGCCAGGGCCAGCCCACCACGGGGATATAAAAGCATTATCATGGTAAAATATAACAGTAACATCGTTACATTTGACCCAATTTTCACTTGCTATCCTTTAAAATTGTGTTAATTTATTACCAAAAGTAGTGTCATTAAAGATGAGATATTCTTCTGTGGGGAAACTGACTAGCAGATAACCAAGCATGCTTGTACTCAGTAAGAAATCTTTATTTCCCTGAGCCACATCTCCAAGGGCCTGAACATTTAAACTCCAATTTCTTCACAGCAAATACAGAGCATTAGCAGCACAGAAAATATATGCATGTGGAAAAGTGCCTGTGACAAATATCTCCAAAAAATCCTTCAAGATACCTATCCATAGTGAATTAAATCTGCCCACCAGTCTAAGCTGACTGGTTAGTATAAATAATGAACAGTCATTGGGCAGCTTCACTTATCCACCAGTTGGGCATAGGCTTCAACCAGTGATACCAACATGCAAGTATCTTGTTTCTATATTTTCTTTAATAGTTTTATGGTTTCTGAAATAAAAAGCCATTAAAAAATGGCCAAAAGAGCAAAATTCTAGCAAACCTAAGTGTCTCCTGGTAATCACCTATGTGAAACACTGTGAGCATAAGAATGAATTCAACTTTAACATAAAGTCAAAGAAAAATATTGTTTACCGCTGATTTCTTTTGAGAAATGTGGTCTTTATGTCAGGTACACTGTGGGTATGAAAACTGGAAGTCAGAATTTACCAGATTGTGTCTAAAAGCACACACACATATTTTTCAAGTACAGATATGAGAAATCATAGAACAATATGGGCTGGGACAATTGGAGTAAATCTAACACAGTGTCCTGCACAAAGCAGGGGCAGTGGATTCAGTTCCCTCAGCAGCTTCCACAATCAAGCTCTGACCATCTCCAGGATGAGAGATGCTGATAAACCTAAGAGTGTTTAATTGCTCTAATGATGAAAATTATGTTCCTTGTGCCTGGTAAGAATGAACTTGTCACATTACAACTTGTGATCACTGCCACGTCTCCTCCACTGCACATCCCTGAGAAGTCCAACTGCACCTCCTTCACCCTCCCATCAGGCAGGCAGGAACCACACTAAGATGCCCCGAGCCTCATTTCCATCAGACTAAGCCAAACCAGTTCTCACAGCCTCTCCTTACACACCATAGCTCCAGTCCCCATTTAACCTGATTACCTGCCAGATTCATGCCAGACCTTCAGTACTGCAGAGCTGGAAACTGGGCTTGCCACTCTGGATGTGGACTCAGAGCTGTGGCCCATGAAGAGCCCTGGTGAGCAAACAGCACTTGGTGCTGCTTCCCACCCTTTGAGCCTGCCAGTCCAGCCACACACCTGCCTTTTCACAGTGACCAGATTGTCCCAGTTACCCCACTCATGCTTTTCAAAGTGCAAAAAACGGGGATAGCAAGATAGGATACAGCTGGAGAGAATACAGCTGGATGAAAATAAGATTCAGATTATTCAGAAAGCAGTATCAGGTACAATATACCCCTCAAATCCAAATTTCAGAATTTTAAGGTTCCAAACAAAGATCAAAGGGAAGCTAATAGCTACATATACATCATTTGCTTACACAGTGAATGTCTCTTCTGCTTCTGAATGATAGCCCACACACATTCACACTGATAAAATAACTATCAAATGTCAAAATATCCAGCAGTGTCTTTCATGTGGCACTGGCCACTTCTTGTAGAGTAACACAGATCAGATCAGAGACTCAGAAGTCTTGGTAGCCAGACAGCTGACTTGTAAATACTTCAGAAGCACTGGTTTCAATACTGATGCTCTCTCCACAGGGCAGACTGGAGTTCTACACTTGTTGACACAAAACAGGGTGGCAGTGGTGTTTATGTCTAACATCAGACAGGTTCACATACAGTAGTAATCAAGCATAAATGATATGCAGAAGATTCTTATGGCACTGACTTTTGACTGTGAGGCCCCAGAAGATAAAACAATAGCAAAGCAACACAAAAGGCAGAATAACATCAGCAGTTTCCCTTTTTGGAATTCGTACCATTACAGGTATCATCCCCTTCAAAGACAGCTTGGCAACTCAGCAATCCTATCCTAAAGATATTTCTTGTTACAGAGTGGTTGGAGGAAAACACTTTGAATTGATAAGTAGTAATCTTCAACAATGAATTATTGCAAATATTTTCTTAGCACAACTTTGGTCATTATGCTGGAGAAGATCAGGCTCCAGGGAGACCTTGCAGTATATTCCAGTACCTAAGGACTGCATAAAACCAGAGAGGGAATTTTTACAAGGGCATGTAGCGAGGGGACAAGGGGTGATGGTTTTAAAGTGGAAGAGGGCAGATTTAGATTACATATTAGGAAGAAATTGTTCCCTGTGAGGGTGGTGAGGCCCCGGCCCAGAGTGCCCAGAGCAGCTGCAGATAACCCATCCCTGGAAGTGTTAAAGGCCAGGTGGGATGGGGCTTGGAGCAACTTGGAGTAGTGGAAGGTGTCCCTGCTATAGCAGGAGGCTTAGAACTACATGATCTTCAAGGTCCCTTCCAATCTAAACCACTTTATGATTCTATGAATAAATTACCTGCAAGCTGAGAGAGATGAATCAATTCTTGCACTGGAGGGACTGTACTATCAGTGGCAATATTATCACTATGAACTTGAAATTCAAGCAAAATGTACTAAATCCTTTCAAAATGGCAATGGAAATCCATCATTGGTTTTCTTTGCAGTATTTGAAATGATATAAATAATACTTGCCCTAGAACAGTTGTGAAGGAACAAGTTTTAATTTCTCAAGAAATGGTTAAGAAAGGAAGAATTTCAAATCCCATTTAATCTCTTGAGAAAGGTCCCTGGAGGCAGATAACTGAAGGGCCTGAAACTACACAACAGTGTCAAATCCTTACAAATACACTCTCTATTGAGCAAATTCCTTACAGAAATGCTCTAGTTTCTTGAAAAAGAAGCCTCTTTCCCAAACAGGGATATTACATGTGAGAAGAGAAAAAAAGAAAGAAAAAAAGAAATAATTAATTGTACCTTTTGAATACATCAATCCTGTTACTGGAACACAAAAATTTAGAAGACCGAGCATTTCCACCATAATCTCTGGCACTAAAAATTAAATTCTGGTCAGGACCAAGCAGAGCTCGGGGGTGTATGATTTCAGTCCCGAAGGCACGGGAGGAGGGAGGCTCCCTGAAAAGATTCACTAAACTGGACTCAGCTGTAACTATTTGAGCAGGTGCAGACAGGTCCGGGCAATACACAGAGTGCAGGGTGTGATTGCAACAGTGTTCTTGCAGCTGAGTGCTAATGGAACATGAATGTCAACAACGCAGGTGTGAGAGATCCCCCGAACAAACCAAGCACTGGGAACCCAAAGGGAATTCGGGCCTGCAGGAAAGAACAACCCACTTGTGAGAAAAAACCGATTTCACCAGCATACAGTGAAACTACAGAGGGGAAAATCCAAAATGGTTTATATATATATATATAAATATATATATACCAGCCAGCGGTAAAACAGTTGTGTGTTTTCAACAGAGACATGTTAAAGAGATTTAAAGTATTTAAAATAAATGTCTGTTTGTATATATACACGTATGCACATACAAACTCACATATAAACATATTTAGTAGAATATAAACATTAAAGAGTGGCCTGACACATCCCAAAGAAAAAATGTGAGACTGAGACTCATAAGGGAAATAAAAAGGTCCCAGCAAATGCCTTCAAGCCTGAAAATAAAACAGGAGGGGAAAAAAAGTTATCAGGACAGCAGTTCCTGATCAACATCAGGATTTCCAGATCCAGCTGAATGCTAGACTTGAAAAGCTGCATACATCCATAGAAATAAATGAAGGCTGAGTGACCAAATGAAGATCTTTCACAGCATAAAATCAGGACAGGTATAAAATTTGCAAGGTACTTATACAAACTAGCATTTTAAAAGATTGCAATAAGGAAAATGAGCCAATGGGGAATCTAAATTAGTGTGAAAGATGAAAAAGTCAGATTACTTGCTGTATGTTGACTTTACAAGCTTTGGAAGAGCTCACGATAACACAGATGCTTTATCTGGAAAGCAATGGGAGACTGGTGAAATCTGTAATGAGCCATTTCGTAACGACTCTGTAATGAACCTGCACAGCCCACAGCCACTGCCAGCACCCTCTCCCAGGTACGTGTGGGTGTTCTGAGTGTACGGGGCAGGGGTTTGGCACGGGGGCTGCCAGGGGGCCCCTGTGACAGGAGATCAGGAGTGGAACCCCTGCCAGACAACTGGAAGAGCCAGCAAGGGAGGAGTGAAGTCAAGCCTGGGAAGATGGAGGACAGGAAGGGTTTTTTCTAGTTTTGTCTTTGTTTTATCAGCCTCCTGGTTTTAATTGGAAAAAAAAAAATTCCATTAATTTTCCAAGGTGAGTCTGTTATGCCCGTGGCAGTAACTGGTAAGTGATCTCTCCATCTTTATCTCAGAGAGGTTTTTAATTTTATTTTCTTCCCCTGGTCCTGTTGAGGAAGAGGGCCAAGAGAGCAGCTTGGTGAGTATCTGCTGGCTGGCCAAGGTCAGCTCCCCACAAAAAGTTGTGAAGAAGTGCTTGTGCCACCGGACAAGCTAAAATCTTGGACATGTTGGGTACATTCAGGGGCACTGAGAAAGACTTACTTTCTAATACCTAGAAAGAATGTAGTGATAACCCAGCTAAGTCAATTTACTACAAAAGAAAAAATACAACTCCTGAATTAAAATTTAGATTTTTAACTAGATGCAACGGGATTTTTTTGCATGTAAGATCTGTATCCAATATATTTTTTTTAATCAGGTCTTTAACTTTTAAATACTGATTGTAGACATGCATTTTATAAATTGGTTAAACAGACAGTGCATGAAGAACTAAAGTGAAGATCAGAATAAAATGGCTAACTATACTCGGAAAAACTAAACTGTAAGGCTACAGAAAACCCTCAGGAAACTCGGATGGCAAGATTATTGAAAAAACTAACATGGTCTGACCTGAATTGAAACTGAACAGTGAGCCAAAGGCAGAGCAGCTACAAAACTGTCATAAAAACTAAACACTTCTTGAAGTTAAAAAAAGATCAAGTGACAACATAAGGCTCACCACAAAACTCTCATATAGATATGCCTACATTTTGATTAATATTTTAAATGCACCAATACCATCTGTAACATAGTAACTTCCTCCCTCAGAGACATATTTAAAAATAAATGATAGTCATGACCATTAGTTCAGTTGCTTTGAAACAGAAAAACTCTGTTGATAGAAGTTTACACTAAACGTACAAAAAAAATTTGAGAAAAATGTATCTAGTAAAGAAACTAACGAACATTTCAAAATAAAACTGAAATAGAATCAAAGCTAAAGAAAAGGTGGGAGGCAAAGCAAATCAAATCAAAAAGATCTATGCCCTGAACACAGTATTTGGAAAAAAAACAGTTAGAATTTTATAAATAACCCTGGATTTGTGGGAATACTGTCAAACCTAAGCCTTGAAGTCGTGAGCCTGGAAGTCACTCTGGACCCAATGCATCTGACTGCAACTGCTGGCTGTAAAGCCTGCGTGCTCCATGAAGAGAAGAACACAGTGCTGGCAAGAGTACAAGAGCCATTGCCACACCTGCCCCTTCCATTTCAGCTTCAGCAGCCAAGGTGAGCTCTGACGCCTTGGACTGCCAGGCAGGAGAGAAGGGCTCAGCTGCTGACGTGCAGCCTGGGCAGCTGATACTCTGCAGCACCTCGAGCAAGATGTCAGAAATGCTGGAAACAAAAGCAGACAGGTTCCAGTTTTAGCACTGCCACTGTCCTCAATATAGTTTTGGGGGGCAAGGCTTTGGTTGTCTCGAAGTCCACTCAGGATTACTGCATTTTATGCAACTAAACATACGTGGGAAGCCCAGTCACTGTGGAAGAACAAGAGATCTTGGGTTGCTATTAAGGCTTAGACAACTGGAAAATATAGGCCATTATTTAGACTGGAAAACTAAGCACACATAATACATTATGCCAATCTATGAAAACACAGTTATGATACAATAATACAGATTGAAAAGGACAGCACGAGGTCATCTAGTTTAACCTCTTACTCAAGGCATGGTCATCTAGGAGATCAAACCAATTTGCCCAGAAATTCATCCAGTCAGATCCTGAAAATCTTCAATTTATATCCATTATTTCTCATCCTCTCACCATGCAGCATCCAGGCTAGTTCCTCATCTCAAAAACAACCTCATAGTATGGGAAGGCTGCTATTAATCCTCTCAAAGCTTTCTCTTCACCAAATTAACCCATTCCATCAGCCTCTTCTCACAGGGCTGGGTTTCAGCCCACCAGTCACTCTGGCACCCCTCCTAGAAGATGCCACTTGTTGACATCTTTTTCTGCATTGGGCAGACCAAAGTTGGACAGAGCATTCTGCACGTGGCTGAACGAGTGTGAAGCTGAAGGAGGTAATCACTGCACAAACTTCTGTGCTGCCAGAATGCATCCCTACCTCATGTTCAACTTGCTGCCCACCAGGTCCCCAAACCCTTTTCCACAGTGTTAATCCCCACCCAGTCAGACCCTAACCTCTATTTTTCCTAAAAGCTTTTTATTCCCATCACCCTTGTGAAACCTCATAAACCCATTCATTCCTGCAGATTGAGTCCCTGTGCACAGCAGCTCTGCCCTTCAGCAGATCAACAGGTCCCCTCAGGGGGTGCCATCTGAATGAACGGGGACCTTGTCACCTCCAGCCAGGTCACTGATAAAGATGTCAAACACGACTCAACTTGTTACAGGCAGCTGGGTCGTGATCAACCCCTTAATCACCCTCTGAGCCTGATCTAGAACCAGCTTTTTACCCACCCGGCTGCCCAGCCACTTAGAGCATGGCACTGTTAACTGGGAGTGACAAGAGTGCTGCGGGAAACAGTGATGAAAGCCCGACTACAGGCAAGGTAAAGGACAGCCACTGCTCCTTCCTCGTCCACAAATCCAGACATTTTATCACAGGAGGCAATGAGATCAGGCATGATTAATCCTTGACAAACCCACCCTGACTGTGCCCAGTCGTGATCTTGTCACTGACATGCTCAGAAATGTGTTCCAAAGGACTCATTCCAGAGGGACTGAAGCAAGAAGCACCACCCTGTGATTCCACGGCTTGCCCTTTGGCCTGTTTCAAAGACTGTGGAACACTTGTCTTTCCACAAAGAAGACCCCTCCCCAGTTTCTTTAGTCTTTTAAGGATGACTGCTGTTTGATGCCACTGGAAGGCTTATTTCCATCTCCTCACTCTCAGATTCATCCTGTGGTCCTGCACGGATCAAGTGCTTTCAAGGAAGCCCTGAGTCAACCCTCATTAAATTCGTGGCTGATAGTTCTTCTCCTGGAACCACATCTGATCACAGAGGCCAGGGAGATCTCTGGTACCCGAGCAGACTGGCATATCACAGAAAGATGCAACATTTTGTTCAAATGTGTTCCCTCTCTATTTGCATACTGTGGGAGACTGTGGGAAGCCAAGTGGGAAGGATGAAGAAATTGAGTAATCTGTCTGGGGGATCAACAGTAGTCTGTATTTCACAGTAAAAGTTCTCGAGTTCCACAAGCAGGAGTTGGAAAAAACCACAAAAACAACCAGCCTTCTTTATTCCTTTCCTTAATATTTAGCCAAGAATGGGAACCTTCAGAAACCAAAGCATATCTTTAGTGAGTTTATAAAATTGAAAGGAAAATTCAATACTTATTTATTACTTCCAACCAAACTCAGTTCTGAACATAGATATTGTGAGCAAAGAGTAAATGACTCACAAGCATCAGCATAAGCAAGATTGATTTCATTCTAGAGTTCATTAAAAAACATGTTTTATAGTAATACAAACACATTTGCAGTTCTAAGGTTATACATTTTAATCTTGTTTCCCTCAGCCCTGCTGCTTAAGGAACACTGTCATGTGAAAATCAACCTCTTGCCAAGTCCCTCTTTAGTGAGAACAGTCCCCGACACTCAGTTCACCCAAAGAATTCACTCAACTCTCTAAAACCAGTACCAGCAAAAGGGGAGAGTGACAAATTATCTGAGATTAATGGTAGTGGAAATACAGCATTTTTTAAAACAAATTCAATCCAAGAACTACATTGAAAAATATTTGTACAGCTCAGGACTTCCTAATATTTGGGTTGACTCATTCTGAATTGACTCCACCATATGCTGACTGTGTGCTCACATTATTACAATACCAACTGCAACTCATTTGGTGCAGACTGCTGGGTACCAGAGGGGAAGAAACCCTGCAGAGATATTAATTACTGATACTGCCCAATGGATCTGGAATTTCATTGCAGAAAAGGAAGATGCATCAAGAACGAGCAGAAAATGAAGATTAATGGGAAAATGCAATTAAGACAACAGCTAAATGTTTTTTCCAGAGAGCTTCTGTCAGGTGTTATCAGTTTGGTTTGTTTCCCTTCAGCTCATGATAGCCACACTCTTTTGTTGCTGCTCTGCCTGTTGGGCATTCAGAAGATGCACAAATCATTTGTTACTATGAAGTCAACATAAACTGTGCTTTGAACATGAGGTATTACAGGAACTCCATGAAAAACAGGGCCCTTCTTGTTTCCATGCTAGCCACGTAAACAAGCAGCTTGGATACGTAATGTGTGTGTGCCTTAGGGCGTAACCTGTTGCACAAAACTGAACCTGTGCAATTTAAATAATTCCAACATCAAAAATGATGTAAAAACAATTATGCTACTCATCTCCCAACAGCCAGCCCAGTGCTAAAGGGAGAAAAGAAAGGAAATGTGCTTAAGGAAGAGGAAACCAGCCCAAATGAATACAAGAGATAAAATAATTTGGGAAGAAAAAATATCCATTTTAGCTTCAAATTAAGTATCATACACGATAATACCATCATTTATTTCTAATAAAAATACTTCTCTAATACATTATACTTCATGTTTTAGATAAGCTCCTATCATCTTGATTAATAGCACCTATTAAAAGTGCTATTAAACATACTGGTTAATAGCACCTTTTAATGACAAAAACCCTGATGCAATAGACAAAAATTCTGAAAATAACTGAGATGTTAATTCAGAGCATGTTAACACAGGTTAAAAGGGAAGATGTTTCCTACTGGAAATTAAATCTCTTTATGGCATTAATGGCAGTTTTGTAACTTGGAAGCACTAACACACTGTCTTTCATTACTTGTAATTCAGGTTTATGACGCAGTGCACACGGGATGCAAAGTATCAGTAATACCTGGCAGAACCTCAGCCAGCTACTTTTGAACTAACTGAGATCATAATCCACCAAATTCAGGCAGCCGTGTTCTGCCTTTTCTATTACAAAATACCTTACTAGTCACTCTGCAGTGTGCAAATCTGCCCAATCCAGTCCAGAAAGTGACTTCTATAAATTAAGGGCAGCCTTTTTACCAGGCCTCCCATCACTCCAAAAACGTGAAGACTAACATGAAATAATTCACATGGTAACAAGTTTTGCAGGTTAAACACCATTGCTGTTTGCAATATATATAACTAGGAATAAAAAGGTAGGCACCACCGATTTTCATAGCTTAAAGATCAACAAAAGAAGCCTGGCTGAATGGAATATTAAGGGCAGAAATACCCATCCAATGAGAACGAAAAACAAAAATAGAAGAAAAATGTAGCATCTTCGCCCTTAAAAAGAAAAAGCAGTGACAATATAAAAATATTGAGGTAAAATAACCCATTTTTATGAAAAAATATTACTTCTGCATTTTTGTAGTGAAGTCTGCTATTCATGAAGTTCTGCTGGGCAGAGGAGAATTTCAGAAAATTAAGTGCTCAGCAGCAAACCCTCATCTGAGTTTCAGCTGTATCTAAGCTGTACAGCATACTGACCTTCTTGTTGGTACACTACTAAAATCAGTGCCTCCACTCAAGTGTTAATCAGCACCATTATATGCAGTGCATATGAAGGTGTCAGCATCAACTACTGTCTGTCTTTAATAATCAGGTCTTTCTGCACCAAATCACCTGCTAACAAGCTCAACCTGTGAAGCACAGATCTGCTTTTCCCAGATCAATCTTCAAAGACTGTCTAGCATTCAGCAATTCACAAAGAAACATTAACAACCATATTAAGTATAAAAGAAAGTGAATTAATGATTTTGTCCACAAATTCCCAGACTTACAGATTAAAGAAGCTCGACATGAAACACAAGAAGAAGTTAATTAACAAAAAGTGATGCTAAAAATAAATTAATGGCAATTCTCACAGTCAAAAAGGAGACAGACCTTAGGCCTCTCAAAGGCACACAGATTTGAGCTAATTCAACCAAATGGAAAGGAGGAGAGGAATAATTTTTTTAAATAATTATACACTAAATGGATTTTGCATTGAGAAGACACACCATGCAGTTTTAGAAGGCAAGTCTTGAATGCATTCCAAGCTGTACCAAAAAAAAAAAAAGAAAAAGAAAAAGCTTTTCCTGGATAGAAACTATAACTTGGAACCTTCTTCAAATCACAAACATTGGATTTTGAATCTTACTTCTGAAAGATGGAGGAGAGAGAACATAACAGCAGTACAACCACTTGTTCAACTGTTAAGTGCAAAGCCTAATTTTAAAGTCAAGTCATAAACATATTTAGGGATTTACAGCAGAAAAGCTCAAACAAAATAAGATGGGTTTTGTAAAAGCAATTTGAAGGTGCACAATTTCCAATTAAAATTGCTTATAAAGGACTATTAGTAGACAAATAGCATAAGAATATCACTAGGATGTTACACAACAGCAAAAGGTATTATAAATCATAACCTGAGCACACACAGCAGTACCCACACCTACTTCAACTCTTTGGTCAAGTATGTGCACAGACCTTCTCACAAATCCTGGCCAAAGCATGCTTCTTAAAACTTTTCTGTCATCCTGTCAAAACCATCTACTAGTTCAAACCAAAATTAAATCAGTGTTAAGAAAAATTTGTGTTATTCATTTTATTGCAAGGTGGTTTTTCAGGGTCCCTCCCCCCAAATAAATTGCTGCAGGTAATTCCATCTTTTGGAACACTCCAGTCATAGTAAAGTGATGAGAAAGCCTAAACACATCCCTGCAAAGAGGATCATAAAATGGCTGAGCTTATTTTCCTTCGCCCATAAAAAGCACTGCTGACTGCACATCCGGAGCACACAATTTACATTTGCAGGCACACCTGTGCTTTCCAGAAAGGTCCCTCCTCTGAGGAGCTGCTCAGGTCTCCTGCAGTGGTTACACTTTAACAGGCTCACAGCCACACGGCCAAACCTGACCCACCAGGGACCAGAAAGCTTTAAACGCTGTCCTCCAAACCAAACCTTCCACAAGCAGAATAATCTGACTTCACTCAACTGATGCACTGGCTGATGAAGATTGGGAAATTCCTCAGAAGAAAAAGCACACCTATGGTTGTAAGCCTTTTGTACAATTACTTTGGATAAATTATTAATCTTCACAAGCAACAACGTCTGCTAAAATTAACCTATGTGCACACCAAAGGAAGATTTCAGGAAAGTACATAAATGTGTTATGCTAATGTGAACCAAACAAATATGCCATAGTTGACGAGATCAAAAAATTATCTAGATTTTTACCTCTGTCCTCTCCCAAAGCTGTTCTCTCCCTTCTCATCAGAGTTACTGAGCAGCACAATCAGAATAACACTGGAACGCTGGTATTTAACCAAGCTGTACCTAGTAATCACAACACTGTCATCTGCACTCCTAAACTGAACAGAGATGAATAACGAATCACTGAAGAATCTAATTCTCCACGTTTACCCAACTGGGGGAAATAAGGCAGTTACTTTCTAAGCCTCCAGTGCAGGGCACAGCATTTCCTAACAACCTATTTAAAAGCCTTTATTACGCTTGTTCTTTCTGCCCATTTCCATTTTCTAGGATTATCCTGGGATCCATCGTTTCACCTATTAGCACTATTTATCAGCCTAAAGCTTTTGTCACCCTCTTCGTGGATGTCCTTCTCTCATCCAACCAAGAAACACTGAAACCTCTTGCTACAGAAGCCAAACACATTTTCAGAAGTTCGTGTATATTTTTAGTTGCTGCCAAATCCAAACGAATGACCACTCTTACAGAGCATGTCTCTTTCCCATCAAGCAGCTGCTTCTTTAGACCAGATCCAAGGCATTAACTGACTATGGTGGAGTAGTATCTTCCACAGGGACATTTTACTTTCCAAACAGGCTGGTGTTTCTTAGCTGTGTTGCTTTTGACATTTATAACATTTTAAGGGCTTTGCTATGATGCCCTGAACCCTTTAGCAAATCAAATGTTTACTATTAAATGCTCCCATCTCTCCAAAGAAAAGAGACACAAGAACCAGCCTCGTGGAGGCTGCTGGCTGTGAGATCAGACGCTGCAATGGGCTGCGTGGGTATCTCTAACGAGCAAAGCTCACTTATCTCCAGTTACTTTTGTTGCCTCGTGGTTTGTTTCTGTTCACCCAAGAACTGATATCCACTTATAACGTGTGAATTCTAATAAATTATGCCAACAGTAAAATAAACAAAAAAAAACCCAAGTCTAACAACAGGTTAAGACTGAGACAAGGACCTGTAGCTACAAGATTGCTCAAGGACAATATGCTACAACAGAAACAAATGTTCAGAAAGCTTTTTGCTCCCCTCAGTCAAAAATAAGTATTTGTCATCTGAGACACGATTCCACTAAAAATCAGATGATTACTCAGACAATTTCGTGATTCCTGTAAGGGAAAAAGGTATGCAAGCCTCATCACACTGCATTAAAAAAGGGCAGGATTTGTGTGGGGGTGTATATACATACATAGTATATATGTATATTAATATATTATATATATTAATACATAATAACATGTATTAATGCCAGGAGCAATCAACTACTACGGAAGAAACAGATCCTGTACAAAGTACCTGAAAAAAATAAGATTTTCATCTCTGAATGGTGGCAGTTCATGTGCTGACTTGTTTCAATCTCCAAAACAAGTGACAAAAAGCATCAGAAGAAATTAGTGGCCCCGTATTCCTTGGAATCCGCATCAGCATATAATTAGAAGACCATCTGTTCACAAAATGTAACCACCCAAGGTAGCTGGTACCTGATCATTTGATAAAAAGGAAATCCATGGTGCTGCTTATGGGAACACCACGACACAGAATGCATTGGCCAGGAAAAACTGCAACCATACTTAGCTGTGATACAGATACCAGCGAGGCTTAGTTAATTTTGGACTACCATTTATTACTTGCTTGTTTTTCCAAAGCTAGGCTGTCACCCTGCTTCCCTCTGCAGCCCACTGAAGCAGGGCAAGGGAAGGAGAATGGGAAAAGCAGGAGAAGGTACCAGTGCAGAAACAGAATGCGTAACAACTCAGTACAGAACCTGAGTACAATGCAGATATCATACAGGAACGGGCATTGAACAAAGCACCTTAAAGTAAAATTCATTCTCCACCTCTCTGCTACATTTGCAAAGCACTGAAAAGTATCTTTTTATTGGACAGCTGATCTCCATCCCTTCCTTCCTCCCTCAATAAAAAGTGTATTTTCATTGTGCTACACCTGAATTTCAAAAAGTCATCACCCCATGACCTGATCTTATTTTGCATTTTTGCAATGAGCTGCCCCAGATGGTGAGAAAATTACACACTACCTTTAAATTCCTTTTGAGGTTGTGGAACCAAATTCTGGAAGAACCTAACTGCCTCCAACCAGTTGCTGACCCTTGTTGGCTTATACAATTTATTTTCCAAACTAGTGGTAACAATCATTAGATTTTAAAAGCAGTCCTTGCAGGAATTGCATGCAGCACAGAGCAGCAAGGATTACATCTTTCTCTCTGTTTCAAGAGGATTCAGGACCAGTAGTCCTGATGCAGGGAAAAGCAAAAGCAGCCCACTGCTCTCATACTTTAATCATTTAAATAGCAACAGAATAAGAAGTAGTACATAAATTAATTTTAAAACCTTGTATATAGCTCAACAAACAGCTTAAAAGCAACAAGCATCAAGCTCTTTAGGTTTACTAATGATTGCACATTACTTAGCATTCCAGTTTATAAACGAAGTTGCTAAAATTAAACTGAAGAAGGCAGTCACATGGTATTTATTCCTGTAACTGTTATACATAAGTTTAACTCCTCTGATTTCTAAAGCAATGATCACTAGAAAAAGCCTTGATAGTGTTCTGTGCCAGTATTTTGGCACCTCATGCTCATTTTGGGGAGCACACATGCAATACAAGACTATTTTATGCTTTTGGGGGGTCTGGGTTGTTTTTGTTTTTTTTTTTTTTGGGAGGGGTAGCTTATTTGGGGTGTTATGGGTTGTTTTTTCTTTAAAGAATACAATCTCTTCCTAGGGTAAATCCATAAGAAGATTTCTTAATGGAGGTCAACTGACAAAAATTGGAATTATCATGAGATCTCTTCAAATACTGATCTAGATATTGACAGAAGAGCCTTCCTTTCTTTTCTTTATGGTTTAAATGTCCACACTGACTTAGCAATTGCAAAACATGATGCATATTGGGAGAAATTGAGGTATTCCAAACAGTACAGAAACTTTTAGTGTTTAATCCAAGGTTATTAATAGGGGGGGAAAAAAGTTCTCTCAGGATAATTGAGAGAAAACAGACTATTTAATATTCTTCGGAAGCAAAACCTATGGGGGTTTTTTGTGATTTATTATGATCTCTAAGTTCCAATGGCACTTTGCAAAACCTGATTGTTGCTACCTGCTTCTCAAGGCTGCCAATACAACCAAACCCCCCCTTGTGCTTCACAGTCCAAGGTACTGCCCCTGCAAGCACTCAGCAAATCACTTAGACAGAACAACTGGTATCACCACAGAAGGAAGCTAAATACACTCTGTCCTTGTATTTTTTTCCACTACAGATGGTGACTCTGACCTTTCCAAGAGAACCAATATCAATCTGAAAATACTATGCAAAAACATAATTATGTAGACCTTGTGGGTTATGAAACTAAGTTTTGCTGAAGGAACTTTCTTTTCAAGGTCTACTGATTGTTAACTTCAGACAAAAAAATGATGATATAATTATGATCCACTACATTTAGCAGATGCAGCCATTTTTCCATCTGTTCAACAGATTATGTCAAAAATTATATAGAAGAACTACAAAGCATTATCTATTCAAGGAAAAAAAAAGTGTAATCCTCAACAGCCATGCTACCTGCTGGCAAGCAGTTGTAATCTGATTTCTGTCGAGGATCTCAAATCACTGTTACTGAAAACACTGCTATTTCACTGTGTCCACTAAACACGAGTGCATACAGAAGATTACTTCAAAGGAGTTCTATATTGGAACATCTAGAGCACCACCAACTTTATTCCCTTACTCCCCTCCTGCCAGCTGAGCCTAAAGCATCATTTCACAATGTTTCTTTCTTCAATTACTAGTTCAGATAGCTGGCATGACGACTCTTCATGGGTTATCCAACACACTTACTACTTTCAGAGTACACAAATGTCCCCTCTAAACTCTTTTGGTCTCTAGCTTTTACCTCAGAGTATACATATATACAATTATTGATCCTAAATACAAAAGTTCCTCTGTCTTACTGATATCTTAAGCATTAAATGGACTGTTAACAGTATCCTACAAATCTACTTTGCTGAAACAAAACCTATTCTTTCCAACTAACAGTTTAGTCATGGTGGCCCACTCCGCTGACCATCTTCAAATCTCTGAGGCTTCCTAATATCCCCAAATTAAAAAGAGTTTCAGAAGAGCTCTATTTCAGCTTTTGGTCCAGGAGGCATACATAAACGACTGACAGAAGACCAGCACAACTGCAGCCTTTTTTCCATGGCCTGGCAGTTGCACCTAAAGTGCTTCTCTCCTTTCTACTTAAATCACTCCCAGGTGGAGTAAGGCTGCCACAGGTGAGTGCTGGATTTGGCGTTAGAAAGCTGCAATGCCAGCAGAAATCACCTATAATGTAGGAGCACCTGGCACTTTTGCCATCACCTGTCATTGTTAACTGCTCACTGGCTAAGAGGAGGCCTTCCACAGTTTCAAGCTACCTAGTTCATACTTCAGAAACCAAGAACACTTAAGGGAAAAAATTGCTAACTCAAACACCACAAATATAGTGCTGAAAGGAACAATGGCTTCCAGAGAAATACAGTATTACAGACAAGATTTTTCAGGAATATACACACTAAATGGTGGAATAACACTGCAACCCTAGTTAGGAGTCTAGTATCTGAACAGTCTCAATGCACATTAGAGAGAGAATTATAGCAGAAAGAGTCTAAGTTCTGCAGAATTTAAAGTAATCCCTGCTCCAGCTTAGCAGCAAAAAAAGCACAGTTAAACTACTAAGTTCAACAGCACCACTGACGTCACCCATTTTATTGCAAGCTGCTTTAAAGTTGGTACTATTCCCCTTATATTTTTAATGGATCAAGTAGGGACCAGCTGTTCAGCCTATGCTACAGCTCAAAGCAGCCCAAGGTATTAGATCCTACCTCGATAGGAAACACGGGGCAAAAGGAGCATTGGGGAACACAGATAACCACAAAACGTCTGGTTTTATTTCCTCATAGAATTGAAAAGAGACAGAACACAGGGTGCTCTCCTGGGTGATCACATGACAGTTTTTGAGATCACTACGAAGGTCTGCAACTTGATAAATGCTTCAGATACCAAGCACTCTTGAGGAGGTAGTTTTGAGTTATTCTAAAAGAGAACTGAATTATAACTTCATGCTGCAACTGGGAAAAGACAGAAGAAACCTTAAAGCTGGCAGCATTCTAGAAAGCCAACAGGCATCTGCCATTGAATAAATTATTTAAGTGCAATGCTCTGGGATACAGAGAATGCCTTTAAGCAATGCCTATGGAACCACATATTGCACAACTAAACACCCAGAATGGCAGAAAGCTTAGTTTTCTATCAACTAACAACCAGCTCAGGAATGGGGCTAGTAATAGAATGAAACAGCACTAAGACATACCAAATTTTTTTTAAAACATAATTCAAATAACATTAAACCAATGAAGAAGTGAAAATTAATCTGATTTTCAGAGAAAGAATTTACTCATTAGAAGCTCAGCCAGTCTTATACCAGCAGCACCCAATGCATTTAAGAGGTCAACACATGGACAACTACATTTTAAAAAGTGAGATGCTCATTACACACTCCTAGGAAATGGAAAGTACTTCTGGCTCTGGAGGAGAACACTGGTGAAATGCTGGAATATATCCATCTCAATAAAGTACAATGTTCTTCAAGTGCTTACCCTAAGAAAGGTGAAATTCCTTTCAGAAATATTTTCTTGGTTAAACTCTCTGACTCAGACATCCAAGGTCTCTAACAACAAAAAGACCACAGAAATGCATCAAAGTAAAAAGATGTTTTCAGCAGTACCACACTATTTTAGCTGAAACATAAATCTGATCTTAAAAGTAGATCAGTCGAATGTGGGAAATTTCAATGCACGGCGTTAGACATCAAATTTGCATTGCACTACTTATTTTATGGCACAATCACCTTATCATAAGCAAGTTTCAGCTGAGAGGAATTCCTCTGTCCTTGAGTTTCACATCACCCCACCGCTGCCCAGTTTTTAGGCAAATTATTTCTATCGTAGTGCAAAACACACTCACTGTCTTTCCTTTCCTCTTCTGGCTTCTGATGAAGATGTTTCCAGGGAAACTTTAAACCACACACACTAAAAAAATTATTTTTCAACTCAAAAAATGCAGCTCCCACTAAGGCATGCTGAGGAGAGTGATGCCATGCCAAAACCAAGCTCCTGTTTACTGGTTTCATCAATTCCTCCTTGAATTTGCATGGGTTTGCATAACTGAGCAATCATTTGCACTCTCCTCTTGGCTTCTTGCAAAGAACGATCGGTTAACTCATCCACACTGCACTGAACACTGCTGTGTTTTTCCAAGAATCCATGTTAACTACAGGAATACTTTCCACGTTTAGTTTTGAGCTCTTCAAAGTGACATGTCAATGACAATCCCCATTTATGAAAAGGAAGGATTTGCGGTCTCTTCAGGATCAGTAACAAAGGATGACAATAAAGCTGAGCGTAGGCTCCGCTCCCCAGCTGCAGCGTTTGCTGGGAGTAGCTGGTGAATACAGCTGTGCTGCACCACAGCTGGGGACAAGGCCACAGCTGGGGACAAGGCCACAGCACTCCCCACCCACGCGAGAGCCACAGAGGAGCATCTGCACGGCACTGTCAGGGTTATACCCAAGACATCCCTGCTACCACTGCCCTCCGGGGACAACCAGAGGCTTGTGACTGCCTCAGGACAGGTAGCACGCTCTTTAATCTCCCCGCCCACTCCCCGACCTTTACTGAATCCAGAAAATTTCCTGGAAATCAATAAGCAATACATTTATTTGTACACGTTCCCACGAAACAGGAAAGAAAACTCAAAGGCACTGGGTGCATTTACTCACAGAAGGCTGAGGTGGCAATCAACCAGGGCTCCCATTTTCAGGTACTTTTAACAACTTCCAAACCCAAAGGGCAATTCAATCACCCAAGCTGAGGTGACAAGAACACCAATACAATCAGGGACAATCAAGTGTGTGTGGAAGAATAAAGAGCCGTGACCACAGGAAAGAGACTGAGATGACTATCAGATAATGGCATGAGTCAGCCAGCATCTTGGCTCCATGAGTTGAGTCAATTTTTAACACTACAACTGGTCTGAGATAAACTTTATATAAAGCACAAGTACTGCACGTGCAAGAAGTCTTTATCAAAAGTGATGTGCTAAAATACTCATATTATCTGAAACTCCAGTTCCTGCAATTATGCTGGAACTCATTTTAGAAGGAGGCTGAGGGGGCAATGAAGATATTTTTCTGGTCCTCCAACAGATCTGGGAAATTCCTTGTTCAGAGTCTAAACAGAGAAGTCTGTTTAATTACAGAAAATCCTATTAAACTGATCTTCCACATAAAGGGCTGGAGTAACCAACTCCAAAAGGCTATAGAAGACACAATGAATTCAGAATTTAATTAGAACACACTGTTAGCTAACTATAATCTATTAATTAGCATTCTCAGTTTTTACAGCTCAATGCAATAATGCCCCTTTACTTTTAAATTGCACCCTTCTTACTTTTGGACCAAAGTTATACAATTCTACCAGTGTGGTAGTAATTACAGTGATTGCCTAGAGAACAGCAGCCTAGAAATATCTGTAAATGTTTAATTAGGTGATAAAGGAAAGACAAGGAAAAGAAATCTAACATAGAGAAATCACTGTTCTCTAATGTATTCATATTTAGTAACTGCTTAATCCACTCTAAACCATATAGTCATTGCCTTTATCTTGCAAGACTTCCAAAGCATCCTCAAATGTCAAAACTGATTTCAGAAAAAATGTTATTGCATTCCAAGACATTCTCTTCAATATGAAAACAGGGCTAAAAATAAAAAGAATTTGAGAATTAAAAGACTTACCTGCAACTGAAATACAAAGAATACCAGGAAGTCACGTGATGGGCATTCCAGATATTTGTTATCCCAGTACTGTACCATTATAACTAAAATTTTCATTACATTACTGCTTCTAAAGAAATCTTACTTTTGCAATAAAAATTATTTAGCTTCAAGTTTTCTGCACTCCAAGATGACGGAAGTCAATGAAGACAAAGTGTCACACAGCTTAACAAATCCCATGTTGTGATACCATTTGGTAAGAACACAGCTACAAAGCTACCGACAAGTTCATTAAATTATTTCATACTATCTCAGGAAAAACAACTTACTTCCTTCAACTTAAGCTCTTTAAAAAGTGAAAAGAAACTTGCAGACAGGTTCAGTGTAGTAGACTAATCACTAAACAAAAGTAATTTACTATTTAAGACAGGCTACTTGCAAGTAGAGTACAGCATGTCAAGCACTATCAGCACTACCCTTTTCCTCCAGCATTTCCCTCTCTCCTTCACCTTCTAAAGCAATCTTACAGAAAGCACTCCCTAAAACAGCAACTATACCTTAAAAGCTACAAGAATACAGTCAAATCTGAATTATGGAAACTTTCATTAAATTTGCTTGGATACTTAAAAAACTCAATAGGAAAAGTAATTTTGTCACGATGAAAGCTGACTTACTTTTCAGGGAACTTCTGGAGTTGGACACTGGCTGTTTTCCATAAGAACAGTGAGGCTTTTTACCTGACAGTCCAGAGAGATGCTGAACTCACATTTGGCCAGACACAACTAAACAGGAGGACACTCATTCAAAGACAAATATTTACTTCAGGACTAAGGTAGCCAGAAGGTCTAGGTGGGAGAACGTTAAGAAAGCTTTTAATCAGTAGAACTGACTACAAAGAGACCTCAGTTTTAATCAACCTCTCAGTTTCATATTAATTTGGAGATGCTTTTAAGATGCACAAGACCAAAGACCTAGATGCCTGAGAATCTCTGTTCTTCTGCCTATTCTGTAACTGGCCAGACCACTACAAAAAAACCTCTAGAGTGCTTTAGGATAGCTGCATAACAAGATATGCAGAGTTTATGACAGAAGAATAACAAGCATGTATTAAACAGTGTTATTTAAATGTACCCAAGAACACAATTTATATCTGTTTGTGAAAACTGCAGGTCTGGAGGTTTTAACTCTAAAGTAAGACCAGCGTAACTTTAACTTTGTTTTTAATGGCAATCTGTCAACATTCAGCGACAGTTCAGTTATACTGGGGGTCAGCAGTTAGTACATTCTGCATCTCAGACAATGCTTCAGGAGGTAAACAGCACAGAAATATTAATTATGAATAGAATAAATACTTACAAAGGAAACCGAGTGGTTACCATCAGTCCTAGGGGGGGAAAACTCCCATGACACCCAAGGAAAAATGAGCACTTGAGGTGGTTTACAAGTCTGACAAGAAACATTTAAAAACAGGCTTGCAAGTTGAAAACACGTCTTACCCACATCGATTACCCAAGAAAAGCACCAATCTAATTTATCTGCTTAAGTGTGACATGCAAGTTTATTAAAGCCATTTAATCATGCCACCACACTAAGGGTGTGGTAGCATGATTAACATTGTAATGTTAATGTAATGATCAACATTGTAATGTTAACAATGTAACAGTGACATTAGATGACAAACCTGGTTTTCTTCTTGCAAAACTCTATACTGCTCCTTCCAAATGGTGATTTTTGAAGCTTCATCCTTCCTCAGAGCTCTCTCCTTTTTTAGCTCAGGACTCCAGAAGGTCTTGATGCTGTTCATGGAAGAGCTCAGCTTGCTCTCCTTCACCTCCACGTCCTTGCGGAGCAGGTCGTTTTCCCTCAGCACCTCCTTGAGCTGCGTCTGCAGGTCCATGATGGTGTTGTCCCTGGCCTGGCGCAGCGAGTGGGGCACGGTGGAGGCCATGCTCACCGGGGGCAGGTGGTGCTCTCCGAAGGCAATCGTGTCGCTGGCCACCCCGCTGGAGGCGATGTTGGGGCTGCTGCCCATGGCGGTCATCCGGACTCCGTAGGGCAGCCGCCCGCCCGCCCGGCCCAGCGTCATGGTGCTTTTCGGGGTGTCCGCGCCCACGTTCTCGTGGTCGCTCAGGTACATGGGGCCAGACGTGGCGTAGGCGGCGTTTAAGGACTGGATGTTCTCCATGGAAAGGGTTTTGCCGCCGGCACCCGCAGTGCTGCTCCCGGAGCTGCCGCCCGTGCTGTTGGTCCGGCGGTGGCCCAGGCGCGGCGAGCGCGGCAGGCGCGGGGAGCGCCCGGGGCTCTGCGCGCTGGGCTCCGCCTTGCCCACCGAGCGAGCGCTCCCGTACATGGTTAAACGGAGGTGAGGCAAGCGGATGGGCAAAAATCAGGAACGAGGCAATTCCTGTTAAGCTCTTCAATGGTCGTAAGTCAATTTAAGGCCAATCACAACGTGCAACAGATCCGGCTGTCCATCTCTGAAGTCACGTGCTCACGATGTTCAGGACCATATCTGTATCAATAGGAATGACATGTTAAAATCTATACCAATAAAAATAACACATTAAATACCTAGTTTATCACCAAAGAGTTGTCCCACATTAGAATATATTCTACTACTTTATACTTCTTCAGTATTTTTCTATTCTTCCTAATAAAAAAAAGCAATGTTTTATTTAAACCCTTACATTTAAACTCAAAAAGAAACTTCTTTTCTTGCTTTTCTATTGGTATATTATCATAGTAAAGAGGGAGGGGAAAGAGTATCCATCAGTCTTCAAGCCATAATTTTGTTGGCCATGTCAAAACCCTTCATATGTCATGTAATCTTTTTTTCCTATTTCTAACTGGCCCTAATGCTTTACCTGTTACCTTTCTGAGCAAGAGAGAATCAAAATTACTACACTCAGTAGTGTATCTTTCCTTCAAGCACTGCCAGCTTCCACAGCACACGGTTTCTAAACCCTTGTGCTGTGAAATCATTCTGCAAATGGGAAGGCAGGCTGGACTGAAATGACCCTGATCTCAACCAGCAGGTTCCTTAGCACTGCTGTCAGCCCTACCTCAAATGCAGAAGTGAGAACCAAAACTAAGAACAATCATGAAATCATTACTGACCACACAACTTAAGCAAGCACAGAGGCAAATCTGAAAGAGGAGTAATGACCCAGCAATGAGACCAACGAGGTTAAGAGGAACAAGAGAATCACAGCTCCACTGAAAACTGGTTCTAGACTCTTACTTTCTCTCAAACTAAATGTAACTTAAATCTGTGTTCAGGTTAAGAAAAGACTTCAGTTGAAATATACTTCTCATTAACCACCTGAGATTAATTCCATTAAATAATATTTCAACAGCAGGAATCTCTTAAAACACAGAACAGTACAACATCATCCTGTTGCTGTTCCTTCTCCCCTCTACTTTTTCTTTAAATAAGGGCTCTAGTGCCATATGCAGTAAAATTCCTTATTTTTGCAGAGGAATATGATGCTGTTGCACAAGTGCTGGCAGGAAACTCTTTCGCACAGGGACTCTAGGCTGGGATCACAGTTAATAGTAAAGATCTTGCAGAGAAGCAAGAAATGTACCTAAACTACTGCACTGTAAAACTTACCCCGCTATACAGTTCTCACTTTTTTTCTCCACTATTTTTTTCCAGTGCAAACGATTTCATGTTACAGCTGGGCTGAAATAAAATCAAAACTAGAACACTGAAACATTCCTGATCCCACCAGATGAAAGAAAACCAGCCAGTGGCCAAAGAGCAGCAGCATCTTATATATCCCAATATCTTGCCTTTCACACCAGCTTTCATCTACCTGCCCCTTCTGCTCAGAAGTCAGGTTTGACAGATATTAGGAACAAATTTCTCCAAACCAGCATGTTTGTGACATAATAATTGGGAAAACAGCCTAAGGATAACATTTAAAACAGGGATACATTTACAAAAGAAATTGTAGAAATACTGCAAGTGGGTGGAGGGAAAGAGACCAAAAAATAATATTGCAAAAAATCCTGGAAAAGGGTAGAAAGAAAGAAGTAAAAATGAAGATAAAGCGTTTTTCCTTTTGGAATGAAAAGTTAGTATAGGAAAAGATACAATGAGAAATGGGTTTTAAATGTTTAGATTAACCTTAAATTTTAAACGGAAAACAAGATCAGGGTAAGCCAGCATTTTGCCATTTTCACAGAATTTCATAGAGGATACAATGGCATGAGGAAATTTACAAAGCTTATGGAAATTCATACTGCTTTGTGAGCAGTTCTCAAGATGTTCAAGTGCTCACTCTTTTTTTTTAGTGACAAGAAAAGCTAGCAACAATGTTGCTACAGAATATTTTACAGTATATATGTAAAGAATAACAGGCCAAGGAAAAACAGCCACCAGCATTAACTGGAGTTATCTACCAAAGCAACACCTGCAGATGTATTTTTTTTTAAATACAAGTTACATTTCTTCTATTTCAACTACATATCCGTATGCAAAACAGTATCGAAATATAAACTATGTAACAAAGTCTACAGTGTCCCACTGAAGTTGCTTCAATAAGCAAGACAGTGTGCCCCAGATCTGGAAGAAAAACACTTCTTCCAAACAGAAAGGCTATTTCAGACTAGCCTCACTGTTTGAGATATCAAAATGCTAAAAATGCTGCTGTGACACCACTTGAGCACTCAAAACAAGTCAGATATGATTTCTTAGACACTGCATAAAGTACATTCCACCGAGAGCTTGCATTCATTAGGATTCTCTTGAAAATTAATCCAAATCACAGCACTTAATTCATTTGCTAACAACTCACCACAGTAAATCAGGGCAAACACTCATTAACAGTTTTAGATGAGTTTAACTTGAACTAAAAGACCAGACTTATGGGCCTTTCAGTAAAAGGACTTCACCCCAAAACCACTAAATTTCACAGCCGCCAGAAGTACATCACTGTTGCACACAGAATTATCACCTGGGAAAGTCCTTAACACACCAGAGGAGCCCAGAAGTTTTTAGATAATTTCCTATGAGCTCCTCACCCTCAACACGGAAAATCACAGAACCGCCTTCTCCTGGCATTAGCAAACGCTTTGTGGAAGGATGAATCCTTCCCAGTGCCGGGGGCGGCTGACGCCCCGGAGAAGGCAGCAGCAGAGAGGAGGTGCGGGCTCAGCAGCGCTGAAGGGAGCCGTCCCCAGGGCGCCGGGCAGGCAGGGCAGCTCTGCCGCCTCAGCCGGGAGCTCCGGCACCTTCCTTCCGCAGGCCCCACCATCCTCTGCTCCTGAAAAACCAACTCGCTCACGCCATGAAAGCCAAGTGCTAGGATTAGCTGCTGATCGGGGTTATGGGAAGGATTCCCAGCGCTGGCACAGCTGAACCTCGGGGAGGAGAACCCTGCTGTTGCTGCCATGCATTGCACTGCGCTCACCTTTCACACAAAAGCAGTAGATTAGGAAAAGTTGTCTTTGCAAAGAAGCAAACGTAACCCTCCAGTATTTTTCTTGAAATGACAACTTTCACTACACCATTGTTAGACTTCAAAATTGTGAATATTCCAGCTCTGAACTAAATACACCCTTCCACACATGCAGCCAGTTTCAGTATTTCCACTGACACAGATCTGCCACAGATCAAGAAGAAAAAAAAAAAACCAAGATAAATCTAAACGCTTTTATTTTTCCCCTATTTTTTTTTTCTAGTAGCATTTATCACTGACCATATCACTTTGTTGTAGAAGCAGATATTAATACAATTCACACTAGGAAAAACGTTTTTCATTGTGAAAACAGCAAAGTGAGGGAAGTGAAAAAAAATCTTTTCTTTTTTGCAATAGCAATTAATCAGGAAGAAGAAAGAATTCCAGTTTCCCTCACAGAGTCCAAGCAAAAGTATATGGAAGATTTCTTTCAGGTAACATCATAACCAGAAAAGTTAGTTTTAGTGAGGGAAGTGACACACTAGCTGGATCTTTACCTTACACTTTACTGGGAATCTCACAAGTATGGTCTCTTATCTTCCATGAGGCCAACATGCAGCACTGTTACTATTTTCCTCTTCTACTGAGACTCTAAATTTAGTCACAAATAAATCATCCCTTAACCTTACAAGATGGTGGTAACCACAAGGAACACTGTCCAACTGTGAATGTACTAACCATCTTCCCTTTGCAATTTCTGTAGATTTCAAAAACCTTTGTTTTTTCTGCCAATACAGGAATCCTTACCCAAGATAACAAAAAAAAAGCCCTGGAGACTCTCAACATAAAGAACTTAAAAAATAAAACAGCTGAAGCCAGTGCTAAACCATTTTCCCTCAGGATAGCCTGGATAACTTTGCAATTATGAAACAAAATTATCTTGTTCATTATCCATTAAGAGGACAAAAACTTCAAAGAGCATCCTATATCCAAGCAAAATAAAAAATAATTTTAAAAAAAAATTCACATCAGTCCAAGTAAAAACTTTATATATACATTTATGTATATTTAAATGGGCATAGCACCTCTGCAAGCACAAAAACCTGACCTGGTTTAGTATAAGTTGAAAATGCTATCTAGTGCTTATAGAAAAACTTGAAAGAATGACTATCAGAAAAAGAATAGGCAAGAATTACACAATATTGCAGAAAAAGGTTTGGGAAAGGACAGTTCTGAACACATTTTCTGTATAAAAATTTTAAGTAGGTAACAGCACATCCAGCTTGAAGTGCCAGGTAAGAAAAATGTCTTCTCAGCTCACACGTGACTGTCCAAAAACATTCAGAGACAGACACCATTAACTGTGGGAAATGTTTATAACCTGGCAGCAGACATGTAAATGTACTGCAGTGCAACCTGTAGCAACTACAATCCACCTGTTTCATTACAACAACCTAGTCTGGGCACTGAGTAGCGATGGAGAACAAACTTTCTTCAAAACATGCCAGGATCAGGACCTGGCATACTAAAAGAACAGTCAAAAGCCACCTGCACAGGTTCATGGAGATTTACTTGGGAGGCAATTGTGACATGAGAGAGGGCAGGAACAGAGACACGAGTCTTGTCAAAAGATCTGGTGGCTTTCAATAAAAGCTGTATTGGGGCATAGTAGAAATGTAAGAAATTCTGGATGGGTCACATTACCATCAAGCTTCAGTATAAAGAACCCCATAAAATGAGACGTGTTTAGCAGCGCTGCCACACTCAGCCCCTACATCAGTTATTCCATGGGAACCAATGGCTCAGAGGGCAGGTGTTCCTGGCTACAGCTGACAGAAAACACAAGATGCATTACAAAAAAAGTTTTGTTACCGTTTGGAAAAATCTCTCTGTCATATAAATTAATAATGCCTTTCATGTCTGCCCCTACTCCAGGACAAATACTAATAGCACAGTAATTACTAATAGCAATAGTAATTACTTCTAGTTAGCAAGCAACCAAATACACACAAACGTGCTGCAGAAATGCAGGAAAAATCCAGCCCACGTTTTTTGAAACAAAAAGAATTTCAGAGTAACTTCTGCAGCCTCCAGCAAGTCCTGTGAATTTCTTTGTTGCAATTTCTGTTCAGGACTGACACCAGCTGACAAACTGCAACATCTATGGAGACAATTCCTTAATAGCATCCCTGCCCGATAGCCAGGAATGGGGCAGTGGGATCACAGAGCAGGCAGGAAAGTGCATCTTACAGCCCAGGGACCTCTCCAGAGCCTCTCAGCAGCAGCCTGGAAGCCCGGATCCAGCTTCCAGAAGACAGAACTTCCTTCTCACCCATTCCTGTCTGCACAAGGAAAGCTCTGAATGTCAGTTTCATAATAAAGGCAAAGTCAGCCTTTACAAGAGGCATCTTAATCTGATGAAGGACTGTAGCAGACACATTAGACTTCATTAACAGAGGTAGCAATTGCTCCCATTTACATACTTTACACCCGAATAGTTAATGGCAAGGATGACTAGATTAAACAGTAGGACAGAGCCTGCAGAGCAGATAGAACAGAGGGGAGGGCAGGTAGGAAAGACAGAACTCCAAAAAAAGAAAAGTTTACATCCCAATAAAACCCTGCCAGGAATCCAAGTATAGAGTATAATGAGAGAACTGACGTGATTCACAACAACTTAGAGGTGTGTTAACCAAGAGAAAAAATGAATTCCTGTTACCTCCTCGTCCACATCACAGTTAGAAAACCTATGGCTGCTACGTTACTTTATATTAGAAGTGTGAAGTCTCTGTCTCTTAGGGCTATTTTGTAGATTTTAGGCTTGACTGGTTTTGGAAGGTAAGAAGGCTCACTACTTTTCATGTTAAATTAATAACTATTACACACAAAAAGACAGAAGAAAGTTTACTTTGGAAATTATCTGCAAGCCAGCCAATGCTGGACACAAGGCATTGAACCCATGGAATTCAGGGTTGTTTATCAAAATGTCCTCGTGGCCTTGACAGCAAGAAAGCAAAAAGGATGAATGAAATGAAGACAGAAATAAGACAAAAAAAGTAACTGTTCATATTTGGATTGATTCTCATTCCTAAAGAGCACACAAATAGATGCTGAAGCACTGCCATCTGTTTATATCCAATCCTTTTTAAAAGCTGGGGGGATGGTGGTGGTGTTTGTTTTGTATTTTTTAAATTAAGTTCACCTACTTGCACATCTGCCAGGTTCACTGACTGTAACAGAGCCTTTGTTCTGTCTCACTGAGCACAAGATGTGAATTGATACATTCTCCCCCATACACACAGACAGAGAAATCCTCCCATAAAAGCACCTCAGAAATCCACAATAAACTTCAGGTAACTTTGACATATTAAAAAAAAATGTTTTGTAAAAGGCAGGTCATCAACCCTGACCCTAAAAGTTTTAGGGTAAAAAACAGCATTCATTTGTCAAGGGAATGTTTTGTTTCTAAACAAAAAGTGACATTCCTGTTAAACACTTTTTCCATCTGAAAGGTTAGCATAAATGGTACTCATACGCTTTAAGTCACCACAGAACATGGAAACATCCTGATTCTGTCCTTTCTAGACACCTTTCTGTTTCCCATTGCTACAAGGTATCCCATCCAGAAAACACCACCTGCGAGTCTGTAAACGAGAGAGCCAGCAATAGTCATCAGTTTCCTCGTTCATTTCTCTGCCACAAGTACACAATTCCTTTCATGGGATCTACTTACTCAACAAGGAAGACGTAAGACAGAACATGCCCTGTTCTACTCTACAGCACTTTCTTTGCAAAAGCAGTTTTAACTGACATCAAGTTTTGTTTTTTATAATACCCTTAAGCCTTGATGCCAGCATAAAGGGTCTGCTGTCACCACCACAGCTCCATTCCTTTCTATCTCCTTTCCCAAAAACACAAGGCCACGAAAAAAAAAGGCTTATTATTATTATAATAAATACACCTATTTCAGCTAAACTTTTATTTACTCATTTAATAACCTGACACACCACTTACTCCCAGCGCTCTGGAGGTTGGCCTCAGCTTGAGGGAGAACGCGAGGCACCACAGAGATTTCTAAAGGCCTTAATCTCACTCATCAGACTTCAGTGGTTCTGCTCCCAGTGCACTAAGGGTTAACCCGGTCACTACATTTGGGTGCACAAGCAAGTTCTTTATGTTCTGGCTGCTGAGACAAATTCTTGTGTCTTCCCGCAGAGCCAGGAGCACGTACTGCTTAACACTACCTGGACATCACACTGAAAGGCTTCCAAGGTGTGGCAGGAACCTTGGACGCTGCTCCAGCACCTCTCCTTTCCTACAGCTTCAAGCAGCTCACTGAATCTGTCACTGGGTGATTAGCACATGGAGCAGATACGACCCTCCTCAATTGCTGCTTCTTGCCTGGATTTATCACACTGGACACCCAGAGTCCCTCCCTGTCCTGACTTCTTAATGCTGACATGCGTAGGGAGTCTGGGCAGGTGCATCAGTATTCCCTTTGTGTAATGATTGGGGCATAATTATCAGTCTCTAAATTGAAAGCAGATGTGACAAAAAAAAAACATCACATGCCCCTTTTAAAGGCAAAACACAAAAAGCAACAGGTGTCAGAACTTCAACATATCACTTATATCACACATATCGCTTCCTAGTGATAAACTGATTAAATTAACTCTCACTCTTCTAATTATCTAGAAGATTGAAGACCTGCGGATGTTAATTTTCTGTCACTGGATGGCTAAAGAGTTTATTCATTTTAGAATATAAAGACAGTAAATACTATATGTTTGCATCCATGGCTGTTTCTCTTTCCCACAGGTGGCATGCAACCAACGACCCACTTCCTAACAGCAGAAACAAAATGTTAAAAGCTCTGGGGATATTTTGAAAGCCCAGAAGTGCCTAGAAGCACTAGTGAACCCATGTGGACAGCCAGCCTGAAGTCACCATGGCTAACACCACAGTGGAAGGCAAAGCAGGCTCCAGCTACAGAAATTCCATCGTAATCTCACCCTGACAACAGCATTGGGCTAACAATATTGACATAACCCACGTGCCAGAAAACATCACTATTGCTAAATCAGCACTGGATTTTCTAGGATCTCCTGCTCTACTCCTGCCACACAGCAGCCCACTGCATGCCAGAGTGAAACTCTTGGCTGAAACAGGCAGCAGTGGATAGAAGCCTCCTCACCCACACGGCTCTTACAGCAGGGTGGCCAGCAAGGCTCAAGAACCCACACCATGGGTTTAGTTCTACTATTTAAAAAGCCACGTGCATCCCTCCACACTTATATTTCTGACCAAACCATCCTCAGCTAAAACACGCCAGACCCTCCAAATATAACACAGTTCTCCAGTGGCTCAGCCAGGTAAGTGTTGTAACAAAACTCACACCTAAGAGAGGCTCTCAGGGAACAGGCTTGAAAATAGGGAGGGGTGAGGGGATGGGGGACAACAATGGGAGAGTATCCTGCTCCACAAAATAAGGAATAGCAGCAAGGAACTCACACACTGGTTACAATAGCATGGTGAAATATTTCTATTCATACAGCAGCACACACAACTGCTTCCAGGAACTGAGAAAGTGGCAGATTCAAAGAAAGATAAAAAAAATAAAGAAAAAAAGTAAGAACCCACTGAATACCTAAACCCCCTCAAAAAACAGCCAGGGTTTATCTCATCACCAATATTTGCAATTCAGTAAAGGGCAACAGGCCACATAAATACCAAACCCACCTCTTTTGCTAGTCAGGCCATTAGCCACACATTACAGATGAAAAGTTACGTGAATGGAATCTCAAAAAAGCTCACGACAGGATCAAAAAGCATGCTAAAAATTATGAAACACATGATGCTTTAATATAGCCCAGAGAGCAGGTTTTCTTCAGTTTAGGCTTCCGCTAACATCCCAACAGTGATTTAATTACAGCTGAATTGGTTTCCCAGAAGTGGTGGAAGAAGTTCAAATTATATCGAAGATTACGATAAACTCACTTTCATTCAGCAGATCCCAACCTTTTTCTAGCTGCAGCCCTCTTGCAGCTTGATGGATTCAGACAGCTCCAAATTTCTGGATGATACAGTAGTCATAGACTATTCTGGGAACTGCTGTTCTGTGATAAAGTTCTGAACTGAACTACATTCAGTTCAGCTGGTAACTAAATAATTACTGCTTTCATTGCTGAAAAAAAATCACCTATTTTACTACTAACTCTAGTCACAGCAGCACGGGCAAGGTGGTGATTTCTCTCCTCTCATCCCATCTGAAATGCCTCTAAGGGTGCTGACTCATAACTGACCCTGAATTGGGGCACACGTCGGAGCTGCTGCAGTTCCCAACACAAACCCCAGTAACGTGCCAGGCTGTAGCTCAGGAGGAGATGTGTGTTCAGCCACCTACGGCTACAGACGCAATAATCTCAGGGAGCAAAGGAGGGCAGGCAGCTGGTGGAGGTTACTGCTGCAGACATCCTTGCCCAGCTGGCCATTGTTAGAGAATTACAATCCCACAGCCAAAGCATACAACTTTCCGTGCTTACAGCCTGTTGGATTTGAGGGAACACGTTATCCAGCTACAACCACCCTGCAGGCTTGAGCGTGGCCCCCCAAACGTGCTTGGACCAAATGTAAATCATACATTGTTCTTCAGAACAATTCTATTTTTATCCGTTTGCTTTCATTCTCTCCGCTCCTGTACTGCTTCCCACCACTACCAGCCCCTCCAGAGGTGTCTCTTTATACCTTCGCATCTCCCAGTCTCTCCCATTTCCACTGGGGCTTCACTTTAAACCATTTCACACCGTATCGGCCAGCACAAACCATAACGTGAACTTCCAGGGCGCACGCAACATTCCAGGTAAAATAAATCGTGTGCTTCCTGTCTAACCTTCAGAGCTCACACTACAAACGAGACAGATGTGGAGGGGCAGCAGCTCCTGACACAGGCTTCAGGATGGCAGCAGACTCAGAAACAAAGCACCGTGTCAGCTGACGCTGGTTCGTAGTAGATGCAACAAAATACATGAAACTGACCATTCAGCGCTCACAGAGGAAACAGAACAAATCCAGCACCGCCACCGGGTCTGGGCAGAAAGACACCGCTACCATTACCCCAGACGAGGTGACTGAGATAACAAAAGCGTGCGCTTCCCAAGGACAGCCTGAGTGAGGAGGGGCGGAAAACCACGGCCGGGAAGGCGAACGGGCAGAGCAGGAATGACCGCCCGTGCGCGGCGCAACCAAACCCCACCCGGCCGCGAGCGGTGCC
>VZRO01008283.1:45804-58999 GCA_013397915.1 Daphoenositta chrysoptera | reverse complement strand
CCAATCCCATCCAATCCAACCCAGCCTATCCAATCCAATCCATTCCAATACAATCCATCCAATCCAGTCCAATCCAATCCAACCCATCCAATCCAACCCCCCCAGCAGAGGTGTCCCNCCAATCCAGTCCAATCCACCCAATCCATCCAATCCAAACTCCCCAGCAGAGGTGTCCCCACCCCCGCCCCTCCGGGCAGGGAACATTCCCTGTTCCCCCTCAGCTCCAAACCCCTCACACCAACAACACAAAAGGAGCCCTGAAAGTCCTTAAACCCCCATTTTTTGGGGAAAAATTCTTCCTGGAAAGGGTGGTCAGGCTTTGGAAGGGGCTGCCCAGGGGGGTTTGGGGTCCCCACCCCTGGAGGTGCCAAAGGAATTGCCGGATGTGGCACTCAGAGCTCTGGTGGGGATCGGGCGCAGGTTGCAATCGATGACCTTGCAGCTTTTTTCCAACCTCATTTCTGGGATTCTGAGCACCAATATCCTAAATGGAATATCAATCCAATCCAATCCAATCCAGTCCAATCCACCCAATCCATCCAATCCAAACTCCCCAGCAGAGGTGTCCCCACCCCCGCCCCTCCGGGCAGGGAACATTCCCTGTTCCCCCTCAGCTCCAAACCCCTCACACCAACAACACAAAAGGAGCCCTGAAAGTCCTTAAAACCCCATTTCCATTTTGGAGCAATCGACGTCACCTGGTTTAAATAAATTCCTTAATTAGGAATTATCCTTTATGACATCGGCCTGGGCACGGCCTGGGGTTGGAGGTTGAGTGAGCGCTGCACATTTTTCATCCCCAGTCTGGGATGTTTGGAGGACACTGGGTGAGCTCGTGCCCTCCCTGATTATGCACAGGGCTGTGATTTGCATAGAGAAGTCAAATTTCATTCCTTTTTTCTTTCTCTGGGAACGTTTCCTGGCAGAATGGAATTGTACAGACAGCGCTGAAGGACATGGGGAAGGAGAGGAGAAAAATTAAAATAGGACTGGGAGAGGTGGGGCTGCTTCAGGCCGTCCTGGCAGCGCAGAATGAACTCCCCACCACAGCCAGGATTTTGGGGGATGGGGGTTTTTAAGGGAATGTTAAGCAGGGATGAAGCTCTGGAAATGAAGTGGGAATGTGCAGTTCCTGCCTCGCTGTTGGACAGGAGCTGGGCTGAGCCTGCAGCTCAGGAGCCGGATTCTGGAGCTGAATTTGAGAAATTCTGGATGTGAGTTTGAGAAATTCTGGTTTCAAATTAGAGATGTTCTGGAGCTGAATTTGAGAGATTCTGGATCTGGATCTGAGAGATTCTGGAGCTGAATTCAAGAGCTTCTGGATCTGAATTTGGATTTGTGGGCTGGCCCTGAGAGGTAACTCAGTCTGAGCTCCTTCAGAACCCCATTAGAAAAGTGGGAATGTTCTCTCCAGTGCTCCAAAGGTTTCTCCCAACCAGTTCTCTCTACAAGAGCCATCAGACAGCACAACAGAGAGGTAAAATCCCATTTTTCCCCTGTGAAGTCAAGGACGGAGCTGTTCCTACTGGAAGGGTTGGGCTGTTCCATAGAGGGAAAACCCCACAGCGTGATCCGCCAAATTTTAGGATCAAATAATTTCATTGGAGCTCAAATTAATCCTAAACAGGCACAGCTGCTCCTGCCAAGGAGCTGGATAATCCATTCCCTCTGGAATTCCACTCTCCCGCTCACACAGCACAGGGGGCATCACTTCAGTCCTTAAATTTTGGGTGCTGGAGGAATAAATCTTGAAAATCTGACCCAAAACAGCCATGAAAAATCCCCTCCTCCTCCCAAAATCCAAAGGTTTTTGCAGCAGGGGAGGAATCAGCTATTTATAATATCAATTCTTCTGGACTTTGGGCAAAATAAATATGGAAATAACGAGTGAGGGATGGGCAACTGGGAATCCTAAAGCAAACAGGAATTAGGAGGGAAATGTATGGGATATTTGCAGCATTCCTGAGCTCCGGCAGAGCACCTGTGTTGTTTTATTTCCTTAAAAATGAATATTCAAAGTTTTCTGCACTTCACAAACACAGCCTGGAGGAATCCCGAGCTCTTAACCTTCATCAGCAGAACTCGATTGAGAGCTGGCAATTTTCCATGAGGAAAAACTCATCCTAAACTTCATTTGGCTCGTTCATCCCTAAATAAATTGGCTTTGGGGATTTTCCTGCAGGTTTAAGACATTATTCTTTCTCATCTTCCCCCCCAGAATGATGATTTTGTTAAGTCCATGGAGAGTTCCTTGATCCAGTCAGCAGAGGGAATACTTTCCTCAGCAGAGAGGCCACCGGGATCAGGTCTCATGGAAAAGGCTGGAATTATCTCTGCTCTTGGAATTTTGGGAGCTTTCCCATTAGCTCCCTGTTCCACCCAGGCTGGAGACCCTCAGGGCTCAGAGGTTGTGGCATTTCCCAGATTTCCAGCTCCTAAATGGGTCTAAAAGTCCTCCATAGGAATTCCTGCTCGCTCTGGAATGATGCAGTGCTGGGCTGTGGCCTTCAGGAATCAGACTGGAAGATTGGGGGGATTTAATTTAATTTAACTTAATTTAATTCAATTATTTTATTTTATTTTATTTTATTTTATTTTATTTTATTTTATTTTATTTTATTTTATTTTATTTTATTTTATTTTATTTATTTTTAACATAGATTTCTCCTGGATTTTCCAAACTCAGCCCCATTGAATGGACACAAGTTTGAGAGCTCCAGCTCCAAAGGCAGACTTGGAATGGGAATGGGAATGGGAGAGGGATTGAGTGACATCAGAAATTGCAGACCCTGAGGGTTTTTCATGGATTGAGGGGTGCCTGGAATAACAGGGAGAGTCCTCAGTGCAGGAAACTTTTCCTGCAGAAAACCGCGATTTTGGAATTGTTCTTCCACAGCCACTTTTTACGGAGGGTTCCCGTTTTTGTCCACAACAGCGAACACACAAAGAGGAAAACGGGGGTTTGGATTAAATTTTCCTTCTTCTGAACCCTGTCTTTGACCTTTCCCTGGAAAAATGAAGGGATTGGATCCAGACTCAAGTCTGAACCCTGTCTTTGACCTTTCCCTGGAAAAATGAAGGGATTGGATCAGGCTCAATTCTGAACCTTGCCTTTGACCTTTCCCAGGTCAGGCACCTGCCCCAGGGATTTAATCCAGCCCCAAATCCCCACGAGGTGACAAATTCCACCCCTCCTTCATCATCCCAGCCCCAAACTGGGGGATTTGGGCTCTCCAGATCCCAAATCCAGAGGCAGCTGGATCCAAACTGTCCCGGTGTGGGTTCAGTGCTGGACAAGAGGCTCCTTTTTCCATCCAAACCCAGGTGAGCTTCGCCTTCATTCCCCGGGAGCCGCTCAGGATTTGTTTTCCCCACGGTGGGAAGAGCAGACGTGTCCCAGATCCATCCCCGCTTCCCTCCATTCCCAAGGAGGGGCTGGAATGAGAGCCCGGGCTCGGCAACGAGGTGGGACCCAGCCAGAGCTCGTCCTCCTGCAGATTCCCAAAAAAACATCCCAGGGACAGCTCGTCCTCCTGAGTGGGATCCATGTTGACATTTTGTCTGGAATTAATTCAGTCCCGCCTTTAAAATGCAAATATCCAGGGAAGAAATAACCCCGGATTTTTGGGGAATGTGTATAAATAACAGACAGAAATTTTATTATTTTTATATATTTTTATATATTTTTATATATTTTTATATATTTTTATATATTTTTATATATTTGTATATTTGTAGATTTAATATATGTATATATTTTTAGGTTTATATATGTATATATTTATATGTTTATGTGTTTATNATATAGATATCTTTATATATTTTTATTTCTTTTTATTTATTTTTTCCCCTTAAAGAATTGGGTTGGGCTGGAGCTGGGGCTGCTTGCAATCCCTCAATCCCATGACATTCCCGGGTGAACAGGGTATGGAAATTTTCCTTTTCCTCATCTTTAATAAATATAAATAATTAAAACCTGGCACTGGCTGAAGCTCACTCTGCTTTAAAAGCTGCTGTTTGCTCCCATTTTGATTTTTGCTGGTTGGCTTCCCAAAAACCAGAAATGCTGAGACAGAAGGATTCAGAATCAGCAAAGTGTTCGGAAAACATTCCAAAAATAAGGCAGGTTCTGCTAATTAGTGCTTTTTGCACTGGGAGTTGGATGCTCTTGGCTCTTCCCACTGGAGCTCACCCGGAATTCTTGGAGGCTCAACAGCGTTTCCTTTCCACTGGATGTGATATTCCATGACATTCACATTAATACCTGGAATTCTTGGAGGCTCAACAGTGTTTCCTTTCCATTGGATGTGATATTCCATGACATTCACATTAATACCTGGAATTCTTGGAGGCTCAACAGCGTTTCCTTTCCACTGGATGTGATATTCCATGACATTCACATTAATACCTGGAATTCTTGGAGGCTCAACAGCGTTTCCTTTCCACTGGATGTGATATTTCACATCCCGGTTCTGCCCAAGGATGTTCATACCCATAAGAAAACCTCTCCTTTCCTCCCCTAAAGTGGTTTTAATGTGGATTTCTCACCCCTGAACTCATCCATCCTTGCCTACAAACTCTTGGCATCCTCTGGAAGGACTTTCATGTCCCAGTTCTGCCCAAAGATGTTCGTATCCATGAAAAAACCTCTGCTTTCCTCCTCGAAGTGGTTTTTATGAGGATTTCTCATCCCTGAACTCATCCATCCTTGCCTACAAACTCATGGCAGGAGTTTCCCATCCGGATTCTGCCCAAGGATGTTCATATCCATGGAGGAACCTCTCCTTTCCTCCCCTACAGTGGCTTTTACGAGGGTTTCTCTTCCCTGAACTTCTCCATCCTTCCCTACAAACCCATGGCACCCTCTGGAAGGAGTTTCACATCCTGGTTCTGCCCAAGGATGTTCGTATCCATGGAGAAACCTCTCCATTGCTCCTTTCTCCCACACGTCAATGACCTCTGGCTCTCCCTTTGGATCAGGAATTACCAATTCCTGGGCACTTTTCCCATGTTTTTCCCAACCCCTCCTGGGCAGCAGGACAGGTGTCCTTGGTGTGAAGGGGGCTCTGGGGTGGGAATGATGGGATCAAGGCCCGTGCCTGGGCACATCCCGATAGTTCTGCGGGGGATCATCAGAAATTCCAGGAGAATCAGGGCTGGAATTGTCCCCAAGGCATCCCGGAGTGCCCAGAGCAGCAGGAATGTGCTCCAGCCCCGCAGGCAGCTGGAGGAGGTGTTAATTCTCTCCTCAAACAGGTTTATTATGGAACAAGATGTCCCAAAGCCCCTTCCAGGCATCCACAGGGACCGACACAAATCCCCACACAAATCCCCCTTTGTGTGACCGGGAGCTGCTTTTCCAAAATATCCCCCCAGGGGCCCCTATCCCTGGGAATGTGTTCCTGGACTTCTCTTTGCATTTCTAGGACCTTTTCCTGGTGCCACAAATCCCTCTGGGAGCACAGCTGGGATCTGCTGGGATCAGAGTCAGAGGCACCACGGAGGAAAAGCCACACTGAGGTTCCATTCATCCCGCTCCAGAGGCCTGGGAATGTGCAGGATTTTAGGGAAGGGCTCTTGTTTTCCTTCCAGAGGCTGCTGATAAACACTGGCAGCTCATTCCCAGGGCTGAGGCAGCTGGCACCTCGGGATGTGGGGCAGGAAAGCTTTGGGATCTGAGGGAAAAGGCTCAGGGGAAAGCTGGAGTGGCTGGGAAAGGGCTGGAATTACATCCCAGACGGGAATTGGACACGGGGAGAAGCCACTCAAGGCTCAGTGGTGGCCAGGAAGGTTTGGCTGGCACAGTCAGAGCACAAATAAAATCCGAATATTCCTGGATCAGCCTTTTTATCCTGCTTGGATCCATGGAGAAATTGTGATGTGAGCAAAGGGGGTGAGAAAAGAAGGAAAAAACAAAATCCCAAACCCTGGAGTGAGCTCGGGACCCTCGGCCTCACTCCTGGTCGTGTTTATCCACAAAGAACTGTGAATCAGTTCTCACTCAGCTCACTCCCACCCTCTGTGTCCTTGCCGGATTCTGGGAATGCCAGCTGAATTCCCAGCCTGAACTGAAGATCCAAGAAAAGCTGTGAGAATTCCTGGAGAGGCCAAGAGCTGATTCCCAGTCCAAACCTCGCTGCTCCAAGCCTGGCCCTGCAGCCAAGGTTCTCACCTCAGCTCCATGAAAAGCAGATTTTAGGGATGGAAATCGGGGGTTTTGGTGAAATGTCTGAGTGGGCTGGGAATGTAACCCTTTGCTGCATTTTTCCCATGTTTTTCCCAGCATGGGGGTGCTGCATTCCCATGGGATGCCACAGGGACAGAGGAAATGTGGGGAAAACCCCCAGAATCGTGGGGATTCCTGTGCAGGTTGCTCTGAGCGTGGCCACGGCCTCTCCCCCCATCCCTGGCACCTCAAATGCAGCTGCTCAGGAACCCAAAAATCCCGGGCCTGCCGGGCCTGGATGTGGGACTCAGCCTGGAGAAGCTGGGATGGAATTCCATCAAAACAGTGGGATGCCTCCGGAGCTGCTCCCAAACCCGTGGGACACTGAAAGTCCATGGGAACACCAATGGATACCTAAATAAGGGATATTTTTATTTATGGGGAAAACTTCCCATCAGCCCCATCTCCAGGCCCTCCCAGCTGAATCCAGAGAAAACAGATGAGGTCCTCAGCGAATCTCATGGAATCTCCGCTCTTTTCTCTGGCTGGATTTATAAAAAACTCCACTCAGATCGTTTTTCTCGGAGCACAGGAAGGAGAGGAAGTGACAGCTCCGTGTTTTGTTCGGGTTCAGGCCGTGCTGCTGCAGGAGAATGGGGCAGGAATTGCCGAATGCTTTCTGTTATTTTCCTCCTTTTCCTTCACCGAAATCCTAAAAATCATCCAATCCACTCCACATTCCCACAAAGATTCAATCCACTCCACAGTCCCACAGCCACATCGAGGAGCTCTCAGAGAAATTCCTTTCAATTGTTTTGAGCAATTTTTGATCACAATTTTCAAATTATTGCTGGAAATTCCACTGCTGGGGATGAAACTGCCTGTGGTCATCAAGGGGTTTCATCCAAGGTCCGTTTCCATGGAACTGCCTGAGATCAATGAGGTTTTAACTCCTTTTAACCTCATTTTAATGAGGAATTATTTAAATCTGAGATGGATCCAGTCTAAGCTGACATCTCCAGCTGGAATTTATCTGAACAAGCCCCGTCCCAAAATTCCCCATCAAATTCAATTGTGCTCCACATTTAGGGCTCTGTTTTAGATTAAAGCACTAACAGGACTCAAATAAAGGTTCCCATGTGAGGGCTGAGCACTCCAGCCCTGCAAAATCCTGGATTTTGCTGGAAAAATTCCTATTCGAGTAAAACTGCTCCAAAAAATTCCACCCAAATTGAGTTTCATAGGCAGCAGAGAATCTTCTTCCTGAGAGGAGTGTCAGGGTGGCCTCGGGACAGTGAAGGTGTCCCTGTCACGGCAGCGGTGGCACCGGGAGGTCCCTTCCCACGTCAGCCATTCCATGAGGAATGTGGAATCTCCATGATTCCATGAGGAATGTGGAATCTCTGTGATTCCATTATTCCATGATTCCATGAGGAATGTGGAATCTCCATGATTCCATTATTCCATGAGGAATGTAGAATCTCCTTGACCCCATGATTTCATGATTCCATGATTCCATGAGGAATGTGGAATCTCCATGATTCCATTATTCCATGATTTCATGAGGAATGTAGAATCTCCTTGACTCCATTATTTCATGATTCCATGAGGAATGTGGAATCTCCATGATTCCATGAGGGATGTGGAGCCAGCTCGGGGTGGGGGCTCTCCCAGCCGTTCCCTGCAGGATCCCTGCAGGATTTGCAGCAGGACGTGGATGTTTGGGATGAAGGATGAGGAGGAGACCAAGGGAAGATTCTTTGTGCAAACCCCAGAGCTGCAACCACTTTATCCAAAACCAAACCCAAACCCCATCCCAAGCCCTCACGAACTCGGTGGGAGCAGGAATTGGAAGCTCAGCCCCTCCATAAGGGGCTGCAGGATAAATTCCATTTGCTTCCACCCACGATGGAATCAATCCCTGGGCAGGAAATCAGCTCAAGGCCTCTCCCCTGCTCAGTCCCTGCAAGGCCTCTGAGGCTCACTCAAATAACCATTGATTGGGTTCTTGAGAGATGCAGAGAAGCTCTGGCTGATTCCAGCTGGGAATGACTGAAGGGGCCTTGGGCAGCGCTGAAATTCGGTTTTAAAACAGAAAGAAAATCAACTTGAACTCAAAATTGTGGTGTCTTGAAAAACCAGGCTGTCAAAAGCTGCTCAAGTGGAGCATTTTGATTCGACTGCTGCAGGGTTTTTCTCCCAGATATAACTCCGAGACATATTCCGAGGTCAAATGTTTTCTCAACCTGAGGAGGTGAAATGTTTCACTTGGAAAACGGCAAAACAAAATGTTCCCGTTCTTGCATTTGTGGGTGGAGGGTTTTTCTTTTTAAAAACTCGGCAAAGTTTTAATGCTTCTGTGGAGAGCTCCAGCTTCTCCCCGGCTGAGTTTTGGGCTTCATATATTTGGGTTTAGACCCAAACTTCAACATTTTCTGTGCCTGTGATCTCGGCTAAAGGTGAGGCACCTGCACAGGGGCTCCGTGGCCAATAATTGTGGGAATATTTGCAGAACATGGATTGTTCTTATCCCTGCAGGAAAGGTGGAATTTGTGTGATCTACGCACACAAACACAGAGTTTAAACGAGAATTTGGGATCAATGGGACTGGGGATAATCACAAGAATTTGCAGCCTCTTAATGTCGATGCTTCCTAGCAGGAGTGGGCGAAAACACTGGGAAGGCTTCTCCCAGCCAGATCCAGAGAGCTGGGATCAGATGGGATCAGCCGGGATCAGCCGTGCTGTGGGGACATCCAGAGCCTCTCCTGTGCCGGGGACTCGGGGGCACTGCCCGGCTCCCGGGGGACAGCAGTGCCACACTCAGGGACACCCCACGGCCAGGACACAGCCCAGAGGTGACCCCAGGGTGCCACCTCCCACCCCTGAGCTGCCCAGCACCCCCTGCACTGAGGCAGAATGGAGCAGGGATGGGCTTTGCTGAGAAAATCCCCCCGCAAATGGCATTTCCTGCGGAGGGGCATCCACGGGGAGCACGATCCGTGAGCAGGAGCTGCAGCCCTGCAGAGGCAGAGCGGGGTCTCCAGCCTTGGAGAAAGGATTCCACGTGGAATTTCTGAGGGAAAAAGGAGGTGTTGCCTCTGCAGAGTGCTCAGCAGCCACCGGCCGGTTCCTCTCCCCATTTTCCAGGAGAAAACAGCGCAAGGATCAAGAGACGACATCTCCTCCTCCCCCTGTGGAATTTTACCGAGCTGCTCATGTTGAGCTCAGCAAAACTTCCCTTTCTGCTCAGGGCAGCGGGGGATTTCTGATCCCATTTTCCCTCCTTCCCTACAACTGCTCCACCACCACGACAGCTCCAGGAGCTCTTTGCTTTCCTGAGCTCGGCTTAAAGCTCCAGGTACTTGAAGAGGCTTCACTCTGCTGCCCCCAAATCCCTGTTTTCCTACATTTCCTGGCTATTGCTGTTGGCCGTGGCTGGTTTGTTAGGAAAACACATCAGGAGTTTCTCTCCCTGCTGTGAATCCGTTCGGGAATGGGAGCAGGAGCAGGCTCGAGGAAGGTGGAAATATTGGAGAGGTCCCTCAGGTACCCACCCACGGTGTCCTGCCAAGCTTTGTGCAGGAACTTTCACCTCTTTTGGCGTCTCCTGATAAATCTCCTGGGGGTTGCAGATGGAGCAGCAGCCGTGCTCCCTCTCCCAGCTCAATAATCCAGTGGTTGCTTTTTTCCCTTGTCCAGTGGGAATCAGGGATGAAAAGGTCAGGATGGGAGGTGACCGCGGATGTGACAGTGAGAGAGGAGGGCAGGCTGGGGACAGGGCCGGAGTGAGGAGCACAGGATTTTCCCCTGGTGATTAAATCTCAGAAATATGTTGTTTTCCCACCGTGGAAAGAACTAATGGAGGAAATGTCCCGAGGTCTGCAGCGGGCAGGGCCCAGCCCTGGGCTCCTCTCTGCCCTCAAACCAGGTGAGTTTGGCTCCGGATGTGAACGGCTCTTGTGGGGTTTTGCCTCCCGGCCCGAGCTGATCCCTGTGCTGGAACAGGGCCAGCACTGCCCAGCATTCCCAGTCCGAGGAGTCTGGATGCTCCCAGGGACGTGCTGGTGCTGCGGGAGCCTGGAGCTGGGTTCCAGCAGCGTTTTTGGGGTTGTGCCCACCCGTGGGATCATCCCCCATGTCCCAGCCCCCTCCCAGGCACAGCCTCCCAACCCTGGGGGGCTCTGAGGGGTTGTGGGGCACACTCCTATCCCCCAAATCCTCCCCGTTTTGGAGGTGATTTTGGGGCTTTCCTCAGTGATGGAGATGGAAAAGGGATCCCTCTCTGCCAGTGAGCTCTTTGTGAGCAAGGTGCTGCTCCAAGCTCCTCATCCCGGCTGCTCCAGTCAGGAATCATCCCAAATACCTCAGAGTGGGAATCAGCTCCAGATGAAGGAGCAGCACTTTGGAACAGCCCGGGATAGTGGAAGGTGTGATTGGTTCGATTGATGCAGGGGATTTTTCCCATTCTGAGACATATTCTGAGGTCAAAAGTTTTCTCAGCCTGAGGAGGTGAAATGTTTCATTTGGGGGGTGCCACTGGATGATTTTGAAGCTCCTTTCCCACCCAAACCATCCCACGATCCTCTTAAGTCTCCTGATGGGAAGCTGAACCCAATATTTAATTTTATAAGGCTTTATCAGGGTGGGAGGGATCTCTCCATGCATCCTCTGTTAATAACAATTAAATAGCCACAGGGCCTCATTGACTTATCCTCTCTGGGTGAATATTGAGGGGAAATATCGCCCTGCTGCCTCCTTTAAACCAAAGGATCCTCCTGTTCCTGTGTGAGGAAAAGCTAAAGCAGCAGCTGCCTTCATCCAGCTGAATGAAAACAATGGACTTTTACCTCCGTGAGCACTTCAATATCGTCCAGATTATTATTTTTTATCTCTGAGTGAGGCAGGAGCCATGCAAGGTAATGGATAAACCCCAGCAAGGATCCACGGGGAGGCTGCGTGGACATCAAGCACAGCAAAGCTGCCATAAAACATAATGAAGGAATAAAGCAGGGAAGAGGGTGGCCGTAAATCCTGACGGAGGAATAAAGCTGGGCCCAGCACGAGGAGAAAAGGAATAATAAATGGCCAAACACACATCAGCACAGACATAAAGCACAACGAGCTGCTGGCTGCAAGTCCCATTAACAGAGAGCTTCTGGTGTCACTCTGAATGAGCAAAATGATGATTTTGTCTTTGGAGCCCTCAGAGAGCTCCTGGCTGCTGTGGGAGGGGTTTGGGCCTCTCAAGATGACTCAATTTACTCAGAAATTAATAATTTCTGACACTTGCAAATCCTTCTGTTGGGTGTTAGGGGCAGCTCTAAACCCTGCCGGGCTGGGAATCTTCGGTGTGGGCTCAGGGGGGGTTGGACACAGCAGGACAGGCTGGGGACACGGGGCAGGGACAGAACAGCAGCTCCAGGTCCTGGCGAGTGACTCTGGGAATACTGGGAATGCTGGGAATACTGGGAATACGGGGAATGCAGCCCATCCACAGCCCCCTCTCCATGGGAATCACTCGGGTTTAACAAGGCCAAGCCTGGCACTGCTCCTAAAATGGAGAAACTCCTGGGATGGATCCAGGCCGGGGAGGAGCAGATGGAGCAGCCCTGGGAGAAGAATTCGGGGGTCCTGGGGGGTGACACTGGACATGATCTAACCCTGAACACCCCAGCCCTGGGCTGATCCCACTGGGCAGCAGGAAAAGGGGGATTGTGCCCTTGTGCCCCACTCCAGTGAGATCCCCCTGCAGAGCTGCCCCAGCCCTGGAGCCCCCAAAATCAAGGATGTGGAGCTGCTGGAGAGAGATCAGAGGAATCCACAGAGCTGCTCCAGGGCTGGAGCCCCTCTGGAGCCAGGCTGGGGGTGCTGGGGGTGCTCACCTGGAGAGGAGAAGGCTCCAGGGAGAGCTCAGAGCCCCTGGCAGGGCCTGAAGGGGCTCCAGGAGAGCTGGAGAGGGGCTGGGGACAAGGCCTGGAGGGACAGGACACAGGGAATGGCTTCCCACTGCCAGAGGGCAGGGCTGGGTGGGATTTTGGGAAGGAATTGTTCCCTGGGAGGGTGGGCAGGGGCTGGGATGGAATTCCCAGAGCAGCTGTGGCTGCCCCTGGATCCCTGGCAGTGCCCAAGGCCAGGCTGGACATTGGGGCTGGGAGCAGCCGGGGACAGGGGGAGGTGTCCCTGCCCATGGGATGGGATTTAAGGTCCCTTCCCACCCAAACCATTCCATGATCTTACAATTCCCTGCCTTCTGGAGAAAGCCCCACCTGCTCCCCTCTCTCCCCAACACTTCCAGCTGGGATCTGGCCGATCCTGGGATTCCATGACTGCACAGCTCCTCACCTGCCTCCCACCCTTCGTATCCGCATTTTTACCGAACTCCTCATCGGAAAGGAGCTTTTTAAAGCCCATTTCCCTTCATTAGGGCACTCCAGAAGCAGAAGCCGTTCCTCAGCCGCTCACCCAGACTCTCCCATTCCCTGGCAGCAGCAGCTGCCCGAGCCCAGCTGGTTTGCAGCAGGAATTTGTGGTGGCAGCCCCGGTGCCAAGCTCTGCAGAGATTTATTGCACCGCTGGCAGTAAATGCAGCATTTCCCTCATTAGGGCTCTCCCGTTGTTGTTTGGCTTCTCCTGGAGGGTAAATCCAGCTCAGCTCTGGGGGAGCTCTGGAACAGCTCTCTGGGAGCTCTGAAAAACTCGGGAATTTCCTCGTGCTCTGGCTGCCCGTCTGTGAAGGCAGCACAGACCCAAAGCTTTGTGTCCCAACCCCACCCCTTGTCCCTTCCAGAGAGAAACAAACGCCCCAAACCATGTCTGAATTGGCAGAAAGGTTTAGGCAGGGGACATGTGGCTGCCTTGACACCTCTGTGAGCAATCCAGGGGCTTTGGCAGCTTGGGTTTATATTATTATATTTATTTGGAATATTTATATCTATTTATATTTTTATATTAATTTCTATTTCTATAATAGATTATATATTAAATCTATCATACTCTATTATTATCTTTCTATTTATTTAAATTTATT
>VZRO01008283.1:28819-45726 GCA_013397915.1 Daphoenositta chrysoptera | reverse complement strand
ATTATATTATATTTATTTTTATTTATTTTATTTAAATTTATTTTATTTGGCATGTTTATATTTATTTGCCATGTTGGATTTTTTCCCAGCGGCTGCCCTACCCTCCAGGCCAGCTCTCCTTGAGGAGCAGCTCACAGGGAGCTGGGAATTCTTCTCTGCCATGGGGACAAGGGACAGGGACTCGTCCCAGCCTCTCCTGGTGCTCTCCTGGTGGGAGATGCTGCTGATTCCAAGGAGAGATCCCAGCTGGAATTGCTGCCAGGAAGGACTCATGGACACGGCACCACAAAACACCCAAAATCCATGGCCAGAACTCCATGGAAAGCCAAGGCTGTGTCCCTTTGGGCAGAAGGACTTCCTAAAACCTGGAATACCCAGAGGGGACACGGTGGTGGCAGTGCCAGGCCTGCAGTGGCCTCTAGCACCAAATCCATGTCCAGAATTCCATGGAAAGCCAAGGCTGTGTCCCTGGGAGCAGAGTGACTTCCTAAAACTTGGAATTCCCAAAGGGGACACGGGGGTGGCAGTGCCAGGCCTGCAGTGGCCTCCAGCACCAAATCCATGTCCAGAATTCCATGGAAAGCCAAGGCTGTGTCCCTGGGAGCAGAGTGACTTCCTAAAACTTGGAATTCCCAAAGGGGACACGGGGGTGGCAGTGCCAGGCCTGCAGTGGCCTCCAGGCCTCCAGCACCGCCCCAGGCCCGGCCTGGGCCGCATTTTCCGTGTGTTTTTCCACACGCAGAGCTCAGTTTGGGTCTGGAATGCTCAGGCACACAAGGAGAGCTCTGTGTGCCGCCCCGAGCACGAGGGGCAGCGCAAAGGGAGGAACGCTCGCCACGCACGGGCAGGGTCAGACCATAAACCCGCTTTTCAGACCTGCAGGAAATTCCTGATCCTCCTGCACCTCCTCCCAGCCGGGCCCACAACCCGGCCTGGAGGGGAGGCAGCCCCTAAAGAAAACACATTTCATGTGGGGAAGGCAAAGCCAAGCCTGTTGTAAAGGAAGGATGCTCCAAATGATCTATTTTTACAAATAAACCTTATTTTTAACTGTATTTATCATGGGGGGAGGCAGCCCCTAAAGAAAACACATTTCATGTGGGGAAGGCAAAGCAATACATGTGTTTGCAACTGGTTTGTAACAGAAAGATGTTCTAAGTTATCTATTTTTACAAATAAATCTGATTTTTAATCCTATTTATCGTGGGAGGAGGCAGCCCCTAAAGAAAACACATTTCATGTGGGGAAGGCAAAGCAATACATGTGTTTGCAACTGGTTTGTAACAGAAAGATGTTCTAAGTTATCTATTTTTACAAATAAATCTGATTTTTAATCCTATTTATCGTGGGAGGAGGCAGCCCCTAAAGAAAACACATTTCATGTGGGGAAGGCAAAGCCAAGCCGTGTTTGCAACTGGGTTATAAAGGAAAGATGCTTCAAATGATCTATTTTTAAAAAGAAACCTGATTTTTAATCCCATTTATCGTGAGGGAAGGCAGCTCCAGGGGTGCTGGTGGATGTGGTGCCCGCAGTCCCCACCCGCAGCTTTGTGCTTTCCGTGCTGGTGAAGAGATTTCACCCTCCTGCTCCACCAAGGATCCAGCGGGGAATATTTGCAGCTGGATTGTATTTCGGAAGCATCCGGGTGGAATCTCTGCCTTTAATTCCATCAAAAGGACCAAGAAACCCCTCTGCTGGAGCACTGCTGGGATGCTGTGCTGGGAACCCTCCTGGAGGCATCAAACAGAAAATTCAGAGAGCGTTTTTGGGGATATGACACCCACAAGAGCTCATTTGAGTGTTTGCCCAATTCTTATTTTATTTACCTGCATTTCCCTCCTGGAGCGGTGTCACCCTGCTGGGACACACCAAACCTCTGTCAGGAAGCCCAAAACTTGGAACAATCTGCTCCACAGGGGTCTAATGTGTGACTTTTCTGTTCCATGGGGTGGGGAAAGAGGGAAAGAGAAGTAAAAACAGGGTTCTTAGTGAGAATGGTAATAAATCTCTGTCGAAGAGCACATTTGGGTGAGCTAAAGTAGGGGGCACGCCCTGATGTCCTGCAGTGACAAAGCCACCACACTCAGATCCTGCTGGTTTCCAGTGATGCCTTAGGTTTAACTCTGATATTTTCCAACCCTGCATTGCCCAGTGTGTGACTCTGGAGTTTCTGTGCCCTGCTGCCTTCAGCTCTCTGCTCATCACAAACCTCTCTGGGGCTGCTCTCCAAGGACACCCAGGCTGGGCAGGCCCAGAGCCTCTGAAGGGGGCGAGCTGAGGGGAAATTACATCATTAGCTAAAGTTTTAATTGGCAAATTTGTGCTGATATGCAAATGGACCAAACCTATAAAGGGGTGGGGAACTCGTGACTCGGGGTCCATCTTGGGGTCCAGCTTGGAGCCCTTGGCTCCCCAGGGTGCACCTTTGAAGGCCTTTCCAATAAACACCGACCTTTATTCCCTTATTCCTGCCCAGTCTCTGTTTCTAGGGAGCCTCTCCAGGCACCACAGGAGCTCATGGCCCAAATCCCATCCCCAGGAACTGGGAGCAGAGCTGCAGATCCCTCAGAGGTGTCTCTCTGCCGTCCTCCCAGAGCCCAGGGCTGCTCCAGCATCAGCTCCAAGGAGCAGTTCCAGGGAATGGTGCCTTTGCTGGCGAGGTTCAAAGGGAGGAACTTGGATGCTTCTCTGCAAAAACAGCAGGGTGAGTTTGAGGTGAAATTCCCGACCCCCTGCTTTTGTTCCTGAGGATTTTTGCAGGACAAAGCCACGTCCTGTTCCCGACCCTCCTCTCCTGACACCCCCCGTGCCCGACACCTGAGCAGCATTTGGGGCTCCGATTTCCCAGCTGGATGTGCTCAAAAAGGCCCCCAATTTTGCTTTCCTTCTGCTTGAGAAACCCAAAGGCCTCATGTGACTTTGTAGATGACTTCACACATTCAGAGAGCAGGAAGGAAGCGGAGCTGCTCTCGCTTCGCTTTCTTGTAGGGTGGCTGCGAGTTCGACCTCATTAACTCAGCAGTGCTTGGAGGGACCCGAAAATGACCCCCCAAAGCCCCCCTGAGCCCCCCAAATGCTGCTGCCTCAACATCAAGACAGCGACAGTGGCCCTGGGGATCTTCCACATGGTGAGTTCTGGGCCTGGGAGGGGGCTCAGGGACAGGGAGACAGGAAAACAGAGGTGGAAGCTCTCCAGGAAGCACAGTTGTGGTTCACAGGGGTCCCTGACACTGGAATGTTCTCTGTTCCCAGAAGGAAAACCCAGTGATTTAAGAGGGATGAACAAAAGAAGGTGGTAGGGGAAAGGGAGAAGAGGAATTCGCTGTGCTGGGAGGGGTTTTGAAGGATTTTTTTCCCTGGCTCTGCCAATTGGAGCTCAGGGAAAGTCGCTCTGCTTCCTGTTTCTCTGCTCAGTGCCGGAGCTCTGATCCCAAACCTGCTGGGTGGGAACGGGCAGCACCGGCAGTGGGAATGTGGGAATAGCTCCCTGGAGGGGTTTGGGAGCTGGATGAGCGGAGCGGGATGGGCAGAGCTGCCTCCTCTGTCTCTGTTTTGGGTTCCATTGGGATCACGGCTGTGTCCAGCTCCCAGGCAGCCGGAGAAGCTGCTCGGGGCAGGGATGGCAGAGCAGGAGTGCCTGGAGGCTCCTCTCTCCCACGCTCCTGGCTGCACCGAGGAGCTTTGGGTGCTTTAAGCCCTCCTGAGAATGTGGTTTCTTGCATGGCTTATTAATGCTGGATTATTAAAATGATCCCTGTGCTGCACTGGGTGTGCACAGTCAGGCTTTGGGGCCTGCAGGGTGGTAACGGAGCCCTCGCAGGTTCCTTGGACAAGAGAGGGGGAGTTGGGGACCTGCAGCCCGCAGAAATCCCGTGGGAATTGCAGCTGTGGCACGGGAAGGACATTCCATGGTCCCACCACAGCTCTGGGTGGGCACAGTCAGGCCTGGGAGCCCTTGGGGTGATAAAGGGGCTCTCACCACTCCTTGCCCAGCAAAGGGGCACTGCAGCCTGCAGAAATCCCACAGGAATGGCAGCTGTGGCACGGGAAGGACATTCCAAGGTCTCCCCTGCTTCCCTGGAGCAGCAGGAGCTGCACCATCCCTTCTACCCTTGGAAAACAGGGTAATTTTTTGATAAGTCTTGCCTTACTTCTTTAAGAGATCACACAATACCAACCATTTTTTTCCCCCTGCCTTTTCTCTCCCTTTCTGACGGTGCAGCTGCAGCTGGGCAGGGGGAGGAAAAGGGAAAAGGGGATTTACACCTCTGCTCCATCAGTGCTGGGGGCTTGGAGCAGGATAAATTCCTCCTGCAGGTCCCAGGGATGAATCACAGCCAGGCTGGGTGACAGCAGAGCCATCAAAGAGCTCCCAGGCTCTGTGGCAATGTCCTGTCCTCCATAAATCAGCTCTGCCTTGCTGCTGATCTCTTCAGAGGCAGCTGGAATAAATCCTGGGCATTCCAGAACAGACGGGGAAGGAGGAGGAGGGGAGTGAGAAGAGGATGGGGTGGTGTGATCAGCAAAGCTCCGCTGGGTGCTGGGAGGTGACCTGAGGGTGACTTTCACAGCCAGCACTGAGCAGTTTCTCCTGCTCATCAGCTCCTCTGGCCATGAACAGGCCTCGAGGAGTTTGACAGAGAGATTCAAGATCAGGGCTGGAAATGTGCTGCTGTGCAGGCTCGGGATTCATTTCCTGCTGGTCCTTGACTGGAGCCAGAGGAGCCTCGGGAAGCAGCGTCTGCACCTTGTCTGGCCTCAGCCGCACTCCAGCTCCTCTCTTTGGCAGCTCTGTGACTCACAGAGCAGAAACTCACCTCTGGAGCCCTCCCAGGTCCTGTCCTCACCCCTGGACACGGCTCAGGCCAGCCCAGAGTGGGATTCACTGACCTCTCACCAGGCTGGGGCTGAGCCAGGGGTCCCACAGAGCCCGAGCTGCTCCTCTGGGAACAGCAAAAACAAAGGAGGCAGCAGAAAAAGATAAAATGTTGTGAAAGGGAAGCAGATGGGAACTACCAGCACTCCTCACTTCATCCTCACCTGCCACAGGAGCCACTGGGAAATTCGAGAGAGAAAAGGTGAAGCTCTGACAGGGCAGCGTTCGTGTGTGGTGCTCTTTGTGCTGGATGTCCCCTGCTCAGAACCCTGCAGCACCCAGCGCACCCTGTCCCTGTCCCCACTGACCCCTGCCAGCGCACCCTGTCCCTGTGCCCACTGACCCCTGCNCCCACTGACCCCTGCCAGGCCACCCTGTCCCTGTCCCCACTGACCCCTGCCAGCGCACCCTGTCCCTGTCCCCGGAGCCCCCTGTTCCCCAAGGCTTCAGGCTCCCCTTGCAGAAGCCCCCAGGAGCAGCCTCACGCCAGGGCCACATGCACGAGGATAAATCACTCGGAGATCAGTCAGGCTGCAGATATTTCAGGAGAATAAAGGCACAACAGGAGCTCCAAGAGCGGTTTAACCCCAGTGCAGCTGCAGCGGGATCATCCCCAGGGAATGGGGGCTGTGCGTGTCAGATTCTGCCTTCCAGACACCCCAATTCATCTGCCTTGATTTAACGGCTGGATGTACCTCAGTCCCACATTGCTTCATATTATCATTGAATCTCGGAACATCCTGAGCTGGAAGGACCCTCAAGGATCACTGATCCAGCCCCTGTCCCTGCCCAGACCCCCCAGCACCCCCACCCTGTCCATCCCTGGCAGCGCTGCCCAAACGCTCCTGGAGCTCTGGCAGCCTCGGGGCCGTGCCCATTCCCTGGGGAGCCCGGGCAGTGCCAGCACCTCTGGGGGAAGAGCCTTTCCCTGAGCTCAGCCTGAGCCTGCCCTGGCCCAGCTCCGGCCATTCAGTTCCTGGGGATTCAAATTTCTTCCAGCAAGAAATGTGAAGCTCGTTTAACACAGAGGCATTAACAAGATGAGGGGACTGCTCCGGAAGTTCCAGGTGTAGGAGATAAGGGAGAAACGGCTGGGAAGAGGCTGGGAATTGAGTACCTGGAAGTGAAATCTCGCCTGTTAAACCTGCCGTGACATTGAAAAGGGAAAGGGAACTGGAGAGCCTTGTTTGTCTGAAATGAGAAGTTTTTGGTTTCTGCTGCAGCTGAGGGGTGGATCTGCAGTGGGAGAAGCTGAGCAAGGAGTGCAGGGCAGGCACCACGTCCACCCTCCTTTGCCTCCTTCCCAAAAGGCCCCTCTGCAGAGGGTTCATCCCCTGGGATGTGCATTCCCTGCAGGAACGCAGAGGGTGCCACATTCCAGTGCCAAAGCCAGCTGCTGGAGGTGTCCTGGTGCTGGCCTGGCTCTCCATGCCCAGGGAAAGGCCTGGAGGTCTCTGCCTGCTCACAGCTCAGTGCTTCTTCCTTTCCACACAAAATGGAAAAGTTTAAACCAACTTTTGCCTTAAAAGTCTCCTGAACCTCTCAGGCTGGGCCAGGGTTTCCTGCCATGCTCTTACCTTGTGTGCCTGCACTTGGTCTGGTGGCTCATTTCCCCACCAGCAAGGAAACCAGGGCCTCTTTTCTCTCTGGCAGACATCACAGAGGGGTCTTCACGCTGAACTTCAGCCTCTGGATCTGCTGGATGGGACGGGAGCATTTGGGGTTTGCTGTCCTGCTCTCACCCGCTCCTCTTTCAGGAACAAAACTGATATTCAGGGCCCAGCTCAGCCATTTCGCTCAGGCCTCCCTTTAAGTGAAGGCTGAAAAGGCAATTTCTGCCCCTATTTCCCACACTGGCAATTGAGGGGTTGGACCAACAGCAGAAATAAGGGAAGCAAAACCTCTCTGGGAGCTGGAACACGAACCCTCTCAGCCGCCTCGCAGCCAGGTGTGATCTCCATGTGTCTTCATTAAGCGATCCCACCCATCCCGAGGGACACCGGCAGCTGCAGAGACACTTTGGATCAATGCAATTTCATCCTTGACAGGGCTCAGAGCTGCCGTGGGAGCTGAAATGCTCTTCCATTACGCTGAACTCGTGTTAACTTTGTCATGTCCTCGTGTAAGGAGAGCTGGATATTCCTCCTTTTCCTGCCAGCTCACGAGCAAATTGCAAATTCATTTACTTGATGGGAAGAAAAGGAAGGCAGCATAGTGACTCTTGGACAAGCTGGCATCAGACAGGCCCAGGGAAAGCCTGACACATTCCTGCTTCTAATTCAGACTCAGGATTTTAAATTAAGAGGGACAGGGAGGGACAGGGAGGGACAGGGCGTCCCCTCTGCAGCACCAGGGTGGCTTGGGGGTGCTCGCTCTGGGAGTGCCACAGCTCTGCTGGAAGCTGCAGCTGAGGGCTCAGAAAGTCGATTAATTTGGTTTTGAAGAGTTCCAAGGTCTTCTGCAGCAGACACAGAGGCAGAGGGAGGGGCTGTGCTCAGCTCGTGCCACCTCCCAAACTCACTTCCCCCTTCCTGGGGCAAGGCAGAGCCTTCCCTTGCACAGCCCCTGTGCAGGGCAGCTCAGCACCCCTGGCTGGGCACCCCCACTGCCCAAACCCTGTCTGGATCCCTCTGAAAACCCAGAACCATCCTCTGCTCCAGCCCCAGCCCCTGCAGCAGCTGTTTCTGTGCTGTTCCCAACACCCCCTGTTTGCAAACACGAGCCCAGACCGCAGCGGTGCCGCTTCCTCCTCGCCCGCGGTGCTGCCTGGGGCCGTGGTTGAAGTGAAAGGAGGGTGCAGCTCTGGTGGAAAAGCTGTTTCAGCTCTGCCCGAGCTGGCGCTGATGTGGGTGGCAGATAGGGCCTGGCTTCCTGCAGCACTGCGGGGCCAGAGGGCTCAGGGTCACGGAATGCGGCAGCTGGGAGGGTCCCAGAGGGTCACCGGTGCCACTCCCTGCTCCAGCAGGGCCATCCCAGAGCTCAGGGCACAGGATTGTGTCCGGATGGCTCTGGAATATCCCAGGGAGGAGACTCCAGCCCCTCTCTGGGCTCTGTCCCCGGCTGGGCACTGCCCAGTGCAGAAGTTCTGCCTCCTGTGCAGGGGAATTGCTGGGATCAGTCCCTGCCTGTTCCTCTGGTGCCACTGCTGGGCCCTGGAGCAGAACCCGGGCCCTGCCCAGAGCCCTCCCTGCAGCCAGGGACACCCAGGGACACCCAGGGACAGACAAGGACACCCAGGGACACCCAGGGATGGACAGGGACACCCAGGGATGGACAGGGACACCCAGGGACAGACGGGGTGCCCAGAGCAGCTGTGGCTGCCCCTGGCAGTGCCCAAGGCCAGGCTGGACATCGGGGCTGGGAGCAGCCTGGGACAGTGGGAGGTGTCCCTGCCAGGGCAGGGGTGGGATGGGATGGGCTTTCCAATCCCTCCCAACACAGACCTTTCCAGGATTCCACAGAGATCTCCTAGGCTGGGCTCAGACGTGGATTTCTCGCTGTTAATCATCCCTGTGGGAGTGCAGCAGTTCAGGGCCAGGACTGAGCCCACAGCTCTGGGCCTCCCTCCACTTCCCAGCTCGTTAAGCTCAGGACAGGATGAACCTTGGAGTCCGGGGTTTGATGCTCCAGTTGGAAAACTTGTACAAAATCATTCAGGTTCAATGTGAAAAAAGAATATTTGGAGATTTTGCTCAAATAATAGAAGAAGGAAAGCGATGGTTTTGTCACTGGAGGGGCACAGCTGCACTTACAGGGAGATCTTTCATCTTTTTGTGGGTTTTTTTACACTTTGGAATACTGGAATTGCACTTCCCTCAACTCTGGAGCAAAATGCAATTTTAAAATGTGAAGCCAGGATAAAAACATTGAAACAAAACCCATTGACTTTGTCATTTCTCCATCCTCCTTCTGCTGGCAGTGAAACCCAAAATATGAATAAAGTGATGACTTTTGTCTCAGAATTTCCCGGGATTTAAACGCTTTGTGTTTGGCTCACTTAGAGACTCATCCATCCCATGTTCCCTGGCGATAAATTCACTGCTGGGAATTCGGCCCAAGGCCCCTGAATTTTGTCTTTTTCTTTGTTCTCCAGGTCATGAGCGTCCTGCTGCTGATCGAGTACTCCCTGGAGGTGGCCAACGGGAAGGGCTTCTGCAAAGACCTGGCCAAGGATTACTACAGAATTGGTGGGTGCTGGGAACGCCGGGAAGCAGCCGTGGGGCAGGGAGGGACCCTCAGTCCTGCATTGCTCCCTCTGCCTTTTCCACCAAAGAATTTGGAATTCTGGGTTGGGAGGGAATTTAGGCTCTGTTTGGGTTTTGCTTTCGGCCAAGGCTGTGTTGGGTTGTTGGAGTTTAATGTGGAACCAAAGAAGTTTTTATTTCAGAAGATCAGGCCCTCAGCCCAAACTCTGCAGCACCCTCTGAGTCCTCCAGCTCCCTCCGGAATCTCCTCTGGATTCCCCTGGAAATCCTGGTTTCCCTTTCTCTCCCTTTTCCCCAGCTGTGGATCATTCCAGCCTCACACACACTCCTGACTTCCTTCACATTCCGGGCATTTCCAGGGAACACTGAAGTGTCCGAGAATTCCTCAATGGGGAGGCAGTGGGGACAAATCCCACCCCACACTGATCCCATGGATGTGCAGGCTGTGAGACATTGCCACCAACACCCCTCCATGCCAGGGAGCCATTCCCATGGAACCATTCCTATGGAGCCATTCCCATGGAACCATTCCTATGGAGCCATTCCCATGGAACCATTCCTATGGAGCCATTCCCATGGAACCATTCCTATGGAGCCATTCCCATGGAACCATTCCTATGGAGCCATTCCCATGGAACCATTCCTATGGAGCCATTCCCATGGAACCATTCCTATGGAGCCATTCCCATGGAACCATTCCTGTGGAACCATTTCCATGGAGCCATTCCCGCGGAGCCATTCCCACANCCCCTCCATGCCAGGGAGCCATTCCCATGGAACCATTCCTGTGGAGCCATTCCCATGGAGCCATTTCCATGGAGCCATTCCCATGGAACCATTCCCATGGAGCCATTTCCATGGAACCATTCCTGTGGAACCATTTCCATGGAGCCATTCCCATGGAACCATTTCCATAGAACCATTCCTGTGGAACCATTTCCATGGAGCCATTCCCGCGGAGCCATTCCCACAGAACCATTCCCATGGAGCCATTTCCGTGGAATCATTTCCATGGAGCCATTTCCATGGATCTCCCCAGCTGGACAGAGCCACACCACCCCTCCCTTCCCCCATCCCGGATTTTCCCAGCCCCTGGTGTACTTTTCCAGAACATTGGTGGCTGGAAGAGGCAGCCAAGCTGTCCCGTAGCTCACAATTCCCGAAGGATCGAATTCCTACGGAAGGATCCAGCTCAGATCCTTGCAAAGACCTGGAGCTGTGTCATGAGGCACCACCTAAAAAACCCAACTCATGAACCCTCAGGCATTGCCCAACCAGGATGTTCTGCGGGAGCTGCTTGCAAACAACAACTGCAGGGTTTTCTTCCTTTCTTGAGTCATTTTCCGTGTAAAACCACGAGCTGAGACAACCCTGGGAGCGAAAAAAGGGAACCCAGGCTCCCTCCCTGCCCCGTCCACGCCCACAGAGAGGAAAACACAGCCCCTGGTAGCCAGGAATTGTTGTTCCCTGCTTTTCCAGAGTGGGTTTCCCTGGGCTGAAAATTCCCTGTATGTGGAGGAAAAGGAAGCAGATTCCTGCTCACTCCAAAACTTCCTGTCCCCAGGGTAGGAAGCAGAAATAGGGAAAAGCACCAGACCAGGAACAGGCACTGCCTGGAGAAGTCAGAAAAGCTGGGTTCACATTTTTCCAAGGAAAGAGGCACCACTGGGATCCCCCAGGGCTGTTTGGCATCAGCACCTGAGGGTTTGATTCATCCAACAAAATCATGGAATGGCGTGGGTGGGAAGGGACTTCAATCACCCAGCTCTAAGGGGGAAGGGCAGCAGCAGCCAGCAAAAAACAGGAATTTGGGTGAGTTCTGCTGCTGGGAACCCGAGCCGTAGTGCAAGGGTTCTCACCTTCCCCACAGAGCGTTATTCCCAAATATTCCTGGGGGGGAGAGGGAGGATCAGCTCAGCTCAGCCCCCAGAGCAGGGTGCAAACCCCTTCCTGCAGGGCTTTCCTGGGATGGGAACAGGGAATGACCCATCCTGGGGCTGGGATCAGCACAAGGAACCTGGGAGCATCCACCCACCCATCCATGCATCCATCCCTCCATCCATCCCTCCATCCCTCCATCCCTCCCTCCATCCCTCCATCCCTCCCTCCATCCCTCCATCCCTCCCTCCATCCCTCCATCCCTCCCTCCATCCCTCCATCCCTCCCTCCATCCCTCCATCCCTCCCTCCATCCCTCCATCCCTCCCTCCATCCCTCCATCCCTCCCTCCATCCCTCCATCCCTCCCTCCATCCCTCCATCCCTCCCTCCATCCCTCCATCCCTCCCTCCATCCCTCCATCCATCCCTCCATCCATCCTGTAAAACGTCTTCCCACTTTCTGGTTTTGATGGGAATTGAAGAACTTGATGCAAGTGTGACCTCAAGGGCTTCCTTCCTCTTTCAGGGTTTGGTTGTTTTGCTGTTTCGTGGGGTGGTTTTGGGGTTGTTTTTTGGTTTGGTTTGGATTTTTGGTTGGGTTCCTGTTTGTTCGTTTGGGGGTTTTGTTTGTTTGTTTGGGTTTGTTTGGTTTTTGGTTTTTGTTTGGGGTTCTGTTTGTTTGTTTTGAGTTTTGTTTGTTTGTGTTTTTTGTTTTATTTGTTTGTTTGGGGGGGGTTGGGTTTTTTTTTTGGTTGTAATTTCTTGGGGGTTTTGTCCGTGGCACCAACCCACCCCTGCTGCCAGCAGGGAGGATGACTCTGTTTTCTGGGAAAAAACAGCTCGTGGGAAGTTGTTTTCCCTGGTTTTTCCTTTTCTTTCCATCCCTTTGTGTTTGTGGGGTTTTTGTTTCTTTGCTGTTTTGTTTGGGGGGTTTTGATCCAGGTTCTGCTTGGAAGATCCAGCGGGGCAATTAGCTGGCAATGGCCGCTTCCCAATTAATTAGGGATCCTGCCAGAGAGCTGGAGCAGGAGCCCATGGAGAGAGAGGGGCAGGAAAACACGGCTGGGCTGGACCCCAGGAAATCCCGGGATAAGGAGAGAAATCCTCTCTGGGCAAACTCCTCTCCTTGGTGCTGGGAGAAACCCAGGGGAAAAGGCCTGGGGAGTTTAATGGGACTGGGATTGGCTCCTTTAGGGAAAAGGCTTTGGGAGTTTGGGTGCTAATGGGATTGGGATTGGCTTCTTTGGGAGTTTGGGTTTTAACGGGGTTGGGATCGGCTCCTTTAGGACTGGTCCCACAAAGGCTGAGTCTGGCTCCTTTGTTAGGCTCTGTTTTGGGTTTAGGCTGTTCCCTGTTAATCTCTGGCTCTTTGTGCGCCACATCCCAGCCTCGGTTCTGCTCCCCTGCCCCTCCAAGGTGGAGTTGTTGTTCTGCCCTGGAATTCCAGCTTTTCCACGCGCCTGGGAGCAGAGGGAAAGCAGCAGTGGCTGCCTTTGGAACCAGCTGCCCTTTGCGTTCCCGATTTTCTCCAGGAGGGAAAATTCCTTCCAGGCAAAGGTCGAGCAGGGAGCTCCATGGGTATAAAACATCACCCCCTGCACCCCAAGCAGCTACCAGAAATCACCCCCAACTCCCTCACGTGGATTTTCGAGGTGTCCCTTGCACCCCACAGCTGCAGAGTTGGGGGGAGATCCCCCCTGGCCCTCCCTGGCCTCACCAGTGGTGGGGGGGTTGAAATTCCTGCTCCTCTCTGAGAGATCCCGAAGATCCTTCAGCATTTCCCTGCTGGGTCCTTCACCTGCCTTTGAGTCTCTGAAGAATTTCCAGCTCAGAGCTCTGAGCCAAAAGCCCTCTGCTTTTTTTTTTGGTTTATACTTCATTTTGGAGCCCGGGATATTTAACATTTCAGACCCTCGAGCTCACAACCTGCATGGTCTGGTGGACACAGGGACTGAGAGAGAGGTGAAAAATGGGTGTAAAAAGGGAAAAGAGGGTTAATTCATTTTGTTTAATACTTCAATTTGTAGCCTGGGATATTTAACATTTCATTCCTTGGCTCCCTCATGTGTGAGCTCACACCCTGCATGGCCTGGTGGACACAGGGACTTCAGAGAGAGGTGAAAAATGGGTGTAATAAGGGCAAAGAGGGTTAATTCCAGCTGCATGACATTAGTTCCTCCACAGGCACAATTATTTCTGCCAGATTCTCACATTTTAACTCTCCCTTAGGGGTGTGAGGGAGTTGGGATATCTTTTGGTGATGTGGTGATTCCTTTTATAATTTTTATAATTTTTGTAATTGTTATCATTTTTACCATTTTTATCCTTTTCAGCTGATGTCACCACCAGTTTCCTGCTGATCCTCGTGCTGTTCGTCATCAGCTCCCACCTCCTGCTCGGGGTGCTCAAGGTGCGTTCCCCACAAACGACATTCAGGGGTTCGGGGTTTGGATGGTGCCCACTGGAATGATGGTCAAAAAAATCAGAAAAACACCCAGAATCACAAGAATCACGCAGGAAAAGGCAAATAAAAACCCCAGAATCACCCAGGAAAAAGGCAGAAAAAAATCCCAGAATCACACAGGAAAAAGGCAGATAAAAACCCCAAAATCACACAGAAAAAAAGGCAGAAAAAAAATCCCAGAATCACACAGGAAAAAAGGCAGATAAAAACCCCAGAATCACACAGGAAAAAGGCAGATAAAAATCTCTCCTCGTCCCAGAGGGGAAGAGGGACTGGTTTGAAGCCTCAGGTTCTTGTGAAAAGCTTCAAACACCCAAATTTACCAAATCTGGGCAACATTTCCACCCAGACTGTTTTGGGTGTTAAATAAAGGAGATTTTATGATTCAGAAAGGTTTTCTTGCCTCATTTCCTCACTCTGTTGCAAGTCAGGCCCTGTGAGAGAACTGAACAGGCCCCGTTACATCAGGGACTCATTTCCCGGTTCAGGAGGAGGAACGACCAGGCCTTGGGGTGGAAACCCCAGGGATCTGATGGTGACAGAGTTCTAAGTACTAAATCCCACCCACACGACCCAGTCCTCCCTCTGTGGAGCGGAATTTTAGGGATAGTGGGATGCAAACTCTGGTGGGATCAATGGCAATGTCACAGACTGAGAATTCAGAGGAATTTTCCAAAGGGGTGAAGAAAAACCAGCGTTGATGCCCCTTTTTTTCTCTGGATCAGCTGTCACTGGAATCAGAAATTCCAGGGAAGTGTTAATTCCTGGAGCACCACATGAGTGCTTCCAGGTGCTGACAGCTGCTCTCATTTCCCACCTTTTCCTCCCCAGAAGAGGGAGCGGCTCCTGATCCCCTTCCTGGCCCTGCAAGTCATCGATTTCCTGCTCAGCCTCCTGACCATGTTCAGCTCCTACATCCAGGTCCCGGCCATCATCTCTGTGTCCTCCCTGGGCCACACGGTGGGTGACAGCTCCTCCTGGGTGGGTGACGGCTCCTCCTGGGGGGCTCCTGGCTTTCCGGGAGGTGGGGGATCCTTGGAACGAAGGATCGTTACCTGGGGCTGTGCTTTGTGCGGAATAATTTAGGATGGAATGAAGGATCATTATCTTGGGCTGGGGTTCTTTCATGGAACCATTTAGTTTGGGATGAAGGATCGTTCCCTTGGGCTGTGGTTCTCCACGGGATCCTCTAGGATGGATCCTTTGGGATCCTGGAAGGTTGGAATAAAGGGTCGTTATCTTGGGCTGTGTGTCTTCATGGAATCCTTGAATTTGGAAAAGACCTTTAGGGTCCTGGATCCAGAGGTGAGGTTGTTTCTCCTGGCTGCAGACAGGCTGCAGTCCCTGGAGGCTGGGGGAAACCAGTGGCAGCTGGCACGGTTATTTTCCCATTTCTTTCCCCGTGTCTGGGAATGTGGATTTCCTCCCGGCTTTGGGGGCGGTGGCTCTGGGTGTGCCCCCGGCAGGAGGGGTTTGCTGGAGATGATCTGGGGGTGTCACTGCTCCGGCCACAGGGTTCTGTGGAGCTCGGATGAAGCCCCACAAACCTTTGCTCACTCTGGGCCAGCAGAAGGGAAGGTCTGGGTGGAATTTAAGGGAATTTAGTGACTTAGACTCGGTGTGACCAATCACAGGCCCTGTGTAAAGTGTGAATAATCTGCAGAAGTGACCCAATCCTGTCGCTGTAACCCAATTCCTGTCCCCCTCAGCAGGGCCACTCCAGGATCCCTCTGCTGGCGCTGCAGCTGCTGGATTTCTGCCTGAGCATCCTCACCCTGTGCAGCTCCTACATGGAGGTGCCCACCTACCTCAGCCTCCCGCCCGCGGACAGCGGGGTAGGTCCTCACCCAGCTCCGCTCATTTTCCTCATGGGAACTCCGTAAATCCCCTTTCCGAGGCTGTGCAGCTCCCCTGACCCCCCGGGACATCCAGAACCGCTCGGTTTGACAACAAAGAGGATTTCCCGTGTTCTCCCCAGCGCTGTTCCCGGCTGACAGCTCCCGTGTTCCTCGAAAACACGCCGTGTTTTCCCCTGTAGGAATCTGATGGATGCAAATTGCAGAGCAGAGATTCAGGTGGAGCTGCCTGCATGGGAAATGCCTCAAATTTCATCTTTATTAAACAGTCGGGTTTAATAAGTCCCACCCCAGTGCTGCTCTGAATTCATGGAGTCATCACATTCCTAGGGAAGGATGGAGACACCGATTTAAGGCCCTGGGATCATGGTCCCAAATTTCTCCCTCCAGAGAGAAGAGCAGGAAAATCCCTGGGGGGGCTGGTGGCAAAAGTGGAAATTGAAATTTCAAAAGTTCTTATTTAAATAGAAATTTAAATAGAAATTGCCCAAGGAGTGGAAGCAGCGGGAGGGAAACGACACCCCAGTGCTCCTGCTGTGGTGAAAGCCCTTCGTCCCTTGTTCTGCCCGAGCCCTGAGCCCTTCTCCGAGGGTGTCCCGGCACAGGGAACGAGGGTTTGGGGCTGACACCTTCTCCCTTCTCCCTTCTCCCTTCTCCCTTCTCCCCCAGGGCTCTCTGCCCGCCCTGCGGAAGCTGCCAGCAGAGGAATACACCAAAGTGATGATCACCTTCACCATCGCCTTCCTGGCCGTGCTCTTCCTCAAGGTAAAAGGCTCTGGAGCGAGGCTCTCCCAGGAAAATTCAGCTTTAATTCCCTCCCAAATCTGCCTTGTTGGGCTCTCCTCAGGCACGGTGGGAGCTGTGCCTCAGCGTGGTTTATCCAAAAATTATCCAAATATCTGCTTTTACGCTTCCGTTTGAGTTACAAAGCAAAATCCGTCTTAAATCCCCAAATTATGGCTGCCCATCCTCTCTAGAAGGATGAAAAGGTGGGAGACAAACACAGCGGAGTCCTCTGCTGTAATGTGCCAAAATGAGAGAGATTATTGAGCAGCAGGGGAGACCTTGCACTGGGTGAGTGGCTGTGCCCACTCTGAGGGGAGCAGATATTCACTGATATTCTCCTCACTGATATTCCCAGAGTTCATTAAACCAGGAGCTAAACCCTGCTGGAGCCTCAGGAAGCTCCACTGGGAGAGGGTTTCCATTCTTTTATTGCTTCAGTGGCTCAGAGAACTGATTTTTCACTGAAGAAAACCTGATTTTTCCAGGTATTTGGGCAGAAACTGCCACTTGTGAATTGGAAAACATTTAAATTCTGAGACTTCCAGGTGGGCCAGATAAGCCGGTGAGGAGTGGAGAGCTTTGAGTGGGTGCCCTTTAAAATCTCTTTTAGTATTTGCATGGAATGCGCAGCAGGAGTGGAGATAACCCCGAGCCCCAGCTGGCAGGGATCTTCCTGACCTGGCAAACGGATTAATTGGAATTTGGCTTTACCCACAAAATGCTGGATTTGCAGTCACTTTTTGTGCTGGGGTTTGTAAAAGGAGGGATGGGATGGGATGGGATGGGATGGGATGGGATGGGATGGGATGGGATGGGATGGGATGGGATGGGATGGGATGGC
>VZRO01008280.1:399723-411653 GCA_013397915.1 Daphoenositta chrysoptera | reverse complement strand
GACAGCAGGGGTAATGTGAGAACATTACTATAAAGCAGAGATATCAAATAAGAGAATGTTTTTTTAACAAAAATTCTCCCTTTGTTATGTTTTTCTTCAAATCCTTGTTTTACTTTCTTTTTGAAAAAGTAAGGCTTGTTGAAAAGTCTTGTACTGTGGCCGGATGAAGGGCCTGCAGAGAAACCTGGGTTACTTGGGCATGGGGAAAACATGTATTTATATTGGGACAGAAGTGGGGGACAGGCAGAAGGTGCCCAGGCATGGGTGGGGGTCCTGGGCTGGCCCCAGGAGGGTCCTTGCAGAGCTGGATGCTGGTGCTGGATGTGCCTCAGTAATTTGGGGGCACCCCTGCTTACCCTGCTCTCCGCTTGGCTGCAGCTTTGGCAGCACTGACCTTCAGGTTCTGTTGGGAGTTGTAAACAGAATTCTTGCTGTACACAGGAACTCGTGTGCCGTGTGTGAGCACTCCCTCACCCCTACCTGGCTGGTTGGAGTATTGATGGAAAAATCTGCCGGGTGGGAAGCTCAGCCCTGGGCCCTGGGAAGAAGTGTGGATGCCTCAGCACCACCAGAGCGTGGCTCTCCCATCTCCATGTCCTTGCTTAGGACAGCAGATCCCAAAGTGCCCGTGCCTGGGGCATGCAGGGGAGCAGGGATGGGCACTGGGAGCTGCTCCCAGGCGCCCTGGGAATGCCAGTGCCACCCAGGTCTGCCTTGTGCAGGTGGCCCAGTCCATCCTTGCTCTCCAGGTGCTCTGTAGGGTTCTGCAGGCCTGCTCAAATTAGGTTGGGGTTGTTTGTCCCTGTTTCAGTCATGTGGATTAGTAGATGTTTTTTGCAGATGTGAAAGAGCTCTGCAGGTTACTGAATAGGGATTTTTATTTGTGCCAGCAGTATCTCCCCCAAACAGTTCTTGACATGTATTTAAATTGTACTTTCTGGAAGTCAGGGAGTTGCCACAGTAAGTATTTGAACAGTGTGTACATTTTTCTGCCTTACCATGGACGTTGGTACTGAATTACCATAATTAACATTACATAACATTTGATACCTGTTTGCTTTCATGTCCTAAAGCTGAAGATGCAAGGTTTCCAAACTGTATCTCTGCTGAGACCTTGCACGGGTTGTGCTTTTTTAGACTGTGCTGGACCAGCTTCTTACTTTAACTCAAAGTTTTCATCAGTCCAGGAACATCACATGAAGGAACTGTAGCTGAAAAAAGGGTACAAAAAAGAAGGAACTGTAATTGGAAAAATGTACAAAAAGCTGTTTTAATATGCAAACAGCAATGACTGAACACCTCACAGGGAGACAGAAGCCAAGTGCAAGTTTAGAACATCCAAAGATAATTTCCCTCAACAGGTAATGGTCTGGATTTTTTGTTGTGCTGCCCATACAGTGTCACTACTACTGCTAATTATAAACTGGACCTGTTAGCTTGCTGGATTCCAGAGCCATTTGTGCAGGAAGCTAATTGAGTGGGAGCTGCTTCTAGGCACAAGGAGCAGCTTTTGCATTGTCAGCCAGAACAGCTCTGATCTTGCATAGTAAGAATATATAAAAATGACTGATGAAGCAGGAGGTTTCTTGAATACAGTGTTTTGCAGCTCATAGAGTTTTCTTTATCTTGCACTCTGCAGGAAACCTCCCAGTGGATACAGAGCAAACACATAAGCTGTGACAGGTGGACAAGAAATCAGATTTTTCTGTCTAATAATTTATTGGCTGCTGTTAAGGTTGTCATTGTTCTGACAGAAATGGGCTAGTACAGACAGCTGCAGCAACAGGTAAAACTTGGTTCAAAGGCAAAATGTCATTTTGGAAGGGGTTAGTAGCAGATTATTGGTGATGACCATGTGAACAAAAGCATGGTGGAGCAAGAGGTCTCTCAGATAGGAAGTTGATTTTAGCCTCCTGCTCCTCCAGCAGAGCCATCCCTGCATTCGGGTGGGTGAGGCTGGAGAGATCCTTTGTGTTTGAGCTTGGCTTTCAGCTCCCTTGCTTTCAGAATGGGGTGTGATCTATCTGTGCTGGAGTGAGGTTTTCCAGGAGTGTTCAACTGGTCTCTTCCTGCAGCTGTGCAGAGTCTCGAGGTGGTGGTAAGAGATGGTTTTGTGATTACCTTTTATTGCCTTTAATGCCATGGCTGCAGCCCAGCCTCTCGGTGACCAAGGGCATTGTGAGAGCACAAGGCAGTCAAACACTTACATTACACTCGTGCTGTGGGTCTGGGTGTGCTGTTAATGCAGCAGGCACATTGCCTCCGTGTTTGTAAGCCATCATTTGGGGAATGGTTTTGTTTAAATTAGGAGAAGAGGTGGGGTGGCTTCATGGGAAACCCAGTTCAGAAGCACAGGGGCTGATGTGCTGCTCGAGCATTTCTTTGGAAAACAAAATGAGCTTGCAGATCTTAATCAGCATGTTTGAGCTGGTGCCCGTGTCACAAAAACTGTAGCTCCTACGGGAAGAGATAAGGTTCTGGTAAACAAGATGATTGGGTCAGGAACTGCTGCACTGCTGATGTCTGCAGAAAGTTGCCCCTGGGCTGACTACATGAGAGTGCTTAATATCCTTAAAATGAAGGCACAGCTAGTGAAAACTTAGATGTAGACATCAGACTCTTGATTCTCTTTCCAAGCAGTATTATTCTTTATTTAACTGCCTTTGACTTGTAGCTCTTTAAAAAGTTTTGAAACTTTTGGTATGTTTTTGAAGGTAACTTTGGTATGTTTTTGAAGGTTACTTGAAGGTACCTAAAGTGTTTACGCAAGTAACCTTTGGGTTTCTGTGTTGTATGCTGTACTTCTTTCATGTGCTTTAGAAAAAAAAACAGCAAAAGCTAAGTGGAGAAAAATTATTGCTCTTGTGAAACCAGAATCACAGTTGTCAGATGCAGTTTTAGAATAACTCATCTCTCCTATGGCCTTCTGCATTTCACAGACATGGAGGTCTCAGTTTCTCCAAGTATGATAACAGTGTGAAATGTCTCTGCTACTGAGTGAGTTTAAATATTTAGACTTACTGCTCTTTTTTTTTTTTAGAATAATGAGAACTGTTTACTGCCCCTTCAGTTCATGATTGGTGACTTAAAATCAATTTCTACACATTATGATTTAAGTTCCTTGAGGACTGAATATGTTTTTGTCAAAATAAAAGCTATTTGAGACTGTTCTTTCCAGCTGCTTTGCAAAACAGGAGGTGGGGATCTGTGTAATCATAGTGGATTTGTTGTGGTTTGGATGGGGGAGAGACATTTCAGGGTGATGGGCTGTAATGAAAACAGGGAATTCTGTTTTCTTTATTTATTGCTGCTGTACCATTCCTTTTTATGTGCTGCTGTTTGTCGTGGACTTTATTTGTTGGCTTCAGCAAGAATAAGGCCCCAGAGGAGGGAGGAGTAGCACGTACCTCAGCAGTGCACCCTGACTGTTTCAGTGGGATCCTTTCTTTACAGCAGGGAGGGGAGGGCAGGGCTGGGGCTGGGGCGGGTGCCACAGGGATGGATGGATGGTCTGAACAAGTGCCAAGCACCAGGTTCCTGCCAGAGACAGCTGCCTGCTTGGTAACACCATTATTTCTGCAAATAAAAATTGTCTACACTCTCATAAACAGATTATACTTGGGCCTCGCTGCCTCGCACGTTTCTGCTATGGAAATAATTTCAGTGTGAGAGAAAATATGTCTATGTGTGAAGCAGTTTTGAATTAAGTTGTTAAGCTTGTACAATTCCTGATATGGGCAAAACTGTACCCATGTGAGTTGCCTCCCTTTCAGATGAGAGCTGATGTACTGCTCTTGATGCTGGAACCAGCTTTTGCTGGGCTGCTGCCATTTATTTAGTGCAGCCTTGTTTGTGCTGACAGTTGCAGATGGGTCTTACACAGCTGGGCCTTGGTGGTTATGTACAGTAATTCTTACTGTTTTGCTTTGGCACTAAATAGTTTCATAGTTTTAAGAACTCAAAATACAGAGCAAACACATAAGCTGTGACAGGTGGACAAGAAATCAGATTTTTCTGTCTAATAATTTATTGGCTGCTGTTAAGGTTACAGATTTGACTTGATTGCCATTGTTCTGACAGAAATGGGCTAGTACAGACAGCTGCAGCAGCAGGGATAGAGGTAAAGCTTGGTTCAAAGGCAAAATTGCATTGAAATTTTTGCTTTGTTGTTCTTACTGATTTAACATCTGCGGTAACACAGGTAGGAGTGTGATAGTTTCAGGTCTCAGCTGTGATTTGCAAGGCCATATAAAAGAGTTCCCTGTAATGGGTATATTGCTTTTTGCCACCACCAGGATGTCTCTAGCACAGGAAAGCTGTAGCTTGGAGCCCAAGGGCTGAAGGGAGACTTTTGGAGAGCACTACGGCACCGCTGGGCACTGCAAGAAACTTAAAAACTGGGAGGGCTAAATGGTACGCAGGGTTTTGTGGCCTGTCTGTGGGGTGTCTCTTGCTCTGCAGAAATACTGGTTCAGAAATCACAGGCAGCCCCGTCCTTGCCCGTTTCAGGTGTACCACGTGTCCTCGGACAGCTACGAGACGCAGAACCAGCACTACGGCAGGAGCTTGACCAAGGAAACCGTGAAGGACGGTAAGGGAACCGGGCTGGCGGCACTCGGTGCTCCTGGGATTTTCCATTGAAATACTTCTTTACAGAACTCTTTGGAAAAGTAGTCTGGGTGTTCCCGGCTTAAAAGTCTGGTTTTGTCCTCATGTCAGATGGGTCTTTGGCTGTTTGCTGTAGTGTTGGGTTCCACCATGGGTGTTGTAGAAGGGCAGGCCTGAAGGCCCACAAAAGCATCTTCCCTAGGCCCGGGGGTAACCATGGAAACACTTCCAGGGCACCTGAGATGGGCTGGAAAAGAGGACCATGGGTCAGTGACCTTCCTGACCAATGGCCCGGGAAGATTGTGGTTAGTGGCCTTATCTGGGATTATTTACACCTTCCCATAATAGGTGATATCTAGGGAATACTGCAGGTGAGTGGGTGAAATCCTGGGATTTGATCTTCCTGTTTACATGAGGTTATATCCTGTTTGTGCACTGGTATTTGGGTAACCTGAGCTGTGCAATGAACGTCTTTGCGCTTCTCCCTCTGGCAGGCAAAGCCCTTGCCCGGCGTGAGTGCTGCACTGTAGTGTTTGAGCTACCTGTCAATCTGAAATTAAGTGCAATTAAGTGGCTGCAACAGCAGTGCAGACTATAGGAATTCCCTCCTTTGTTACTTATAAGGGGGAGAGAATTCTAGAATTCAACTTCTTTGCAGCTTTGAAACTATAATGAAATAGAAATCTTTTAAAAGTATTACATGTTTTTATTATAAATACATTTTTTTTGTCTCTAGTTGTCTTCTGTGAATATCTAAGTGTCTTTTCTATTAGCTACTATAAATGCATCTTTCAGTTCAAAGGACTTTCTCAGTTGAAGTCAATCCACATGTTGCTCTACATTAACAAGAAATAAAAATGCTGCCCTCATGGGGCTGTTTGGTGATAATTATTGCAAACTAGTTATTAGTTGACACCTGTTCATCTGTCCCTCAGCAAGGGACAGAAGGTACACTCATGATAACAAGCTGCTTGAGCCTGTTTATGTGTGCAGAATTTAATGGGTCCCTGCCCAAAACTGTCCAGACACTGAACAGACCTGGGAGCAGGAACCATGTTCGTTTACTGTGTGCTTGATACTTTTATTTACAACCCATGCCCAAGCTGTAGTATTACACAGCAGGTGATGTGACTGAAGGTCTCAGAGTTCTTTGGTTCACTTTGGGTTAAGTTAATAATTGCCTAAAGAGAAACTACTTGAACACTGTCTGTTCCTTCAAATAAGAACCATTCTCATCCCAAAATAAATGAAAATCGTTTGTTTTCTTTTCAGAAGTGAAAATAATCCCAGAATGTGTGTATTTCTTGCAGGCATCTCAAAGTTTTTCCACAGTGGGTACTGCTTGAGAAAAGATGTGGTAGCTGCCAGCATTCAGAAGGTTGAAAAGATTCTGGAGTGGTTTGAGGGCCAGACACAACTCAACTTCTACGCAAGCTCGTTGCTGTTTGTCTATGAAGGTTCGTGCCAGGCAACAACTGTGAGGTTGAGTGATGTCACCTTGGCAGAGAAGAGAAGAGTGCCCAAAGGCCTGTTATCAGATGGAGATGTATTGGAGTATAATAATAATATTCATGTGATAAATTCTACAGAGAATGGGAAAATTGAAGCCTCTGTAAGTAAAGGCTTGTCTAAATTTTATGCACTTCACAAAAAGGCGTGCTCCAAGAGGCACCACAGCCAGCTCTCACTGAAAGTTGAAAACTCAGAGCAAGACAATGTGTGGAAAAGCAGCACGTGCATTACACAGGAGCACCTGAATGGAAATGTCCTACCCCAACTGGAAAAAGTTTTCTACCACGTGCCAGCAGAGACCAAGGAAAGTGCAAATGTTGAAGTCCGAATGATCGATTTTGCTCATGTGTTTCCTAGCAACACGAAGGATGAGGGCTATATTTATGGTCTGAAGAATCTAATCACAGTACTTCAAAATATTTTGGATAACTAAATTCTTTGCTATGTTTTTTATTGGGGGCCAATGATAAAGAGCAACAACATGAAGAATTTCTGCACTTGTAATGCTGTATAACTGGGTTTGTATTGTTCTATATTTTATTTGTCTTTGTACTTTTGGTAGAAGGGTTTAACTTTTTATAATTTCACTCAGGAAAAAATATCGATAGTTAATTAGGAAGTGTGAAAGGATGAAGATACTTGAGATAAAGCAGGATAGACAAATTAATAGAATGAAGTGTATGTGGTTGGTTTAAGTCCAAGGACTAGCAGGAGCAAGGGTTATGTTAGTTCCTCTAATGACTTTAGCATAGATGACATTTTTGCCCACTTAGCCTTGACACTGAGCCGCATCTCCATTACCAGGTGTTTAGAAAATAGACTGAAAGTTGTAAGGTGCAGGATTGATGTCCTCAGTGCTGCCCTTGTGTTTACTGTATTTGAATAACTGGAGTAACCCTGCTTGGAGAGAAATCCTGTGCTGAGTCTGCAGTCTCACCTGAAGCCAGTGCATCCCAAAGTGCTTTTCCATGTCATGGGACAATATTGTTGTTCTTTCAGCCCTTCCCCCTTCGTGGATGTCTCTAGCCAATGTTCACCACAGATGAGCTACCATGTAATTTGTGTTGAGGTGCTAAGAAAATGCTGGAGTACAAAACCATGACAGGCTTAAACTGCACAACTTCCAGAGAAACTGTTTGTTCCGAAGAACGAGTGAAAGAATGCCAAATGCAAGATGTCCCAGGAACTGATTTGGTTTAGGAGATCATGTCAGTCTGTTAATGGAGTGTCTGATGCTGTGATTAAGGGAAATGTCTCCCTCCTTTGTTCTCATGGCCCTTCTTCAACAACAGTGCTTTCAAAAGCAAACTGGTAGAATGGGGGAACGAGTGTTTTGGGTGAGTGTACAGAGCTCTGCTCGCTGTAGGCCACTTGCATTTTTGCAATGAGTGTTTGATGCTTCCACTGCTGGGGAGCACTGACTGGAACCACCAGCAGCAAAGGGGGAGGAACCTCCTGTGAGATGGTCCAGCCTTGGAGCCACCAGCTGTGCCACCCTTGTGCCAGTGGAGCTGTGGCTCTCCCTCCCCGGGGTTCTTTAATGACACACAGGCGAGCTGTGTAATCTGAAAGCTGTCCCATTCCCTTCCTTTTCACGAGAAAAATTCAACTTTTGTATAGAATGCTTGAGATCAGGATGATGTATCCAAAGTGGTTTTGGTGTGTCTCTTCTGTGTGCTGTGTACGTGGCTGTGCTGCCATGCATATTGCAGTGAGCTGTATGAAAAGTGGGAGTGGAGGAGTCTTGCCATCCCTAGAGCAAGATTTTAATGCTTAAAGCATTTCCAGGATGAAAATGTTTTAGAATGGATTTGGTCATTGGAAACATTCATCTTTTTCGTGTGGACTTGGTGACCCTGTGGCCTTGCTGCTCTCTCTGTGTGATGTTCTGCACTATGCACTCAGCTGTGTACACATCTTGACAAATTCTTCATTGGACATCTGTTTTCTACATGACAAAGAGATTAATACTTTTTCACACAAATATGCTGTTTTAAATAAAGCTGAATTTTTAGCTCTATTCAAGAACTTGGGTTAATTGGGAGAAACAGGGTATTACTATGAGTAGAATCACATGGTTTAAAGTTTAGAGCTCATAGTGGCAAATACATTCAAGACTGAAAACCATGTTTTAGTAACACGATGTTTTAGAAGTATGGGAAAAGGGGCTTGCAGGAGGGGTAATACCAGTGTGTTGAAAATTTTATGTGAATTACACTGAAGGCTGAGGGGGAAAGTACCAGGAAGAGAGGGACTTCTTTTTCCTACCTGGTATTTCTCTTGCACCTTATAGTTAATATATTCCCAACTCTCTGTGAATTAATTTAAGCCATATTCTAGAAAGAGTTTGTGGTTTTATTTGCTTTGTCGCTGGTTTCTCTGTTATGATTTTGTTGTTCTATCCCGTAAATAATCAACACTAGAGTAGTCCAAACTGGTAGTGGCCTTGTATGATAAAGTTACAAGGTTTTATCGAAAATATGGGCAAAACCACTTAAACATCATCATTTTTGTCCTCTGTAATTCATCTCTCCTGGATTTTAATCCGTTTTGTACCAGAGAAATCAGCCATTTACGTCAAGTCAGCTATTGGAAAATGACAAGTATGCACTTAGTACCATGCATTCTCCTGTCTCTGCTTTAAGATACATGTCCTCGGTGTTTGAATGCTCTTTAAGTATTGATTGTTTTGTTGGCTATGGCAGTGTTTGTAATGCGCCTGGAATATTGTCAACCTGTCAGAATATTTTGAATAAAAAAATAATTTTATCATGGTTTTTGTACCAGTAGTTATTATGAATGTATTTCTGTTAATTTAAAATGTAATTTGAGAAATAAGAGTATTCTTCATTGGAAGCTGTGTAAATAAAGCTTGCTGTTGGAGGTGTTTGGGCATAGTACCAGCTGTGAGTTTGAGCCTGGAGAGGCCTTACATTCCCCTTGTTCTTGCACATTTTAGACTCGGTGTGTCTAGTGTCTGGTACCTGAGCCAGTTGTTTTCAGTTATAGCTGGAGATGTATTCACAGAAATCATTAAACATTGTGGATTGGTTAATACATAATTAATCAGAAGGTGAAGAGGGGGACAGTGGGTCACTGAGCTGATGTACTCTGGATGATTGATCTCCCTCCCTCTCAGCCATGCCCCTTTTGTTCTCTGGACAAAGTACACAGGACAGCAACCCTTACATGGAAATCCTTACAGGAATGGTCACAAGGCTTGTAGGGTTTTATGTCCATAAAACAGTGGATAAGAGTTGGAGAACTAAATTCTTTGCTATGTTTTTTATTGGGGGCCAATGATAAAGAGCAACAACATGAAGAATTTCTGCACTTGTCCATAAAATGCACTTATGTCCATAAAACAGTTCCTGCCCCAGCCTAGTGTGGTGTAGCTGGGTGCTAGGGCTGCTGAGGAAACCGATGGTTTTAAGCAATAAGAGTTGGGTTTAGCAGAGCCCACTCTAAAAAAGGAAGAATTCATGCAGCATTGTCACTCATGGACTCTGAGAATATAGGCTTCTGAAGCCTTTCTGCCTAGGTGATGATGTGAGAACTGTGCATAGGCTTACCTAAGGAGAACTTGAGTTGTAAAAAGTTTTATAAAAAGCATTTACAAATGTATTTTTGAATATGGGTGAAATTTGTTGCATAAATTACATTGGAAGTTACTATACCACTATGAAATACTTAATTCAATCAATTTGTTTTATGAACTGAACTGGAGACTTTACTTGTAGTTGTGATTCTGATGAAACTTGTGCTGTTTTGGTTTTTTCTACTGTAATGCATAACCAGAGTGTTCTTTTCCATAATCTCACAGCTTCATGGAGAACTTTTAAAAGTACTCAGTAGATTAGGAAATCACTAATTTCCATTAATTTGATTACCAGAGTGCATATGTTCTTGAAATATTTCAGTGCATGTGATATTGTAAGTAATGTTAACACGCTACAAATTTAGAACCCCAGTAAAACTTCCTCACCTACAGGGAGCTCCTGCTCCAAGTGGATTGTGCAGAGTTTCAGATGGGCTTTCTCAGGTGTGACAACAGCAGTGGTGAAGGGACAGTGTCACCTATGCTAGCCATATCAGGTGTGCAGGGGTGTTCACATCATGAACCCAAAATCATGGGAATGACTTGCTCCCTGAAGCACAGCCAAATGTAGGAAGACACGGGAAGGGTGGAGACTGACATCCACACCTGCTGTTTAAAGTAAGGATTGATTGTTCATCCTCCGAATTTCTTTAGGGTTTTTTTCCCCCACATGCTGTTTCTTCCTGAGTGCTGCCTTTGACCCTTGCCACAGGTGGCATCATGATGGAAATCTGTATTTCCTAAAAATGCCTCCTAAAATTATGCCCCGTAACTCCTCTTGAAGTGCTGCTATTGGCAAACACCGTCAAATGCCTCAAATCCTGTGGGAATGCACTCTCCCCTGGAAGAGCAGGAGTGGAGGATGATGGATGGTTCCATAGGAGATTGGATCGTAGGCTTTGTGAGAGTTCTGTACTGGTGACTTGAAGAGGATGTTCTGGGGGCAAGGTGAGTGACAGCCAAACCGTGTGGAGTTTTCCTTCCCTCGCTGCAGTTGTGGAAGTTTGGGTTTAAGGAGGTATTTACAGCAAGGAGCGGTGAGAGTTCCTGAGGAGCCCTGAGCTGCAGCACAGAGAATGGCTGCGGGTGAGATCCAAAGGCTGCAGATCATCAGGTGTCCCGCGGAGAGAATGTGCTGTGCTTGTTCCTCGGGTTAAAACGGTGTTATTTGGGAAGTGCATTCATCTCCGTAACCACGGGCCAAATCCCGTCTGCTTCTCATGTTCGCAGCAATCTGTAAATGGAAGCTGCAGTGGAAAATTGCCATCCAAGGGGCAAATGTGTTTGAAAGGGGAAAACAAGCAAACCAAGGGTTGTACCGCAGAGAACATGTTTCAATAAGTATCTTTTACTCTGGTCTTGTTTATAGTGGAGATGGGCCTTGTGGATTTGGAGTTTAATTTGTTACATGACATACAGTAGCAAAGTCAGAACAAAGGTACTTGGTTTGAATTGTGTACCGTGGTTCAAGTAGTTATTTTATTTCATAGGTCACTTTCTAAAAAAGTAACTTCCAAATACGATGTGTGTTGCACCTGACTAAATGAAACTACAGTGCACAAAGGCACTTTAATCCTCTGGGAACTACTGGAACGTAGATGAAAGCATGTGAAATTGCACCTGATGCTGTGTTGTTAATTGGTTTGAGATTTAAAGTTATTCATTATGCTTGATGGATGAATGTGTCTAGTCTAATCTCAGTTTCTTTGATCCAAATGTCTAAAGCTGCCCTTCAATCTCCTCTGATCTGTATGTGTTTGTAATTTCATTTGCTATTTTCTGACATTCTTGGACCACAGGGGGTATTGTTAATATTACCCATGTTTATTTTATAGAACATTGTACTATGCTATCTACCAACTTTTGTAACTTAATTAGTAGTGATATTTAGGGTCATTCTAATAGCTGTATATTTGGCAAATTATTAAAATTTTCTGCAAGTGGCTTGCAAGTATAATTGGTTTCTTTTAAATACAAGAATATTGTTGAGAAAAGGTTTACTTGACTATTACCTGCACTGATCTCTTTTTCTCTTTTTCTTTCTTTCTTTCTTTCTTTCTTTCTTTCATTTTCTGTGCACTCTATAATGGGTTTCCCTTGGGTTTCCCAGGTTTGCTTTACCACCATATTTTTGTCACAGCATCCATTGCTATTGTTTGTTGGGAATACCTGCTGGGTGTATAAGAATCATCTCTATTAAAAAAAAAAAAAA
>VZRO01008280.1:363634-387496 GCA_013397915.1 Daphoenositta chrysoptera | reverse complement strand
AAAAACGCTGAAAAAAGTCTTGTCAGAAACTGACCTGGAGGTTGTGGAGCTCTCTTAGGGAGGAGACATCAAAGGAAAAACTTTTCACACCCTGTTTGAGGAAAAGTCTCTGACTGACATGTTCAGGGACACACACCAACAGCATAAGAGAGACCCTTCCTGAGTCTCCATACTTTTATTTGAGTCTGTTACCCACTGCTTGTGACTGACAGCACAGTTTAAATTTATTTAAATAATAAATAAATAAATAATTAAATTAAAAATTAAATAACAGAATAAAATAAAATAAAATAATAAATATATAAATTTATTTAAATCTCAAGACTTAAAGCCTGACAGATTCAGCTTTCCTTCAACATTTAGAAGTTAGCTCAGGAGAAGTGCCATCAGAGCTGAAGTACCATAGGTGAGATCCAGGAAGATGAGATGGCTGAGCTGCCAGGATGTAGTGCAGGAGTGTTTCTGGGTGGCAAAGTTATGAAGCATTTTACTGGGAGACAAGCAAAATGGCACTTAAATGCAATGTTTTCAGGGGCTGATCAGTGTTTGCACTGGGAGCTCCTAGTTCAGGCCATTTTTTCTATAGTGTGCATACAAGTCGCTGTATTTAACCTGTGTGCTCTGTACTGAGCTCAGGGGTGGGCATTTGATGACAGCATATTGTAAAGAATTTGGTTTGATTTGAAAACACAAGGAGGTGGAGAACATGCAAGTTCCATGGACAGTGGTGTGATTTGTTGGTTTTTTTCCCCGTCCTGCTGGCTAACTGCAATAGTTGTTTTCAAGGATTTTGCCTTACAGTTTGGCTTCTGCTTTTCTCCATGTTGGTCCTTAACCTTTCTCTGTTGCTCTGTTATCCTTTTGGGGACTTGGAGGAAGATGGAGGGAACATTCCTTTGCTCCTTTTATCTTGCATGCCTCGAGTTGAGATGGGAAGAAGGATGTAGAGGGATGAGTGTACCCATGTTGCCACAAGAGCAGTGTGTTGGAACTTTTTTGGTTGTGCTGTGTGCCTGGTGCAGATGCCAGGGCACTCCCCCGTGCTGCCTTGGGAAGAAGCTCTCAGAGCTTTGGGGCAGAGCTGCCACGTCAGGGTGTGGTGTGCTGGCCCTTCTGCACATCCTTAGCAGCTGCCAGGGACAAGCAGCAGCACCTCACTTCCAGGGTGCCAGCCTGCTGCGTTGTTGTAGCAGAAGATTTTATNAAATAATAAATATATAAATTTATTTAAATCTCAAGACTTAAAGCCTGACAGATTCAGCTTTCCTTCAACATTTAGAAGTTAGCTCAGGAGAAGTGCCATCAGAGCTGAAGTACCATAGGTGAGATCCAGGAAGATGAGATGGCTGAGCTGCCAGGACGTAGTGCAGGAGTGTTTCTGGGTTGCAAAGTTATGAAGCATTTTACTGGGAGACAAGCAAAATGGCACTTAAATGCAATGTTTTCAGGGGCTGATCAGTGTTTGCACTGGGAGCTCCTAGTTCAGGCCATTTTTTCTACAGTGTGCATACAAGTCGCTGTATTTAACCTGTGTGCTCTGTACTGAGCTCAGGGGTGGGCATTTGATGACAGCATATTGTAAAGGATTTGGTTTGATTTGAAAACACAAGGAGGTGGAGAACATGCAAGTTCCATGGACAGTGGTGTGATTTGTTGGTTTTTTCCCCGTCCTGCTGGCTAACTGCAATAGTTGTTTTCAAGGATTTTGCCTTACAGTTTGGCTTCTGCTTCTCCATGTTGGTCCTTAACCTTTCCCTGTTGCTCTGTTATCCTTTTGGGGACTTGGAGGAAGATGGAGGGAACATTCCTTTGCTCCTTTTATCTTGCATGCCTCGAGTTGAGATGGGAAGAAGGATGTAGAGGGATGAGTGTACCCATGTTGCCACAAGAGCAGTGTGTTGGAACTTTTTTGGTTGTGCTGTGTGCCTGGTGCAGATGCCAGGGCACTCCCCCGTGCTGCCTTGGGAAGAAGCTCTCAGAGCTTTGGGGCAGAGCTGCCACGTCAGGGTGTGGTGTGCTGGCCCTTCTGCACATCCTTAGCAGCTGCCAGGGACAAGCAGCAGCACCTCACTTCCAGGGTGCCAGCCTGCTGCGTTGTTGTAGCAGAAGATTTTATGAGGAAGTGTCTAATGTCTCCTTTTAATTGTCCTTCCCCTCTTTGGTGTTTTTGGTGGATGTATTTGTGCGTGCATGTGCAGATAGGAATCAGAAAACTCCTTGGAAATCTGCAGCTGTTTTCTGATTGGAGTTACCAACCCAGTTTTTTAGTGCACTTCCCTGTAAAATAAACTAAATGTGTAACCTAGCAACTCTGCCCTTGAAAATTCTTTCATTCACCGAGATAGAGACGAGAAAGTGATTTGTTACATGTTGGCAAAGTATCCAAAATGATCGGGTGCTTATCTAGCTCTGTTCCTGTGATACAAATGAAGGCAAACAGCAATATTGTCACGGCGGGGCACAGGGATGGGAGATGGAGGGCTCTGTGTGACACCAGATGCTGCTCCGTGTCACCACAGGTGTCACTGGCTGCTCAGGCCACTTTCCACGATCCCTTTGGCAGTGTTTAAGGCTTTTAAACCCATATCACTTTTAGTCATGATCAGGTAGGACATTGTTACTCTGGAAATTGGTAGAACACCAGTTTAAATACTCAGATGAGACCATAGAAGTACATCTTATTGTCTATGAATCTTAGAGTACTTTTTTGAATATTAACTCATTTCACTGGGTGACAGTGAAACTAAGTGAGCAATATGTCCACTTTCTAGATTATTAAAAGAAAGCACACTTACATTTGTTGACTGCTGGAAGTCGTAGTAAGGAAGTGATGGGGTTATGAGTAAAACTCAGGAGTGCAGGATTGCAATTCCCTCTTCTGTCTGTTAGATAATTTGGCCACAGCTGTTGTAAATAAAATTGGAACCAGGAGTCTAAAAATGAAATTTAAGGAAAATTAACTTATTTTTATTCTAAATGTTAGCCTAGGTGAGAAAAGGTGAATTTCATGTTTCTTGGCATAAAAAGCTAGATATAGCTGTATAGTCCCCAATTAAATCAGTGTGTTCCACAGAGTCCTACTGCTTGTAACTGGCAGACAGGAAAGCCCTAAATTCCTTTTCCCTCAATCAGCAAATATCTCTTCCTATTGTTTTATCTTTCTTTGTCTGATTTTGATCAACCAAAGCTCAAGTTATTTCCTAGAGTTATTTTCCTTGATCCCTTCTTTCATTTTGGGGTTTGCCATGATTCCTGCCATAGAGGATCTGCAATCACAGCCCTCTTCCCAGACAGGTAGGTGATATTTGACTCACCTAGTGATAGTGCTAAATTAAATACTGGAGGCTATTACCTACCTCTGCTAATGTGGGGCAAGCTGTGAGAGGCAAAGGGGGATTTCTTAGTACTCTGTCGGGGTTTAGGATTCTTTTTCCTTTTGTTTCTTTCTCTTAGGGAATTTTCTCCCATTTTGTTGTGAAGGAACAATAACGACTGGATGCTTAAGAGAGGAAAAAGAAGTTGCCACAGCTCAGGGGAGGGGTGCAGCTGGCTGCTCTCTCTTTACCTGGGGGTTTCTTTGGGAAGAGTGGAGATATCGAGAGATTTGGGCTGGGAGGGAAGGGGTTGGGTGCAGCTCCTGGCTCTCTCGTGCTCTTGGCTTTGTGGGAGAAGGGTCGAGCTGCTGCTTTGGGGGTGGAACTCGCTGCCACTGCCGGAGCCCAGCCCGGTCCTGCTTCCTCTGCCGCGGGTGAGCCTTTGCTCGAGAGAGCAGCCACTGAAACGGGGCCTTATTAACACCCGACCTCACTAAGAAAAGGACTTTCACCATCTGCTGGGTGCCTCAGGTGAAACCCCAGGATCCTGAGCCCTTTCTGCCTTGCAGGGAGCCGTGACCTGGAGCCGGATTGCCGCTGCCCCGCTGTTTTTNGGGCCCGTCTCGCCTCCCCCCCGCCTTTTTTTTTTTTTGACACTACTTTGGGTTTAGCCCTTCCCCCCCTACCTGCCGGGACTCCCCTGGGTTCCAGCTCCAGCTGCGGAGTTTCTCCTCCCTCTTGGGCAAGCTCACCCTGCCATCCCGGCCGCTGCTCCGAGGTTCCCGCTGCAGCGGGAGTTTTGCCGCTCGGCCCGTCCGCCATGGCCGTGTGAGGGCCGAGCCCGCGCCGCAGCGCCCCCTGCAGGCTCGGAGGCATCCCCGCCCCGCCCCGCCCGGCCCGGAGCCCGCCGCGCCCACCGCGGCNCCTCAGATGGATCCACCCCTTGTTCCTCCCCCCTTAAAAGACCTGTGCAGTGCCCGGCTCTCTCTCTTGCTCTGGGATTCGGCGCCTGACTCCTCGGAATAAACATCTCCGCGAGCCACACCGGGTCCGTGTCCTCCCTCGTGCCTACGCTTCTTCTCGACACGCTCTGCCACCCTTCTCTGGCTGGGAATCCACTTCCCTGGCTGTAGCGGCTACTGCTCAGTCAGAGGCTCTGCCGGTCCGGCCATTCCCCGTGGCACTTGGGGTTTCCGAGTAGCTGGACGGGACGGCGGAGGGTAACTACCCTCAAATCCGGGCGAGGGCTATTCTCACGCCGCCGCGCGTCCAGAGTCTTGTTTTACACACACACTCTAGTAAAGAACTGTTATTCCTTCCCCACATCTTCGCCCGAAAGCCCCTTAATTGCAAAGTTATAATAATTCAGAGGGAAGGGGGTCATATTTTCCGTTCCAATGGAGGTTCCTGCCTTCCTTTGCAGACACCTGTCTTTCAAACCAAGACAGTCCTAAGTAAGGTGCAAAAGTTGTGAATGCTGCCAGGGTTTGGGATGAGAGCTCTTGGATGACTTGAAGGTGTAAAGATAGGAATTCAGTCTGGGTCTAAACACAGGGGAATGGACAGGAGCTGAACCCAAGTGTAGATATGCCAAAGGCCACTTTGAGAGGGCCTTGACATCTTGGGATTGTGGCCAAATTAGCATTCAAACACCTGCTTGGGAAAAGCAATTTTATAATACTTTTTCTACAGTATTTCCTGGTACCAGTAATACCAGCGTCTGTGCATCTTGAACAGCTGTGCTCGGCTTACAAATTTTCTGTAGGGGGAACAAAAGAAAAAGGAAGATGTGGTGATGAAGAGAAGAATTAAAATGCAAAAAGCACTGATTATCTCTCCAAGTAGATAAATGTCTATTCTGTGTTGGGCTTTTCCCTGTATTCTGGGGAAATTGTCTTCTGGTGTTAAAAGCACTTCTTTTTAGCAATAACTGTCCAGATATTTATAAAACATAAAAAACCCACACCGCCTTCTTCACTTTGATACAGATTAAGCAGATGAAACATAACTTACTTCTTGCTTTATTACAATACAGACAGGCAGATTAATAATTTGATCTGATACCTCTGACAATCTGCTTCTTTTTTTGCTGCTCAAATTTCAGCATTTGATTATAACATTGAAGACCACAATATTATCCTATTTTTCAAGGAGCTCTTTTGAGTTTTTCAAATCCCTTAAATACCTATCAAATGTCCCCATAATGAAAACAATGCAATACCATCTTCAGCACAAAATGCTATTATGTGGTGTAACATTGGAATGTTTTCAACTGAAGAGTGTTTTTGGGCTTTGCTACATTCTGTTAAGTAGTTGACTTCAGAGTCTGCCTCTGTTTTCCCTCACTTCCACTGATGTGGGTAATCAAGAGCCCTTTGCCAGGTTTCCCAGTGACTGTATGTTACAAAACCATTTTCATTAGCCACGTGGAAGGGGTAAATGCAGCTCAGGTGATGAGCACTGCTTTCATGTGAAAAACTTGCAGTTAAATTCATAATAGATAAAAATATGTGCACAGGTTTGAAAAAGACAATACATTATGTTTATTTTCTCCTTCCTCTATTTTCTTTGTTACCGGAATATTTATCTTTTATTGACCTGGTTAACCAACTTTGTACTTTGGTAACCAAGCATTTTATGTGAAGTACAGTTTTTCTTTCTAAAGTTCGTTGAACATAACTACAGACAAAATCGATTTTTTCTCAGGTTTTATCTGCAGGTAGAGAAATTCTGTGAAAACCCAAACAAGCAACAGTCCATTGTGCTAGTGCAGATGTAGGCCAGAGTCTGATGTCAGTGTCCCACTGTCCGTGTGGGTTTGCAGAAGCTGCTTAAAAAGATGACCTGCTAATATGCCAAGTGTCTTGCTCTATCACTTATCTTAGTGTAGTTGAGCCAGAGTTACCAGCAATGGGAGGAATTATGCTGTGGAATTCCCATATGAAGTAAAATTTGATGTTAGCATGTTTTTGGGGATCTTCTGATATTAAGGTAAAGTCAGGTGTTGTGTCTGCTTCCCCTTGCCCCCTGTCCTGTTTTTTTTTCTTTTTTATGAACTGATTGCTGCTTGGATAATACCCAAGCAAATTGAACTGTGGATTATAGAAGATTTTAGACTGAAAAGACTTCACATTTTCAGCTGTGACTCTCTAGATGTTCTTGTACTTTGATAATAAGGAAGTGTCCTTTAAACACACAAATCCCTAGGCTGCAGGCTGCTCCTGCTAAAGAAAATACGAACTGGGAACCCAAAAACTTAGGGAACTAAGGGAACTAACTATCCCCAAGATACCAGACTCCTACATTGGAGGCTTAGAAAGAATTTCATTAAAAAATTTAAGCATGGCACAATGAGCAGATGAAGAGCAATGTAGTATAGGTAAGCAAAGAGCAGTCTGTAAGGAAGTACTTTATCTCTGGCTGAGATTCAGCCCCTCACTTCAAAGGAAGTTTTTGGTGATCTGTCAGTGGGAACTTGAGTGTGAAAATCAAATCAGTGTGAAGGGGAGTCCTACGTCAGAACAGTTTTATCTTACATCTCTATTGGACAAGTACATCTTGTTTTTGCTAACCTCTGCTGGTAAAAGTGCTCCTTTGTGTGTCTCTGGAACTACTCATGTTTGCAGCTTTCACTTCAGCTGTGTTCTGTTTATTCTGTTTCATATTAGCCTTATGTAGCATGTCTGAAGTCAAGTTGGACACGTGCTGTTTGTAACTCCTCCAGTCAGGCTCTTCCAAGCCTTCCTCTGCACTGTCTTAAATAATTTAAAATGTTATCTTTCTCACAGGTCTGTAGCCCTGAGCGATTGAACCTTGGTATGTTTAGACCCACATATAAATGACCTGTTAGCTGAGCTGGGTGTTTGATAACCTGAAAAAATGCCGTGCTGCTCTTGGAGCTGGCACTGCAGAGCCCACACTGCATAGCCACGGGCTGTAACAATTCACAGCACAAGGGGATTGGCACAGCACAGAGTCTGCAACACGCATATCTGCTCAAGTGAGTTATATTCAGCATTAGCTTTTTGCCCTGAGCAATGCTGTGTTTTGTGTACTTGCTGTCAACTCCTACATATGTCAATGTCCTCTGCTTGGAATACAAAAATAACTTCAGGGTGACTGTGCTGGCTCAGACCAAAAGGCTGCCTAACCTCATGTCCTGCCTCTGATGGTGGTCAGGAATAACTGGCAGCTTGTGGACTTTCAGGATTACTTTCAGGAATTGTTGATTTCCTGCTGGCAGGTGCTGCAGTTCTTTGGTGGAAGGAGAATCTTTCACTTTTGAGTTATTATCTGCGTTTATTTTTGAGTTGAAAAGGAGTTGAGAATATACTAAATTATGAGACCAGGAGAATTGCTCTTGCCTACAAAATCCATTTCAGCTTTCTCACAAGAGTGCTTCCATTAATCCAAGAATCTTGTCTTTGCATATGTGCCTTGCTCTATATGACAGTTTAGATATCTTGAACTTTGAATTATTAGAAAGAAGTAAGTTACTGGATATACATAACAATAAAAACTATGACAGTCTCCTATGCCCCATGAGATGAAATTAAAGAATGTTTCCACCTGCCAATCCCACACCTTTCTCAGCAGAATGATTCTTCTCACAAGCTAGAGAGGGGAAGGAGCCCTCTTGTCCACTTCTTCTGTCGGTGGGTGTTACTGCTGCTTTACTTCTTTGAGCAGTGGTCCCCCTGTACTTTCACACCAGTAGCTCTCAGCACCCATTGTTCCATCCTAGTGAGAAGTTTCGCAGTCTATTTATAGTCACTTCACACCCCTCAATTTGGAGAGGATCTAATTTCCTTGATTTCAGTGTGCTTTGTGCCAAGTGGATGTGTTTCTGTTGAATGTTACACCCATCAGTGCATCCGATACATGGTAGGTGCTCTATGTATATGGCTTAATTTTGTTCAAGTTTTAAACTTGTCTAAGCATTTTAGGTGTTATAAATTAGTATCCTTAGGCCAAAGTTGAATCTAAGACTGAAAGTCACTAGTGGAGCTGTGCTGGCATGAGTAAGTCTACCAAACCTTTGATCTTGGAGTGTTTTAGAAGCCTGTGATTAAACTACAGCTTTTGTAATGGCCATCTGTCAAAATATTAGTGTACATACTACTGTAAGTGTAAGAAGAATGATCATCCTTGTGCTTGTTATGGTAAACCAGAGTGTATTACAGCTCAGCCAGAATTTAGCCACCCAGGGATGTGCATTTTCTCAGTCTCCTGCAGTTTGGACTTTCTGCTCTCTTTGAAGTGACAATTATTTCTTGGTATCCACTTCTTCGGAATTTTTCATTGCTTTCATTGTTGAAGACCTGGCTGTGGTGCAATGTCTTTTGCTTGGGGGATGCAAGAGCCCTGAGCACCCTCCTCCCCTCAGGGAATGTGGGAGGACTCTTTGGGAGCTGCAGTTTTGCAAAGTTGTTCTAAACAGCAAACGCACTCTGGGGCCAGATAAGAGGAACTGGGTGGTTTCATTTCAGTTCAGTGCTATGGGGAAAACAGCATTTCAAATTATGCTGGGGAGGATGACTGTGTCCACAGACAAATATTATGTATCACTCTTCTTTTTGGAGCTCATGAAATCCCTTTTTGCAGACTGTTATGCTGAAATCTACATTCTTGTGTGCTGGGATACAGTGTGAGTGTACTTCTGCATACAAAAGTTGAATAACTCTGTAAGCTACTCTTTTTATAAAGAATGCAACCAGCATTTCACCTGTCATATCAACTTTTGGTCTTCTGGATGTGGATGGCTTTGGCTGAACACTGTATAGTTCTAGTAATGATGGTGGAATCTGGTGTAAGGACAAAGTTGCATGAAAGGCTTGGTAGTAGAATCTGTGGCAAAAGGGCTGCTGGTGTTCTTGTGCTTTTTTTTTTTTTAATGTCTGTTTGTTTGTTTTTAAATAAAACATCTCAGTACCAGGAGTGTAAAATACCTCTGTTTGATATTTTTGTCTTACTTTAGTTTGTCACCTCAGTAGTCAGTGATGAAAATGTTTTCCTGTTGTAAGATGCAGTTATGTATTCCTTACCTCCTCTTAATGTCTCCTACTCTCCTATCTGTCAGAAAAACAAACATTTGTCTTATCTATGTCCCCTAATTCCCTGTGAATCCTTAGAACAGAAGTTACCTTCGGTTGTATCCCAAAGACCCTGGAGTACTAGGACTATACATCATTATCAGTAGATAAGTCCTCACCAAATTTGCATTATTTTAAAGAATGGTTCATCTTGAAGTGGATCTATGGGAAATGATCTTTTGCATGTGGTTTTTGATATGACCTCAGAACAAAATTTGGGGTGTCTTCTGTCATCTCATATGCACGATGCCAAACTCTGGGGTCTGTTTTGATACACAAGATGCTGAATAGTGGAGCAGTTCAGATCTTCTCTTGCTAGTGATGATTGTGGTAAAACTAGGACCGTATTAAAAATACATATTAATTAATTTGATCTCTTTAAAAAGTATTTGCTGTTTTCAGCTTTTGAATTTTTCAAATCTTCATCTGTCCAGTAAGACTTGCTGGGTAGTTTATCGAATTGTTTATTGAGTGTTTATTTGAATTTTTCCATTTCCTGTTTTTTCCTTCAGGGCTAGTAGTAACGCTAAATTACTGTCACAGTATAAGGTTGGGTTCTTATCCTGGTTTTATATCATGTAACTGTAAATCATCCTGTTGATAAAAGTAACTCCCTTTGGTCACAGAAAACTGCAGTATGGCTTTTAAGCAGGTCAGCTATGGAAGTGATAGTCCTATGGCAGAACAAAATGTATAAAGCAATAAATTGCTCCCTGTTCCATAAAGATGGACACCTTTAACTCTCTGTTTGTGCCTCGGGAAGACCTTTACTCATCTATGGTACAACAACTTCTTTGGGAACACTCTCATGATTAAAGGAAATAATTTGCAATGAATATTTCAGGCTTACTTATTATTTAATTCTGACATAGGGAGGAAAGAGCACAGCACAGCAAAAAAGGTTGAACTGCAGATGCCCTGTGAGAATCTCACTGCAGGATTAGAAGTTCTTTGCAGGAAAGGGAGGACAGCATGGTCAAATGCTCAGTGTCCCTCCTGGCTAAAACTCCTGAGTTTCAGATACTGCTCCATTTGGGTTAGATTGTAAAGAAGCAGGCAATTTGTACAGAAAACAAACTGTAAAACTGCGCCATGGAATCATTTTTATTCCTAAATAATTTATATTTAGGTGTGTTATTTTTTTCCTCTCTCTTTTATTTTTTTTTAAATGCAGACAGCTGAAGTACATTTTTTGAACTTAAGAAGCTTAACATTTGTCTTGCAGCTGCAGACTTCTCTTGCTTTAGCCACAAGTGTGCTAGTGTTCAGTGTTCTCCAAATCAATAAAAGATACGTAGAAATTTGCAGTTTATTAAATCAAGTGGCTCAGGAGGATTGGTTCCTGTGGTTTCAAATAGAAATTTTGCAGAGCGAGATAGATTAGAGATGAATATTTGGCAGCACTAGGTTGGAGGGGGGAGGTTATCTGGCCGGCTGGCAGAGGAAGGGGCTTGTGCTTGGTCAGGACCAGCAGCCTTTCCTGGGCTCCCATCTGTCTGGGAGGCAACTGTGGAATGAAAAAACACTTTAAAAGGTGTGCACTGCCAAACTGGGCTTGTCACCAGGGGTGGCACTGCTGTCCCATTCCCAGTGGCCTAAATGGAAATTCTGAAATGTTGCATCAGGAGCTCCTCTGCACTGCACAAGTGTTCTTCAGCAACAGGGAAGGGAATCACTGAAACCATGATTTATTGAGCCCCAGCACGATGCTTCATCCACTGGAGGTTATTCCTGTGAGCACTGGTTAATGCTGTTCTAGCACTTGGTTTGCAAACTTTCTTCTGTGCCTGCAGCTTCCTCAGGCATCTAAACAGGGGATTTATGACTGTTTAAAGCACCTGTGTCTGAGTGTCCTAATTCAATGTCTGATTTCTGAAGTCAGCAGAGATATTGGTAGCACTCACTTTAGCAGCTCTGTAGCAGCTGAAAGGCTTTAAAGCTTTCAAAAAATGTCTTTACTGTTGAAGATATTTACAGCAATTGGTTGTCTGATAGCAAAAATTAAGTCCTGTTGTGCAGCACTGGTAATTTCAGGGAGTGTGATCCCATTATTAGTGGAAGCTTAGGCTGATGGTCCACCAGATCCCCTTTGGTGGGTGCCTGCCCTTTGGAGATGGGGTAAATGCACCTACTAATGAGACCCAGCTATTCTGTACCCTCACAGGCACAGCTGAGATTGGATTGAATAATGTCATTATGCAATTGGATTTCCTGTGGATCATGCAAAGAGATAAATGGTGTACAAGCCACGTCGTTATTGATTCATGCACCATTTGCCTCTTAGCTCACTCAGAGAAACACAATTACTGCTGTTACACTTCATTTAAAAGAATTGCAACTTTTCAGCTGTGCAAACAGCTATTGTGTCTGAATTGATATTCTTCCTAAGCCAAACCTTAATGTGCTGGTTTATGTTTTCCTGATTGCAACCAAACCAAACTTAAGAGGGTTATAAAGCTATTTTTTTCCCCATTATTTGTTCTCCCTCTGCTGCCCTACAAAACTACAGAGCATTTTCCAAAATCAAAGCATAACATATGCATTCCCGTAATTTATATTATGCATTATTTTTATAATTTTATAAACGATTGTATTGAATGCAGTGTTTTGCTGAATTAAAGGTAAAGATGGAATTTAGGCTCTGTGCAGACACTTGTGATTTCCAGCACAGCAAGCAGGTAGTAATTTCTAGATGCCAACATGTATGCATGAAAGTGTAAGTTTAGGCCTCACAAACTTTGTTGGGCCAGAAGAGTTTGATTAGAAATACTGGCTATTTCACATTTTGGTGATTTTAAATGGTAGCAAGTGTTTCAACTGAGAATGCCTAGGTGAAAGCATGTGGTAGTGCCCCTCTCAGGGTACTAAAGGAAGCCCTGGAGAAGTGCCAGCTTGTTTGTGGGGCTGTTGAGGGCTCTCAGAATTTGTCTTGCCCTGGTTTTGCTGGAGCTGACTCAATACATGTTGTTGCCTTAAACTGAAGGAAGAGGGATGCTAGCAAAGATCCTGTTTGTTGCTGTTGGTCAAGTTGAATTGATGCCTCAGCTTTTAATTTTTATACTTTTCAAATCCTGTACTGCCTGGTGTGTAACTCTGAAGTTTCTTGTAGCCTGCTGACTTCTGTTCTCCAGAAATAACAAAGGCTCTCTGGGCCTGCTCTCCAAGGACACCCAGGCTGTCCTGGGCCCCAAAATGTGTAAACCAACATCTTAGAACGGGAAGGAACTTGGGGAAATTGCATCATTAACTGAAGTTTTAACTGGAGAATTAACCCTGATACACAAATGAACCAAGCTTATAAAAGTGTGAAGAACGCATGACTTGGGGTCCTTCTTGAGTGGAGCCTTTGGCCTGCCCAAGGTGCACATTTGAAGGCCTTCAAATAAATACCGACCTTTATTCCCTTATTCCTGTCTAGTCTCTGTTTTTTAGGTAGCCTTTCAGGCATCAGAATAGGTAATGGTCTCTTCTGGAGTAATTTATATTATGTCTGAAGTGCCATAGTATTACTTTGTGTATTAAGAATGTCATGATAACAGGTTTGCTCTAAAGTCTGTGTTTTGAAATAGTTTTCCCTGACAAAGTAATTCAAGGTTTATTTGTATCCTTTATTGTGTATATTAAGGGTGCATCTGTGCTGGCTTATCCCAGAAGAGCTGGTCTCGTTGGGAAAGGATATCCATGTCTTGGAGCAAGATGTGTCTGAGCAAGAGCTGTGACTCGTTTTTCTTGCCACTCCTTGCAATTCCAGGTTTTCCAAAATGTTCTGCTCTGGAGATGGGTTGTTTAAGCTTCCTTTTCAGTGCTGGGTCCAAATGGCACTACAGAAATTGAAAAAGCATCACTTTGGGACCAGCCATAGGAGCTTTCCTTTAGACTGCAGCAACATTAGCAGAGATGGGCCTCAGAGGTATCTTTTGGCATTAATATCAAACTTAATCCTTTAGGGAACATTGGGCTGCAGATCATAATGCACTAGATTTTGAGAGCAAGTTTTCCTCTCTGAATATGAGTCATACTTGAAAATATGTTTTGCAATCAGGGAGAGAAACAGTTTTGTTCAGAAATGTTGTTCCTCTCAAATAGCAGCCACCAGGGAGAGTTTGTTTTATGCTACAGTAATTTCTCTGCTGTATTTTGTTCTGTTTCATTTACCCTCTTGAAAGAATTTTTTAAGGTGACTCATCATAGTAATAAGGATTATGCAAGCAGGAGCTTTCTCTTCCTTGCAACTTGGCAGGCTTATCATCTTTAGTGGGGTTTCTCTGGCATAAATGAGGAAAAAGCTGCCCTCTAGGTGAGCACTGATGCTGCTGGAGGAGCCAGAACAGGGGTTTTGTCTCCTGCAGCTCTTTGGTGCTAGTGCCATTGAGAGAAAAGGGGTAGTGGATGGCTTTTCATCTTTTAATTTATCTTATTTTAAATTAATAAAGGGGGTAAAAGGCTAAAACAAACTCAGAGCGCAGTTTCTGTTTTGGCCCAGAGTCCTTCCCAATAAAATTGGGTGTTAAAAAGCAGGATATCCAGGGATGCTCTGCATTGGTAGAGGGCAGTGGAATTTCACCAAGGACTTTGAAAGAAGTAGAGCTGTGGTTAGGCTAAGTGTCTGGCTCCATTTTGACACACCCAGATGCCTCATTTTTATTATTTATAGTCAAGGGAAAAGCCATCTACCAAGCTGTTTTCTCAAAATATTTCCACTTGACAAGATATTTTATGAGAAAATATCTCTGTAGAACTCGTGGAAGTTTTACAGTCTGCCAAACCTGCAGCCTAATATTTGGCTTTGTTTTACCCTTGCTGATATTTTAAGACATTGAACACAGTTACAAGTCTGTATATCTTCATGGATTTGAAAAGCAGGTAAATCCAGACCAAATTAACTGGAGATGTTTCCCCACAGCCCTCTCCCAGCTCTTATCTTGTCAGGTCAGTCTCCACCTGCCCTTTTCCTAGACAGATAAAATGATGTAATTTATGAATCCAAACAGTTGCTTCTTTAGCTAAGGAGTCTCCAAAGGACTTTACTCTCGAGTATCTTGGAATACAGCTGATACATACAGAATATATGTATATATTTAATGTATTTATGTGTATATGAAATACATATATGTATATATGAAATGTGCAATTCTGACTCAGTGAAAGCTAACTAAATATTGTAAATATCTGAGTAAATATCTGAGCCCTATCTCCACAGAAGGGGTACAGAGATAACTGTGCAGGCTGTGGGGAAAACTGAAGCAGCAGTAGAAGGTGTAAGAAGAGTGGTTTAGCTTTTGGGGATAGCTTTAGGAGAGGAGTGAGGGCAAGAAGATTGAAAGCTGCTTTTGATTTTGGTTATGGGATTAACTCCTCTGAAGCAGAGTGAAGTTTCCTCTAAACACTGCAAAAAAAAAAGACCTGTTCCATTTATTGGCTGAAAAGCAGAAATTAAACTTGCAAAACTGCAGGTAGTGCCCAGGGGAGCCAAGCAAGTAAGTGCAGGAGCGTTTTATTTCCAAAGCTTGTTTTACAAGCTCTGGTGCTTGTTAGTAAAGAGCTTTCAATTGCTCTGGAGCACTGATGCTCCTGGTGACTGACAGCATTTGTTCTTCCTTCCGTTTTTGTTCCTTTATGTCCATAACCGTGTCCCATTCCTGTGTTTGAGGAAGTTTGAGAGGCAGTAGGATGTGGTGAACAGCAGTCACAGCCAGGAGATGGCACGAGGAGCCTGCAAAGACTGTTTCTGGTTTGTCTTTGCTGATTGCTTTGTGCGTTTTTTTTTTCTTTTTTTTTTTGGTTTTTTTTTTTTGTTTTTTTCTGTTTAAAAATTCTAAGCTGTTTTTTCATTCAAAAGAAATCACGGTGGGCAGCTCGCTGTAAGGAGATAGTTTAAGGACAGACATCTCAAAGCCTGGAACAAGTCAGGATCCTGCCACAGTATTTTCTTCCTCTTGTATTTACAGATAGCTCTTGGGATGCAATGATTTGAGACCAATCTCAGCCTCCTGGGTAATTCTTTTATTGGCTTGGGGAAGAAATGATGATCTGTATGCAATTGGCAGCATGATAATACAAACTCCAGTAATAGCACCCAAGTGTTATCTTGGAATGATGTAAAAAAGATGTGAAACTGCAAGGCTGGTGTAGCATTGCAGCATGGCTGGAGGCTGATGCTCAATTATATATGTGTGCTCTGAGGCACACATAAAAACGAAACTAAAAGTTACGTAGAGCATTTAAAAAATGTACTGTCTTGGTCATTCGTGCTATGCTAAATTTTTCTGCGTCTTGAATAATTGATCAGGGAAAACCACTGCGAAGGTTCTATTTTAAAACTATAGAGGTAAGAGAAGTTAATTTGTCGAGAGGCAGGAAAGTGTCTGTCAACATGCAAAGTTAACAGATAATATAAAGGTGCCTTCCCTGAAGGTGGTTTTTTTTGGAAAGGCTGATATCCTCCGGGGCTGTAACTGAGTTAGCACTCAGATCAGCTCAGGGCGATGGACTGGGAGGGCTTTTTGGCCTCCCCAGTCCCATCTGTGATAAAATCTCTACCCACAGAGGAGGATTTGGGTCTCAAAACTGCCTTTGCTCTCAGTGGGGTCACATTTCTGAGTGAGGGCCTGTGGTCTGAGTCACTTCCTGCCCACGATATCTGAGAAAAATTTCCTCCTATCTTACAAGGAGTGGAAATGAGGGATTCTGCTGGCTTTGGCAACAAATGCGAATGCAGACCATGTTCTGCCAAGAAATAGCCTTTGGCTGTTTATTGTAGCTGGTTTTAATATTTGTATGCTGCAGATAAGTGAACCAGAATAAGTAGCAGAAAAATATTTATTTTCTGCCCCTTGAGTTTATGCAAGTGAAATCAACACAAATTGATGTGGGGAATATAGTGAATTTAAAGCTGCTGTCCAGTCCAGAAATTATCTGCAATATCAGGTGACCCACAATTAACATGTGTTTGGTTTTTGTGCCCAGTAGCCTGGCTTTGCTTCCAAAGCCTGAGACACTTGCCAGGTGCATTGCCCAAGATTGATGTTATTTCATCTCATTTGCCTCACTGGCTGAATTGGTTGCATTCAATTCTTTTCATTGAAATGTGTGTAGGAACAGTACATTTACATAATGTATATGCCATATAGATACATGTCCAGCGTGAAAATGCAAATTAGACATTAATGGGGACAAAAAGAGCATTTGAGATTGGAGATTTTGGTCAATCCCACTGGCACCAGGAGAGAGATGAGTGCTGTGCATCAGCAGAGTCTGCTGGGCTCAAAGGGCTAAACATCTACAAAATTCCTGGAGTGCTACATGCAACCCTCCAGCTTTCCTGCCAAATTTGTGGGCCTATGAAGTTCTTGCCTCTCCTCCTGCCTCCTCTGGTGTAGGTTTTGCTGTTGTGAGCAGCGTGTGCTGGCCCTGACACTTCTGTGCATTGGTTATTGGCAGGTGCAGCTCACACTGCCTCTGTCAAACGTGCACACCCCTGTGTGAAGGAAAAGGTCTGTGCAAAGGTGCACATCACTTATGTGCCATGCCTAAATTAGTGCAAAATTACCCCAAAGAGGTGATCAGCCTTGATTTACTATGCATGCTTGGTATACACGCTAAATTCTGTCTCTTGTAATGTCTGCAGTGTCTGTTACCTGTCCATTTTCGACTCCTTTGGACACTCCCTGGAGCATTTTTATGTGAGGAGGAGACATTTCCCAAAGCAGAGACTCTCTGGGAAATGCTGGGCGGTGCCTGCTCTGTCTGGCAGCACTGCTGTCCCCTTCATGGGGAGAGCTGCACAAAAGCACTGTTTGTAGTGCTTGTTTTTCTTTGCCTTTTGTAGCACAAAAGGCAGCTCCCAGAGCTTTCCAGCTGTGGGATCTTGCTGTTGTAAGCTCCTGGAAACACCGTGGGAGAGGCAGCTTGCTTTTTGTCCATGAGCTTTTGTCCATGAGCCTTTATCTAGAAGCCTAGTGCTGCTGTGAGGTGTCAGCCTGCTCTCTTTACCATCGGGGTCTCCAGCTTGCAGTATGCAGCTTCCAAATTGTCATGGTACCAGCATCATTCATTTACAGCCCATGTCATGCCTGTGGTCACAGTTTAAGGATTTTTAAAAAAATTATTTCCCTGTGAAATGCTAAAATGCAACACAAGCTATTTATACTTTTGAAACTAGCAGAGGAATCAATGAATTTGATTGAGAGAGATTTGGTCAGGACATAGCCTTGAAAATGTCCCCATTCTGATTTAGGTATTTGTGGTGATGTCAGCTCTTCAGTAGAAAAGGTGATCATTCTTCTCATGAATGGGGACAAAATAGGAGAGACAAAGGATAAACTTAATGATGCCTTATATCCAAAATAAAGACAAGAAAACTTCCACTGACGTTCTTCCTCCTTTCAATTCAAGTATGCCAGTGATTTCTGTAATAATTGAAAGTTTACACAAATTTGAGATCCACACCGCCAATTATTTTAATATCCTCCACCCCTCTTCCTGTGGACCCTTTTCTTCAAAGGACAGGTGTAACAGGGCAGCTTTTTGGGTCCAGTAGATAGTGGGGGGGTACAGTGTCTGGATGAGTGTTGGTAGGTCTGATTACTTCTAGACTGGCAGGGAAATGGTGGGAATGTTTTGAATGGTAAAAAGCTATATTAGGAGCTTTTGGGGTTCCTGAATGTTTTCAAGCTTTTGTTTTTGTATAGTTTCTCTTAAAAGAGGTTTAGTGTCCTTGTTTTATACTTGTGAAGTGCTTTGCTGTGTCCAGGATGACTCTTGAAATCATGGAATGGTTTGGGTTGGAAGAAACCTTTAAAAAGATCTCATTCCGACCCCCTCCCATGGACAGGCACACCTTCCACTAGGTTTCTTCAATCCATGGTGGATTTCAAAGAATTTGGAAAATGCTGAGAATATGAAGGTGTCTCTCATGGTTGAAAGGAATTTCCAAGCAGATTCACTTCAGTTGTTTAAAGCTGTGTGTAGTTGTTGCATGTCTTTTTTTTTAATGCATCCAAATAACACACAAATAACTGATGGGTCACCAAGTTAAGGTTGTGCAAGTCTGGATGACATTGTGCAAAAACATTTATTCACACACCATTTCTGCATATTGAATGCTAAACACACATATATATAGACATAGATTAGAAAAGAATCTTTTGTGCCTTATGTCATACTTTTCTAACTCTCTACTTTATTTAGTTGGAAATGCCCCTAAGCAAATTGAATTGCCTGCCTAAATTGCTGATGTGATTACAGTAATGTTAAATCCAAACCACTTCACACATCCTTTTAAAAAACTGTAATTATTTTCCTACTAATTTTAACAAGTCTTCTAGTTTTATTGGGTTTTGGGGAAAAAAACCCCAGAACTCCCCTAAATTCCAAAGCAGCAAACCCCCCCTACAACTTAGCAGAGCCTGTTGGTAGAGGCCCACAGCACCTGTGTGTGTCATTGGCTTTGTTTTTATTTACTTAAGGGAAAGATCAGATTAATGTAATTCCAAACTGGATTTCTACCTGTGTGCAGCAGTATGACATATCTCTCTGCATTAACAAGAGAAAGCCCCAAAATATTACTGTGCTTTGAACAGCATCAATCCTAAAATGTGCATGTGAAGGCTGCATGTTCTCTTACACATTATTTGCAGGAGCTGGTGCAAGTGCCCAGCCTCTGACTTGATACTCAGTGCCAAACTGAAGTGTTTTGGGAAGAAAAATCCAGAGCCTGTGTTACTGATGGTGGGTGCATGGAAATGGGAATCCAGCCCTGATGCATGAGCTCCCACCAGGTGCCAGAAATGGATGCCAAAATGTTCTTGGTGGCACAGGCTTTTCTTGGCTCCTGCTTCTTCTCCTGCTACACCAAATGTATTTAGCTCATGCCAATGTTGGCAACTCCCAAGAAGAACAAGGGATTTTTGTGGACTTCCTATGAATTTTCTCATAGTAAGAATCTCCAAATGTGGAAAGAAACAAATTAGCAAATAGATGTTTTTCTGAGGAATCTCTGAATCAATAACAGAGGGCTGGCCTGTGGAGTTAGATGTTTACCATCTGTATGGTAGCACAACCCCCAGCAAATTGTAGCACGTGGTCATTCTGGTGAGTAAATGTGGATTTGCTGCAATGGGCAGGTATTGCACTGGTCCAGCACTGAGCAGAAGTGTGAAAAATGATGACCCATGTACTGGAGAGGTTTTGATGCAACTTTCTTATGTTGGGAGAAGAAGCCTAATGAAAGCTATGAGTTCCTTAGAACAAAATTAAGGGCTACCATAAAAAAGTCTTTAAATTCTACACTGGTTGTCCTGGTTTTGGCCTGGACAGGGTTGATTTTTGCAGTGGCTGAGAGGGGCAATGGCCAGGGCCCAGGAGTTATTCTGTACCACCTAATGCCATTGCTGGGGGTGGGAAAAAGGGACACTTCTCTGAGGAGAAGGGGTTCTGGTTGAGAAAAAGCAGCAGCTGAGCCATCTGGTAGTGTTTATTGTCATGGGCATTTTTACATGTGAATCACTCCCTCTTTTGTACACTTTTGTTATTAATATTGTTGTTCCCACTGTTCGTTTTCTTATCTCATTGCTGTTTCCAGTAAATCGTTCTTATCTCAGTCTGTGATCTTTACCTTTTTTTGCCTCCCATTGGAGGGAGCAGGAGGAGCAGTGTGGGGTTTTTTTAGTGAGAGTATGAAATTGGAGAATATCATTCCTAAACCATGACGTTGGTTTATCTTACCTCATTCTTTCTGTTGAGGTCGTGCATACTTTTCCACTCAAGATGTGTTTTTTTTTATTCTCAAAGGGTCTGTACAGACCATCCTATGGGAATGGCACAAGGTACTGTTTGTAAGTTCTCTGAGGATGCCTGTTGGAGGTTTGTTTCTCCAGGAAACAAAATGAAGTCACCATAGCTAAAAGAATTGTATACACTTAAAATTTTATTTTATTAAGAAGTGACTTTTCAGTCCTAACTGACAGTTCCAGCTGAGAGCAATTGGGAAGTTGATGTGGCTCTTGTCTCTGCACCTTGACTGACAACAGGGGAAGTATCATGAATTGGAAGAAGAGATGATTAGAGAGGTATGAGCCCAGGTAAGAAAAACCCAGGATGGGGATGAAAGGAGTATGAGGAATGTGTGAACCATTTGACTGGGAGAATAAGTTGTGTGAGAGTTTGAGGAAAAAACATCTTGATATTGTTTGGGGAGAGGTTTGCTGCCTTGGGAGTAGCAAATTGTGTGTCAGCTATATTGGTAACTCCACTTTCCCCAAACAAAACATTAGAAAATTTTTTTTTTCCATTTAGTTGTTTGACAGTACTGGCAAGATACAGCCTGCAGTGTGTTAAGTGCATAGATGTGTGTGGTGAGACCAAGTCTGGAAAACTCCTAATGCAATTTTACAGGACAAGGAATTGCATACGTTTTAAATGTGGTAGAAAACCATTTGTTGTGGTGCTAATAATAGGAAGGGAAACAGGCTGGAGAGGGGATTTTTATTGGAAGCAGGATCTTTTTCCACAAAGCAACAAGGATTGATTCATAAACCAGAGTTTTCATTTTAGTTTGTGGTTTGTTTTCTTTTTTTTTTTTCGGTTTTGTAGGTTTTTTATTGGTTTGTTTTAGGTTTTTTGTTTGTTTTGTTGGGGTTTTTTTACCTCCATGAAAAAAGACAAAGCAAAGACACTGTAATGAGCTCTCCAGTGGCATTGTTAACCTGGTTGGGTTTGGGTTTGTTTTTTTTTTCCTTGACTGCTCATGAAAAGTGCTGAGTTGCTGGCAGCCAGTTTACTGAACTGGAGTCAACTTTGCCATTAATACACCCTCAGGTAATTTCCAGAATATTCCTAACTGGTCAGCTGCTGTCTTGGACTATTAAAACCTGATACTTTTTTTGGTATTTAGCTTCTCTAAGAAGTCCTTTAACAAGCATATCTGTTAGTGAGAATTGTCCAAGCTCCTGGCTCCTTGGCTGCTGATAATTTACCTTTTTTGGGATATCTCACCACTACCAGAACGAGTTATTGACTGATTTTCAGCTTAGGTGGGAAGTTGACTGAAACTTTTTATCGGTGTTTTTGTTTGGATGTCAGATATGGTATTTACAGAAAGAAGTGTAATAACAAAGGATGGGTTAGCTTTTGCTGTAGATAGCATCTGATAAGACTACTTGTAACTTTCTGATGAACTACGATGAACTATAGAATGAATGTCTATGTGTGACACCTTTTGCTGCTAATACAAAAAAATGCTTCCAATTCTAAAGAGTTCAAAATTCCCTTTCTCATTAATAGAGATCTTCCCTTTGAAAAAATACAGCTGCTATACTGAGGACAGAATGTTTTGTGCTTGTTAAAATGAGACTTTCCTTTCAGAAGAGATTTTATCCTTTCATATACCAGTTTAATGTCTTTAAAAATGTGTATGTCCCTTTGTGTGAAGGAGAGCAGCAGCACAGAAGGGGAGAGGGCTTGTTCAGTGTCCAGCAAGATGTTTTGGGCAGCAGCATTAGGAACTAAACTCTGTATTTCTGGAGTCTAAGTAAGTTTTGTCAAGTTTTCCCCTTTTTTGTTGTAGCCTACCTTTCAGATACAGCTTTCCTGTGACTGTCAGTGAGAGTTTATGTGGCTTCTTTGCTCTGGTTAAACTGAAAGTGATGCTGAATGTCAGATGCTATTTATCCCAAAAGGGAAAATAGAGAGTCCTTCTAGCAAATCCAATTTTTCTTGGATGTAACGTTTCATAGAATCTCTGCAGTGAGCCAGTGTTTTGTAACACACTATTGATTTATTGTTCAAATGCCACAACCTTCTACAAGGAGGTCAAATGATAAAATTTTTGGAGAATTTATGGCTTAGAATGAAGAACATAGATATATCTCTAAAATGACTGACAGTTAAGTTATAGGATTTTATTTTACTTTTATTGCATTGGGAAAAGTGGTATTTCATCAGGTACACTTGGGCTGATGTCCTGCACACTCTACCTGTAGTTTTCTAAACTAAAACTCTGAAAACATACTAAAAGCTGACACCTAACATACTTGCTGTGATATATGCAGAGATGCTTCTGAACAAAACCAGTGATTAGTTTGGGCTGAAAAATTATTTCTTTAGTAAGCATGGCATTAAATTGTTCATTGTTACACTTAGCATTTTAAACTTTGTCATCACTAATTAATCTCTTAGACTTGGGCACTGTGAATATGCAAGGACAGATACACAGTCATTCTTGTGGAGATGTATTCATGAGCTGATGTAAAAGGGCCAGGGCATTAGAAGAAAATTTTCACAGCAAGATGGTCAGATGGAGGGAGTACCTGCCAGCTTCATTTTCTGGGTGCTTATACAACACACAATTTAAAAATAGAAGAATTGTCCTCCGCAGTAATTAAGACACAGATTATAAAATGCAGGTTAGTCAAAGCCCTGCAAAAGGCTAAGATTGAACTGGCTTGGGCTCAGGGGTATCACAGGTACCCCTGAGATGTCTGCAGGTTGGGTATCTTCACAAACTGCCCTGGATGGCTTTCTTGGTTGTCCTTGGGTATGGAAAGCCAAGACGATCTCCTGTTATCTCCAGGGATATCTGCTCTCAAGCCACCTTCTCTGGGGACACAGTCCTCTGTCCCTTGAAGTGATCTGATGGGGAGCTGGGGGCTTGCTGGCGTGCCTTGGGAGCACAGCTGTAAAGGCTGCTTCCCTGGATGGGCCAGCAGTCCATTAGAGTTGGATTTATTGCTGTGAAAGATTTAAGGATAAAGTTGGTTTTGCATAAGGTGTAGCCAGCAGCACAGGAGGAGGCCCACTGTTAAAGGAAAAGCCAACAGTTGAGATGATCTGTGGGTTTTCCAGCACCTTAGCTAGCTTTTACCTCTCTTCTACCCCACTTTAGCTGGAATGTCCCTCCTTTAATTTGACATTGTCGTTTCCACCTCCTCCGGAGAAAGGGAGGACACTAAACAAGCTCTGTCCCTTTTCCTTAGAGGTGGTGAACAAGAGTGCCAAAGCCAAAAGCCCTTCCTGGTAAGGCCTTGCAGGATCTCACCTCCCCCTTTCTTGGTGTTGAGACCTGAGACGTGTTGGATGTGTTGCTGTACGACCTCAATTCTTGCACTGTCACGAATGGATTTTGATATAAGTTCAGCTCCTGTCTTTGCCCAGGCCTATGGCAGCAGGCAGGAGGTGTATTGAAGTGACCAGCACCCCAAAAATCCACTCTATCCACAAGTTCTTTAATGATAGCTGATTTAGTCTATTATGAAATGAATTATTTATTAATAGACAGGAAAACTAACAGACAAGACTTAAAACAAATTATCACTACACAGGGATAAACAAAAGAAATACTACTGGTAGATTGACATACAGTGCACGATACTGGTACCTTTTCATTTTCAGCTAACAAAGAAATAGTATAAACCTAGGATTCAATGTATCTCACCATCCGAAGGCGGGTGGGGCACACA
>VZRO01008280.1:348858-363526 GCA_013397915.1 Daphoenositta chrysoptera | reverse complement strand
CGGGGGGCACGGGGGACGTCCTGCCACATGCACACCCTTCTCTTTTGTCTTGTGTTTGCTATCTCCATACATCCCCACCTCAGCATTTCTAAAGACCTATTTTTAGAGCAGGATACAACAAAGTATGAGTGTGGATCTAGGCCACAAAAGAAGCACTCTGAAACCGAGTTCTTTACAGGTCACAGGCCAGAAGGAAAAGAGGGCCTGGTTGTTTATTCTTTACATATTTATATGTTTCTAGGAACAACCGTGGATTGGAGGTCAGTGTTACCACCTCCTCCATCTTTACTGGTTCACAGAATAGTCCATCAAACATTCTCCACCCAGGAGAAAAGAATGTAAACTAAAGTTACAGTTAACTAAAACATTGCTATGTTTATAGAAAGTGTGTGAGAAACTTTATCAAAGAGTCGACACATAGAAAACTGCAAGAGACAGGGCAACATATGAGGAATATAAAACGTGGATCTCGTATTAAATTTGTAACTTTTCTTGTGAGCATCGTGGAATAGCTTAACATGACACTCTAGCTTGGGGAATTTGAAGGGAGGCTTGTGAGGTTTCCTTCACACGAATGCTTTTGCAGTCTCTTTTTGCAGCCATTTATATATCACATATATAAATCTGTGGGGATTAGCATTGTGTCATTCCTCAAACCTTCAGAGGAATAGCTGGATATTCGTGGTGTCTTAAGGGCCTAAACAGAGCCATGGACGTTGCTGACACGACAGCAGCAATTTCATGCTGTCAGTGAAGGTGGATTTCTTGATGCTGAGTAATGAGCACATCATTACTTTTTTTGAGCTACTTATTTTGAGGTCTAATTGTTGGTTATTAAGGGTTTGACACCTGAGCATAATTCACTCTTAGGGAATAATTGATTAAACAGCAAGCATAATGCAAATAATAGCATGATGTGTCTTCTAATGAAAAAAAGTGAAGTGTAGGTTCAGTTTCTGGCAAAATTTCTTGCCTTACTTCTGGAATTGACTGCCTTGTACACAAGTGCTTATGTACCCATCAGCTGAATTTTAATAAAACAAACCCAAAAACTTTTGTGGCAGAATTGCGTATCCAGCATCTTAACAATCCAGATATTCAAATATCAGAAATCCCTTGTTTTGCAGCCAGAACATAAAGCTGTATCTCTGACTGACCAAAAAGACTTAGCTGGGAGAGGACTAAAACCAAAACAATATTTCCTAGTGTGCCTTCAGTGAAGGGTATTTTCTTCTGGCAGAGATGGGAGATACAAAACTCAAAAAATACTTGGTAAGTGGTCCCTGTTCCAGTCCTGTTCCTGGAAAGGAACTGGGTTCTAAACATACCCAAAAGCAAGATTTAAGCACAAACGAGGTTAAATGTTGGGATCCAAAGCAATAATACAGATTTAAGCACAAACGAGGTTAAATGTTGGGATCCAAAGCAATAATACAACTTTTTATTATTTATAAAAGAGGAAGGAAAGCGAGAAAATAGAAAAGTAGGAAAGATACCCAGAATAATTAGGAGATGCACAGGGAAAGGGGTTACCACCAGCATGGGCCCAGCACTGGCTCATGAGTGTGATGAGGGAGGTCTGTGCAGAGTGAGATGGTAGATTTAGATCTGGTACCAATACAGATTAGCAATTTTAAATGAAACACATTTAGCAAATTTTACAGAGCATTTTATGATGCAGAGATCAAAAATGAAATGAAAGGAAGGGAATTAGTGCTGCAGTATATTGCCTTTTTTTCCCCCAGTGACAGTAAGGGGAAGTTGAGATTCAACATAACTGATGAGTGAAGAGCAGAACAAGCTGAAATGGGATTAGTGGAGTGTCAGATGAAAAAAATATGCCAGCAGAAACTCAGTGCTTCTGACAGGTTGCAAATGCTCTGCTCTGGGAACAGAACAACTTGATTCACAGTAACTCCATCCACATCTGCTGAAATGATGCTCTCCTTTGGGAAAATGCTGTGGGTATATAAGGAAAAATATATAAGCACCCCAACTTGTGGATGCCCATTCCAGGGGCCCTTGGTGCCTTCAGCTGAGCCACTACAAGACCTATAAATAGGAAAAATTGTCAGTGGTGCTGCCATTGTGCCTGGAAAAGTTTTCCAGCTTGACACTGATGGAGCCTGAATGCTGAGTTAACTGGGAACTTGTCTCTCCTGTTCAAAGCAAGTGGAAAGTTAATTTGTCTAACTTCATCATGAAGAGAAAAAAAAAGCAAGTTAATGACCTGTTTCTGGCACTGGAGAGAGATGTGTAACTGATACTGAATATTCAGGATGGAAATCTACATGATATAAAAGAGCCAAACTTTCTCGAGGGGGAGAATGGAACCTCTTTTGATTTTTATTTTAAAAAGGACTATTACAGATTTCTATGCCTTATCATCTTCTAATAAGATTTTATTAAAAATACTCAGAATTAGAAAGCACTTTTTAGCAATTTGACCATTTAGAAAGGGATATATGTCAGGGTATTTTGGTTTAAAATTTTCTGGCTTTATACCACTGACAACTTCAAAGTGTGTTTTAGAATAAGCTTACAAATATAAAATATGTTGACTATGCCTGTGGCTGAGGATGGAGATGATTCAGGTAAGTTATCAGAGTGCAGCAAGTTTACTGTGTAAGATGTATGGACAGCTGTGCTTCACTAGCTAGAAGATGGGCAGCCAAGTAATCATAAATTTAAAGATGCTGTGTGAAAGTTCAATTAATCCCTGTAAGAAAAGCAAATCAGAATAAAGTCCTGTCACTGGGGTATATGGTGTAGCATAGCTTTAAAATAATGATTTCTATCTGAAACCATATAGCCAAAATATCAGCAATTATATTCTGATAAATGTGGAATGTTTGGATTGGAAAATGGGATTATTCAAAAGCGAAGAAAGATGTAGTGTTGTACTTAATAAAATAAATAATTTGGAGGTAAATTAAAAGCTATCTTAGGCATATCTTCTAATAAGATGAACTTCTTAATTTCCCAGGAGAGCAGACACTGTAATGCAAGAAAGTGAAAGAGACATGGAAAATACAGGCAGATGAACAAGTGGATTTTTTCAGCTGTTGAATATTTGGGAACCCCAAAGGTCTTTTTTAGCTTTCAGACTACAGAACGGGTTGAAATCTGATATCCTTTGTGTTGGGAATAGGACTGGCCTGGCCTTTACTCTGGGTGTCCTGTTCCTTGTTCTTATTTCACTGAAAAGAAGAAATCCTCCTCACCCTTGTCAGGAGCACTTTATGGATTTACTTACTGACATTTCCTTTTGCTGTTGGATCACGTTGTTCATACCTGTTCTCCAAATCCTTTTTAAGTAGGCTTCACATCATAGTATCTCCAGAATATGTTTATTCTCCTGAATGTTTGGGTTTTTTCCCCCCATCTGTGAAGTTTTTTTGTTACTTGTGGCAAAATATTTTTGTCTGTACTTGGTGATTTAACACACAGATTCTCTCCATTTCAGTCATCCTATTCTATTCTATTCTATTCTATTCTATTCTATTCTATTCTATTCTATTCTATTCTATTCTATTCTATTCTATTCTATTCTATTCCATTCCATTCTATTCCATTCCATTCCATTCCATTCCATTCCATTCCATTCCATTCCATTCCATTCCATTCCATTCCATTCCCTATTTTTGCAAGAATTTTGCCTATGAAAAGCATATAGAGGATGTGTATAAATCAGCATTATAAATATACTGTATGATATATACTTGTAATTTAAACGAGATAAACACATTTGTACAACAGTTTAAAATGAGAGGCGTCACGAAGATCCTTTTCTTTATAACTTATTTGGATCAGAGAAAGTTTTAATCCAAGGAATGGGAAATGGAGAGGGCAGAGATTTAAATCCTAAGTAAAAGTTTTAGCTATTAGTTTTTTGCAACAAGATTGAACTTGCAGAAGAGAGATCACAGAGCCCTTAGGACTGAATTCCAGCAGTGCCTTCCTGCATCCCAATCTTGGGAAGCTCCCCAGCTCCCCAAAATCCCAGTTCCTTGGGGTCTGACCAATATTCAGGAGTGTCTGACAGACACTCTTGGCATCTCTTTGCTTCCATCCAGGACCTCTGAGTGATGATGTTTTGATGCAGGGCAGTTTGTAAAGTGTTTTGTCTCTGTTCTCTGAGTCTATTTAGTGCAATGTGCTGCTGTGTCTTTAGCTGATCTTTCTTCTGGGAGTACCTGTAAGCCAAAACCTGAATCATCTCCATCCTCAGCCACAGGCATAGTCAACATATTTTATATTTGTAAATATTCTAAAATAAATATTCTTTTATTCTAAAACAGACTTTGAAGTTGTCAGTGGTTTAAGGCCAGAAAATTTTAAACCAAAATACCCTGATATATATCCCTTTCTAAATGGTCAAATTGCTAAAAAGTGCTTTCTAATTCTGAGTATTTTTAATAAAATCTTATTAGAAGATGATAAGGCATAGAAATCTATAGTAGTCCTTTTTAAAATAAAAATGAAAAGAGGTTCCATTCTCCTCCTCAAGAAAGTTTGGCTCTTTTATATCATGTAGATTTCCATCCTGAATATTCAGTATCAGTTACACATCTCTCTCCAGTGCCAGAAACAGGTCATTAACTTGCTTTTTTTTTCTCTTCATGATGAAGTTAGACAAATTAACTTTCCACTTTGCTTTGCACAGGAGGGACAAGTTCCCAGTTAACTCAGTGTTCAGGCTCCATCAGTGTCAAGCTGGAAAACTTTTCCAAGCACGGTGGCAGCAGCACCACTGACAATTTTTCCTTTTTATAGATCTTGTAGTGGCTCAGCTGAAGGTACCGAGGGCCCCTGGAATGGGCATCCACAAGTTGGGGTGCTCATAACTTTTTGCAGAGTGAGCAGATGTGAGTGGAGATCACTGAACTCTTTCTCTCCTAGGCTGAGATGTGCTTGCCCTGCTTTCTCCACGGATTTTCTCTTGCTGATATTTGTATTGAATCTGCTGCTCTGGCATGTCCGTGGACATCTCCACACATTGCAAGCTTCTACTCATAAAAATGCAAGCAGGGGAGCTCAATTCCTTTGCTGTTTGCCAGCCACGTGCTGCCTTTTGGGCTTGAGTGAGATAAAGATTCTTCATAACACACTTGCGTGCAAAAGTGAATTTTTATTCGAAACATGCAATCAGGTTTGATTTTTTAATAAACAGTTGCTTCACCCACAATTCATTTTAAGGTTTTATATAATCTATAGTCCATGAATAAACCTTTGAGCTGGAAAGCAATGAACTGCAAGAAAGAATTACATTTCTACACCAGTGGCTGAAGTCTAGTCGCACCTCCCAAAGCAGACAATTTCTGACAGAATGGCAAATTCCTGAAGACACACAGTTGATAAATACACCATGCTGTTGGCAAATGTAGTAATTTTTCGACTTCTGAAGACCTTTAAAATTCAAAATAGCCAAAAAGACTATGTGTCAGATGCAGGATTGGGATTCTTTATCAATCTCCAATTGTACCAAAAAACTCCATTCCATACAAGAACTTGCACTGTCATCCCGTAAGAGCAATGATGAAAAACGTGTTGCAAACTGGTGTTTTTGTTCATGTCCTTGTCCTGTTTTGCTGTGGTTTTTTCTGTTTTAAGGGGCTTAAAACCAGCATCTACCCAGTTATTGCTGCAGTATATGCATGCAAGCCACCAATTCAAACGTGAAATGTCTGGGTGACAACGTACAAACTCCTGCAATGTCTTATTTACAGATAATTCTCCCACAGCCATAATTCAATTTGTAGTTTGTGTGTTTGGTTTTGGAATCGATGCCTGTATTTAAAGCTGTCTCACTCAGGAGCTGCAGGTGAGGGTTGCTGTGCACCTGCCCTGGGCTGTGAGCCAAGCTCTCAGCTGCCCTCCCTACACATTCATGGGCTGCTAAAAACCAGCTGTTGCTGATGTTGCTGATGGTGTGGGGTTTTTCTTTTAGCAGCTCTTTGCATAGGGAGGGAAGACTCCAGAGGGATTCATAGCATGGTCCTACTTTGAGCTTGGAATTGTATGATTAAAACAAAGGTAAGAGGCTTTAAAAAAGCAGTTTAGTAAATTCACTGACCTTTCTGTTACTATTCCTACTGTTTGCTTGTATTTCTTTGGGCAATGTGAGGCAGTTGCTGTGAGTTTATTATTCTAATATTTAATTTTTGCTTTTTGTATGTTTTATGAAGAACTTGCATTAAATTTTAAATACTGAAGGTTTAATTTAATACCTACAAGCCACTCTTCAGTTGCTTTTTGTTAACTTGTATTTGCATCCTACCTGCTGGTTTGGCTCTGTTGGAGATCCTTCTCTGTTAATTTTTATAAGGCCTCATTCAATAGAGGATGTTCATAAAATCATTTAGGAGCCATAAGCTGGCTTTCTGTTTCTTCTTACTTCTCCTTTCTAAATTTGACCTTATTGTTGGTTTAATCTCTTTGAATTTTAAGTGGACATTTAAAATTATTCTCCTTTTGCATTTTAAATAGATTAATTAGTAGGTAGCATGCAGAATACCTTCTTAATATGACAGCTTATTTCCATCTGTCTAATCCATATAAGAGTTTACCCTCTTGCATCAGCAATGGCCTATCCGTTTAATTTTCCATTTTCCATTCCGTGGTGTTTTATCAGTGAATACTTAGAAAATCTTGACCCTTCAATACAGATTTAGAGCCAGGTGGCTTCTGCACCCTGTGTTTGTTTGCTGGGTGAGTTCACCTGGACATGTGGTTGTGCTCACTAAAGGAAATGAGTCTGAAATAGAGAGCAGATTAAAAGTGACCGATGATCATTGAGTCTTTAATATTGCACTGACTATTGTCTGTAGAAAAGCTGATCAATTTTGATATCACAATCCCACTTGTTAATGACACATTTCCAGCCCCCTGGAGCAGACAGCTGAGGCTCCTGGTTCAGGTTTCTCTGCTTGCCTTAAGCACCATCATCCTCCCACTGCATGCGTGCTCCTGCCTGAGGAAGAAGAGGTTTTTTGACTGGCTATATTATTAAACATGTTTTATTCCTGAGACACTGGAAGGTGAGTCAGATGTTGTCACTATCTGTCTCTTTTTGTGAGAATAGAAGGGTTTGATTACTTTGTCCTCGTCACGCCCTACTTTGAAGTGTTACCTTTGTTGTCTAACGCTAGGATTTCTCAAACCATTCCCCATGAATAAGTTCCTTTGCTCCATTTACTTACAATTCAGACACGGTTTGCATTGAAAAGAATTCAGACATTTGCTGAGGAATTAACTGGTTTTGAAACCCAAAAAGTTAAAAAATGAGAATATACTTGCTCAGAGACTCCCAAAGACTGTGTAGTAGCTATTCACACCCTTCCGTGCTCTTTGTCAGTTTGTGTTTTGTTTTTTTTTTTTTTTGCAATAGGTGTGAATATTTTGTGCTGGCAGTCGGTGCTAAGGGTTTGCATTTGTGGTGGGTGTTGCTGCTTTAGTGCCATTTTCTTTCAGCATTAAAGTGTGAAAGGAGTGCTCTGGTTTTGAACCTTGCTGGGAAAGACCCGGAACACTGACACAGCTGATAGCTCCCTTGTTGTCAGGTTTTATTAAGTGCAAGAGGTGGCTGTTCTCCTGTGCCTCAGGGAGATCCGGAGCTATTGCCAGCACTTACTGAGATAACAACCCGTGCAACACAGAGCTACAGAAAAAGCAACATTTGGATTAAAGGTGTGACAGGTAGCTTATTTATATGTCAAAATGGACAGCCTTCAAGGTTGATTTATTTTGTTAATTTAAATTTAATTTGTTACTTTGTTGATTTGGATTCGGCTTGGCTGAATTTCAGTAAAGGCCCTTTTATTAAAATTATGCCACTCTTGTAAAATAAAGTGACTTTTTCTGGAATTAGTAAGTGCTAATGATTATGCAATCAGATATCGGTGGAAATACCAATAAATATAAAACTGGTAATAACCAAGGGTTTTTGAGAATATTGGTATTATAATAGGAGTTTTTGTGCGCAGTGAAAAAAGATTGTTTTAATTCTGTGAGCCACTAGGATTTTAGGAATGAGTAGGAAGTTCTAACAGGTATTTCTACATTGCTGTGATATAAAATGCATGTCCTCAAAAGTTACCATCAAATGGATTTGATAGGAAAGGTGTGTGCTAATGCCTTTACAAACAGTGGGTCTTAATGTCTCTACCAACTTCAAGCTGCAGGTTTGTTACAGAACCCAGACAGTCTGACTCCTGAAACAGAAAAATGGGTCCACACAAGCCTGAGTTTTGGAATTTTGGGGGAAAATGATATGTTTAAGGGGGGAATATGAGGTAGGTGGTCCGCAAAGGTTGTACCTCAGCTGATGGGAAAAGGAAGAGGGCAGCATGTGGCCAGGAATTCAGGATAAAAGGAGGTGCATCCTCCAAAACCTCGAGAGAGAAAAGCCCACGGACATATCCCAGTGGACTTTCTCTCTTTATTAGAATAAAGTTGCAGGACTGCTCTGCCTCCTTTATGGACACTGACTTCTCATAATGTGATTTTCTGCACAGACTGAAGTGTCTATCTAATTCAGATAACTTTTCCGTGTCATCGTGGCCTTAGTGATTCTGTTGTTCTGTTCTTGATATCCTGTATAAGATAGCCTTAATATAGGACAGACTAGGAATTCAGGAAATATAAAGGAGTAAAGGAGTTAGTAAAAATGTGCTGAAATATGAAAAATGCTATTCTTGAGCCTGTTAAAATGGAACCCTTTCTGGTGATCTCAACAGGGCCATTGTTTTTAAATATTTCCCCCTAATGCTGTTTTTCTCTTTGGTGTCAGTGTTTTATTGCAGTTGTTTAAAATAATAAGCTGCAGTGAAAATGCTGATGCAGTACAGCGTGCTGCACTGCTGGTGCAGGGAGATTACATCGGGGTGCTCAATTAACCCTGCAGCTATAATTTAAAGGGGGAAACACAGCAGATGTGCTTTATGCATAACTTGTTCCCTAATGCAGGGCTGATGTACCTATTCATGAGCAGAAATGGGAAGTGAAAGGTCAGTTTTATTAATGCTGCTAATTGGTTATTTAATATTTGTGAGACACAATGCCATGTGAATTACTAGGCACACTGTCAGAAATAATGCAAAGCCAGAAAGAGTTTGACTCCGAGAGCAGTGAGTAGCTATTCCTAAATCACGAAGAACCAGGAGAAAAATAATCCAAAGAACGATTTCTGTGCTTGAAGGGGATGCAAACGTTGTGCACCTGGATCCTGGTGATGAAGGGGCGTTGCAGGAGGTCCAGGGCATGGGTCCAGAGTCTCTCTTTGGGGTTTGTGAAGGTCTTTGGAGCTGCTTGTCCCTCTGATGGGGGGTACTCAGGCGAGCTCTGAAAGCTGCTGGTGGCAGCAGGGAAGCAGTGACTGCCAGGGGCTGCAGCAGTGCCCAGGGCAGCTGGACTTCTGCAGGTTTTGTGTTTTAAGGCAGACCTGGGAAAAGATGGCCTCACGAAATCCTGTGGAAACGTGCCTCAAAAGACCACGAAAGGCCCCCAAAGTAAGCACTGCAGTGGGTCTCTCCTGTGGGGGTGGCCCCGCTGATTCCCAGTGCCTGGAAAGCAGCAGGATTCCTCTGGCTTTGAAGATTCGGAGAGATTTGCTCATTTTCATCTCCTGTCTTCTCCCCAGGCCGCCAGGGCTGTCCAGTTGAAGGACGGATTTGCCAAGCACAGTCTTTAGGCTGCAGGGTTCCTTCTGTAGTTCTGGCTTTCATGTGACTTTTATTATTAACTGCTTTAACCCAAAGGAAGAAAAGAAAGGGAAGAAAATCAGCAATATGGTAGAGTATAATGAGAATAGAAAGCAAAAGCATTTCCAGGAGGGAAAGTGAACTACTGAAGAAAGTAATAAAAGGAAAGTTACACTTTTTTTCCCCAACATGCCCTAAAAAATAAATTACTAAACAGAAAGCTGTGTTGAGAGTTTGGTATGTAAATTTCCAGTGGAAAGTCTGAGCTGCATTTCAGGCTGCAGAAAGCAAGATTTTTATTGCTGGTGCTAGCAAAACCCATGTGGTGGCATCTCATGCAGGGCGTCTCAGCAAATTCAATCCTATGTGACCTCTACTTAACCTGCTCCCAGAGAAGTTCTTATATCAAAGTATGTGAGAAATTTTCAGCCCAGAGAAACGGAGACATCTCTAGCACAGTTCAGCCAGGAAGTGCAGGAGATCCCCATGGCATCTTGAGGAGAACAGAATACAAGAGGGGTGTTAAGAAGTATTTATATTGCACCATCATTGCTTAATTCTGCAGTGTCATTGATTCATCCACTGCACATCTTCCACAGTGCTGGGGTAAATGTGCTAATGCAGGAATTACCATTCAAGCTAAAGAAATTAATTCTGTTTTGTTTCAAGTTCTTGGTTTCTTTCTTTGCTTGCAATCTACATGAAATATTTCATGCATATGGCAAAAGACTAGTGGAGAAGAAAAACTGCGTGCACACGCTATTTGACTTTTAATGCCAAAGGGACCTCTGTGATGATCTACTCCAATCTAATTTCTAGTCTTTCAGGGCCTTGGACATAATTAGTGCATGCTTATTGCACTTGTGAGCCTCGTTAGCCATGTGGAGATTGGGGCACCTCCTAGGCAGAAGAACAGTCATGGTAATAACACCCCCAAAATGTCGTTCTCATTCTGTTAGTTATTGAAACACCTTTTATCTGAAATGCTAAAATGTGTGCTGGATTCAATAGAACTAAGTTTCAAATCCACTTGATCATTTATTGGAATGCAGGTGCCAATTGAGCTGCCTCAGTGCCATAAAACTTTACTTCTTCAGCTGAACCTTGGTTTGGTTTTGCTTCTTCTGCAGTGATCCTGCAGAGATTCACACTCTTGTTTCAAATGTTGAAATCCAGTGATACAGATTATGTTGTTACCTGGTCTTCAGGAGCTGAGGCGTTGTCTTTATCAGATTTCGCTGGAAGAGTGGCTCCAGTATTTCAAAAAGTTGGGATAATTTCTGTGGTGTGCTTGTTATTTTGATTTATTTTTATTTGCAATATGCATCCAAGTTCTGTTTTGTAGTTAATGCTAGCTAGCATAACTTTTAGATTCTTTTCTTCCCAGAGACAAGTGATAAATAGGCTATTAATAAGAGAAATCCTGTTTTACTTCTGTTTTGATTTATTAATGTACGGCCTCAATAGTTATTTCTTTACATTCACTAATTCTGCCACTGTCTCTTATTTTTGAAGTTGTATTCACTGTCACAGACCAGGCTTTGTGTTCATACCTGACTGCCAAATCTCAGTGTACATCACTTTTAGAGAGTACTCACCCTCCTGAGGTCTGCCACCATGGTGAGCAGCACTATAATTAGCCTGGGAGTTAAGTGCTTTTCTTGCAACAAGCAAGGCAGCTTAAGGTGTTTAATTAGCTTGGAACTAGCAGCGATTTTTTTAGATTTTTTTTCAAATTTTGTTCTGAAAATTCTGTTACTTTGGGTAGGGAGAAAGTAATTACCATTTTTTAAACTGATCCAGACTTGACATTTTGTAGAGGGAGAAGGCAAAACAACTTGTGATCCTTCTGATTGTAAATGTCTTTTTGGTAGTTTTTTTTGAAACCTGCCTAACTTGGGGCTGCCCAGAGGCATTAAAATGCTATTTGACAATCTTGATTTGTATATCTCATCACTTCATTTGTGTACCTGTACAAGAAAACCTATCATTACACCAAAGTATAATTTGGTCATAAGTTTTTTCCATGTTTATGACATTGTGTGAGGCTGGAAATGGCATCTCAATAGAGTACAGTTACTGATCACATGAAGTGACTGATCTTTAATCGGTTTAAAATTATAATAATCTCTGTTTCACTTCCCTGCAGATTACTGCTGAAGAAAAAAAAAGTCATACTTTATAAGAGTCCATAAAAACATAACTTCTAGTATTAGCTTAAAGGGACTTTGGGCTCAATTACTGTAGACCAGGCTTAAGACTTTATACAAGATCACTACCAATTAAGCAAGGTCTCTGGTACTTCATGATCTCTAACATTATTTTTGGTTATCGTAAAGAAAAGTCAATTTTCCATTAACATTTAAAAAATGTTTTTCTTTACGAAATCCTATTCCAATGATCCTTTAAATCCTTCATAATTAAACCTCTGCTGCAGTTACAAATAATGTCGTTTCTGCTTAAACCTGCATTTCTGAAAGATGAACAGTGGTGGATATATATTTAAGTTCCTATATAGTATGCAACTTGTGGATGAGCTACAGATTTTTTTACCAATTTTGGAGACTGTTCTGATATACAAAAGCAATTTGGTAAAATACATTACCAGCATCTTTCTGTCTATGATAAGGAAACAAGCTGGGTTTTGGTGTGTAATTGTTTAACTGCTTTTTAATCCATATTATCCATCAGAAGTATGATTCAGCAGCCCAAGTCTCCTTAATTCCTGGTACATGTAGTTAGTTCTGAGAAGGAGTCCAGTTGGATTTGGAGGAGAAAAAGCGGAATAAACACTAAATATTTAAATCTTCCTCAGTCTGAGTCTGCATTCAGGTTCCTCTGCATTTTTAGCAGTTGCTTTGTAGATTTGTTTTATACCTTTGTCACATAATTAAGAGCCTCTTGAATGGCCCCTATTCAGCACCCGTGCTGTAAATTCAAATGTGTTGGAAAAGCTATGATTTCCCGGAAGCTTTCACTTTGATCTGCTGCTAAATTTGATATCCCTAGTTTGAGTCAGATTGATTAGCCACTCTCATGTCTAACTAATGCATTGAGTTGTTAATGATCGGCGTTAATCATTGTTATCTGAGTAAAATGCACATTATCCAGTAAGTCTGGTTGTGATTATTACAGACAGCTGTCAGGCAAATGAGCATGTTTCTCCTGGCAAATACAGATACACACTCCTTAATTTGTGTTTTTTCCCTGATTAGAGCAAGATGAAGCCTTCAGCAGAGGAGAGATGTGCTGGGTAAATTCCCATTACCTTCATGGAGGTGGCTCAGATTGGAAACTGGTGTTCCAAACCAAGGGAAACCCTACAGAGAATAGGGAAGGAAGATTTATTCCACCATTTGATGTCAGTATATGCTCACTCTAAAAACTAGATAGATTTTTTTTTTTTTTTTCTTTCCAAGGTGACTTCTGGGTAAAGGCCATTTGCCACTTTTGAGAGTTCCTTGCTGTCTGGATGTTGTTGAGGCCAATTGACCTAGGAAGCAGATAAACAGTGGTGAGGATGGTTCTCAAATGTTCTCACAAGTGCTGCCTGCTTTCCCTTGGAGAAGAGACCACTTTTGTGTGACACAGCAATGGTTTCTAGGCTTAGGGTGTTTGTGGGGGGCGTTACAGATGGGGGTTCATTACTTTCCAAGGCACTTGGAGTGATCTCAGGTGTTCATTATTTCTTTGATGCTCTGTGGTGAGAAATGCCTTCTCATTGAACATTATTCCTGTAGCAGTCCTCTTTTTGAGGCCTGTTCTCCCATTCCTCTCCCTGCTTTAATTGTGGTGGAGATACCGAAAAATTCCACTCTTGCCCAATTTGACGCCTGTCACCTCCCTCAGCTTGGTTTTGAGCCCTTGCAATGCAGAAGTAGCCAGGGAGCTGGGTTTGAGCCTTCCCTGGATCCACACCAGCAGAACAGGCAGCTGTATCAAATATCTCATCTCTAATCCTTGACAAAATCCCCTCTTTGCTTTCTACTAGACTGAATCTGTCCTTACAATTACTAATTGCCCTATGAGTACTTCTCTGCTCTAAATGCTTCCTTTATGGTTAATGTGAGCAATTTCTTTGATAATATAGCCCACTGGAAAATGAAATTGAGATTTAAATAGGAATCTATTTGGTTCTAAATGGTTTAATTTTTTCCAAACCAAGAAGGCAATTTTGGAATATCGTTCAGTACTTAGTTTGTGTGGAAGAGGATTTTCCTGAGTCTATATATTCACAAACTTCTATTTGCATATCAGAATAATTGTTTTCAAATAATTAGTACATTTGGCTTGGTGTTGACATTTAGTAGTCTTTTAAATATTCTTTAAGCCTTTTTCATTAATTGTAATAAATCACTAATTTAAATTGGACACAATTTTAGATAGAAAACTCTGTCATTCCTGGGGTTTTGAAAGCTGCTGTAAGGAAAAAAAGTGCAGCTGAAACTGAACTGAATTTCACAACTAGTAATGGCAATATGGGACTGGATTCCCTGTGACTTCAGAAAAACAAGATGATAGTTGGCACTGCAGCCAGCCAGGGAACTTGTAGAGACTGGAAAAATCCTAAAACTGTCAATACTCGATGTGTTATTTAAATGTGAGAACTTTTAAATTAATTTAAAGTAAATATCTATAAGAAAGACCAACAAAGTAAAAACAAGCATAGGTTATGACCTAGGTTATCCAGCCAAAATGCCTGAGTAAAACTTCCAATATGTTTGAACTAAATGGGCACTGCAGGCTTGGGAAACATATTTTAGTAGTGTGAAGGTCTGTTTGCAAAAGAGTAGCAAATCCCATGTTGTGGTTTAAAGTTAAACTCATGAAAATGCCCATAGTATTGAAATCTGGTTTTTTAAAAAGAATGTATTTTTGGATATACCAGCACATGGTGATTTGTTTGGAAATCAAACACACTTTGAGCATCGGTGTTGGTGGCTCTGTGGCTGTAGTGGAGAGAGCCA